>JARHVA010000226.1:6350000-6576341 GCA_037957365.1 Torreya grandis | reverse complement strand
ATGAATAAACTTTAAGAACCCCTAAATAATGTTCATAATTATAAAGTATAATCCAAATAACATAATGTCATGGTTTTTCTCTCGATGTAATAATTAATGGGGAAAATTTTGGGGAAATAAAAATAATGGCACATCTATGTCCATCTTCATACAAGTGAAAAACTATATAGCTTTAGACCAAATACTTGTTATAAAAGTCTATATGATAAAAAATAAATAAATAAACCTCTTGCAAACATATAAAATATAAAAATCCTAATTGATTTCTAGTTTTAGTGATAAAGAATTTATGAGAGGACTCTGTGAGACCCTAAACATTATGCGAGAGTAGATTCATTGTGTTAAATCCTACATGCATTATTCACCCTACCCATTTTCTATGTCCTTTGAGCCTAGCATATTTTTTTAATATCTAATAATGGATGAAAATATGGTAATAAAAAGTCCCCTAGCGAGATGGAACATAATCAATCCATATTCTCTTTCTATGGAGAGTTGTTGGACCTCTGTGAGGGAAACTACGTGATTTTTGTGTGGTGGGAGCACTAGCTAAAGATGTCCAAACATTAGAAGTTAATATTAGCAAGTGATTATCTTTAGAAACTTGGATATGTAGGGAAGCTAATAGACTAAGAGGTTGATGAGCAAGGAGGGGAGGAGAAATAGTGTTTTCCACTTCTTTCACACCCTACTTGGGTTTGTTGTTAAGAAGAATGTTAACCAAATCATGGTTTTTTTATTGCTTGGAGTTTAATTGTGCGATATACTAGTTTGCTCATCATTATTTTCAACCACCTTTTGATTTTAAAGTAGTGTTTTCTTGATAGATGGTATTGAGTGGAATATGAGGGGATAGTCCCAAATCCTATGGTTAGATGATTGGGACAAGAAACATGTATATGGAAGGTTGATGTAGGTGAATTTCTGTGAAAAGTGTTTAGTTTGTGTTTGAAAAATTGATAGAACCTTTCAAGTCTTTCATCAAATCAACCCCAGCATAAATGCTCTTGTTGGCACGCACAAAATAAAATCTACATATTTCTTGGCAAAACACACATCCTAGGGGTTCAAAAATATCAAATAAGAAAGACCATAATGGAACTAGAAGACTAAGTAACTCGACTCAGACAAGCATCTTAAAGGAAATCTTTTCTAAAACCTTAAAAATTTAGGGCCATGAGAACACAATCATAATGGTATTTTTAAGGAACCAATAGCTCTACTTAGAAAGAAGAGCTTGCACTTGTGATGGTTCCTTGAAGAAAGACAAGAAAAAACTCTTAGTGAGATTATAGACTCTAGTTCCCTAAAATCCCAAGGAATCACAATGGTATATAATCTAAGCACTTAAGGGAGTTCGTAAAGGGTATATGGGCAAGCATAACATGTAATATTCAAAAAGATTTCCATACAATTTAAAAATATTTTTAACATCTTTTTTACATAAATACATTCGTTTTAGGTGGTTTATCAGATTCTGTATTTCATTGTAGACACTCAAGTCAAAACTCTGATCATATTTTGATGTCATTGTTCTTAACATTGAAAATAATAGTTATGATAGATCGGTTCAGGACCATTTATTGAAACTTCATATTTTTAAAGGCCAGAGTTAAAGCCAAATGAAATGTGAGGTAGCCTTGAAATTCCCTTAAAAGTGGATTGATTCAGCGAAATACAAGGCACCAAATAAGTAAATAAAAACCATCTAATTAGCCAACAATCTTACTATATAAATGTGAGTCCAACAGGCAGGAATACCTCCAGGTGTCCTTAACGTGCTCTCTGGTTTTGGAGAAACTACTGGTGCAGCCATAAGCACTCATATGGATATTGATAAGGTATATATATTCATCACTCTGTCCATTTTATATGAAGACAGAATTCTTTGGTTGTAGAATTAATGTTGCATGTACCATTCAGATTGCATTTACAGGGTCGACCGAAGTGGGGAGAGTGATAATGGAGGCAGCAGCAAAGAGCAACTTGAAGGATGTGACGTTAGAACTTGGTGGAAAATCGCCTCTTATTATCATGGACGATGCAAACATCGACGAAGCCGTCGAAATTGCTCACCGTGCTGCATTCCTAAATATGGTATGGACATAGAATTTAGATCTCGACGGGCATGGAGCTCCAAACTGTTTATGATAAAAAAATTATATTTAAAATTTTATAATAAAAATAAAAATAATTATTCATGTCTATGTGTGGGGTTTTTATGGACTATCATTTATAAAATATAGGTTTTTATAGTCAAAATTGAAAAAAATTATATTACATAAAGTTTTTAGTGAAAGGGTTGTAGTCCAATTGGTGAAGATGATGGTTGCTTATATCTATCCACCAAAATATAAATCTTTCAAAATATTTGACACAGAGAGTCAAGCAAAATTAAGGTTAGGATTGGCGTAGATGTTTCAACAAAAGAAACTTGTTAATTTAAATGTATGCGTACTTGACATTGTAAATCTACTATATGTTTATTTCTGAAATATAAACAGAGATACCGACATTCTATATAATTCAGTGATTCCATATAATACATTCCAACATAAGATCAAAAAGTAATTTTTATTAAAATTTGAATAAAACATCGATTTAATAAATCATTTTTTTCATTAACATTATATTATATAAGACCAAAATATGGACAAAGATACCAACATTTTATATAATTCAATAATTCTATATAATACATACAAACATACAATCAAATTTTAAAAAAATAAAAAATTTAACCAAAATACCAATTTAATAAACTTTTTTTTGTCATTAACATTGTCATATTTCTTATATAAGTTTATGCTTTACTTTTGTAAGGGAAAAAAAAACTGAAGCCATTTGTTTTAATGTGGCAGGGACAAATATGCATAGCAGGCTCAAGGGTGTTTGTTCACGAGAACGTGCTCAAAAAATTTGTGAAGAAAGCAGTAGAAAGAGTTAAAAAACAAGTGCTAGGGGATCCATTTAAGGCAGGAGTTCAACATGGCCCTCAGGTACTACTATACAACTTTGTATTTGGATTTAAGATGTCTTACATGATGTTCTTCCCCCTCCCCTTCCCCGCTAAGTAGTTGATTTGATACTTGCATGAATACGTGATTCGAGTATATCATTATGATAAAAATTTCCCATGTATGGGAGTATAAAAATATTAAATATGTGAAAAATATTAAAAAATATAATGAAATCAATAAAAATAATCACATATAATGTAAAATAAAAAAAATAAGTTAAATAATCACATAAAATTTGAAAACGTTAATAATAATTTAATGTCAAATGTTTAGTGATCAATCTTCAAGCAATAACATTATGCAAATATTACAATTTATATACAAAAATGAAGATAAATCAACATATTCACTATATTAATAATGATTCCAATATCTTCATTGAGAGCATCAAGACTATCAAGTGGCTTATTACAACCACATATAGTAGTAGTTCCTCTAACACTAGCTCTGTTATGCAGGGTGTGTGAGGAACCCTCTATCTTCATGTCAAGAAATGAAAGGTAGGAAATCGAAGAATCCAAGTTAGGTGTGTCTTTGTCTATATCCCAAAACATTATTGTTCCTTACTTGTATTCATCTTGCTTGCTGTTAAAAGGAACACATTAGAATGAACATAAACAAAATGTTCAACTTTTTTGGTTGCCAACATACTATACTTAATTGAATGGATAAAAGAATGTGTACCCTAGTTCCACTCAATGGAGGAAGAACTTGCAACCTATTGAACCAAACCATAAAATCAATATAAAGTAAACATTTATAAAAGTAAATTTAAAATGAAATGATGAAATATACATACATACATACATAATTGTGATTGATTTTTTTATTGCAAAAGCTTAGAAGTGGGTGGATGCTTTCTTATGAAGGTACCATCACATCTAAGAATTATTTTTATGCTTGTCACAAAGATCATTAAGGGAGTGACCAATGGAGGCTATTAAATTCCTAATCTCTCTCATAATTTTGTCTTCCAAATTTATATCCGAAAAGTGTTTATAGACACTTACCTTATACCCATCTCTAACCTGAGTGTGTGTATATGTGGGACACTCATGGACAAACAAATGATCTCAATGCTATAGTGTTTTAGATTTAAGTAAAAAAAATAAGAAAATATAATGAGGTGGACATTTTGTGCTACTTGTCATTTAGATATGTTTGCATTTACTTGAAGAAACTCTTTGTAAGAAATTAATCTTTGACATTTATAATAGATTAAATCTTCTGAATTATTGAGTTGATTTCATCATAAATCTCACTTAAACATGAATAGTTCATATTAAAAAATATGAGTATGCTTACAATTTAAATTTAGTAAAACTAAGCAAATACTCCAAACTATCGAACTAATTATAATAAAAAATCAAACCTTTCACATTTGTAGCCTTTTTAATGTTTGATTGGCTCCATAGATCTCAAAGGCTACTAGTAATCATGTTACTCAATGCCACTCACATCTTTATAATTCATTTCAAGATGAGTAGATGTGAGTAAAAATAAGTCTTAAATATACTAGTAAGAGATTATTGAAAAATAATTAAAAAATTAAAAATAAAAATTTAATAAATTATAAAATTAAATTAAAATTATATATTAATAATTTTTAATAAAAATATATTTACTTTTGAAAAAATAAATTCAAGATAGACTTAAAAGTGTCTTGAGATATGAGATGGTTGATTAAAAAAGGGATCTCACCCACCTCATGTAGGGTTTTTTGAGCCAATATATTAAGTTAAGGAATACATGATAGCAGGTGTCTAACATGTGTATTTGTACCTTATTTCAACCAACATCTATGCATTTTTATAATTATTTTTATTATTTTTTATATCTTGAACAATGTTTTAAGACCCCAATTGTTAAATAGAATTTATGAGGATGTCGACAATAAATTATGTATCATTTACCATCTATTTACAATTAAAACCCTTCAAAAACATTACTTCTTTAAAATACATTGCAATTAAACAGTTTAATATAAAAGTTTAAGGGAGAAATAATTCTATTTGACATATTATATGATTAAGAATTTATAGGTTTTATGATAAAATGTGATAAACATTATTATTGATTTGTCTAAATTGTGCATGAACAAAAATGCTTGAAATAGAAGTTTCCATAATCACCGATGGATAGATATCCTAATTTATTTAATCATTACAAGAGAAGTGAGACAAATGTATAAATTTATTTGAGTGTTAATAGACAATTTAAAGAATAGCTTACCTCCTTCTTGAGTGATGGTTATCTAAATTGTGCATGACCAAAAATGCTTGAAATAGAAGTTTTCATAATCATTGATGGATAGACATCCTAATTTATTACAACGATAGATGTTCCTACAGTAACATTCGAGGAAATAATTTTGTGTAATAACATGAGTGTGTTAACATTTAATTATTTTAGAGTCGACATTAAAAAAAAAAAGTTTATTTATTTATATCATAAGTAAATTATATTTATTATTGTTGTAATTTAATTTACCTCAAAAAATTATATATATATATATATATATATATATATATATATATATATATATATATATATATATATAAACTTATTTATTTACCATTCTTTCTAAATATATGATAAGTGAATTATATTTATTATAACATCACAAAAGGTAATTCTATTTACCTCAAAATATAATAATTTAATTATTATCTATTTATTACATCAACTAATTCATAAATAATATATAGATTTTACCCCATATTTATAAATAATCATGATATAACAATGAATTGTCAAAATCAATTATCATAATATTACTAAATTATAATATATCAAATCATAATAAATAAATAGATAATAATCATATTTATAGATAATATATATATTTTACCACATCATATTTATAAATAATCATAATAAAAAAGTAAAATTAAATTATCATAAAAAATATTATCACATCATAAATAAATAAATAAACAAACTAGTATACATATATTAAATAAATCTATGTAAGATACACTTTTAAAAAATGGCTTACCTCTTTTTTGAGTGATGGTTAGTTAAAGTGTGTTGCATTTCTAACATGATTCTTAACATGAGGGTTTTTTTTTATAGTGCCACCTAGCATGCCACATAATATAGGAGTTACGATATGTAGATGTTGAATCATGTGTTGATCTAGACAAATGAACAATATATTATAAGGTGTTGTAGAAGCATTCAAGGTACTAGGATTATGTGTGTTTGTGTCACAATACTGTACAATTTACATGCATTACCACAATAATGTACAAAATGTGTGAATAAAGAAGTATGCACAATATACATCTTGGTGTTTTAGAGGCATGCAAGTGTTTGGAGAGTCTTTGAGCATGTGGGTAATTATGAGATGGATAGTCTTTCCTTAGTGTTACACAATTGATGTGAGCCAATTAAACTACAAATTTTGCTTAAAGAGATGGTACTAATGTTTGAATGATGGTGTGTAGATTGATTTGAAGATCAATTTGTGAAGAAATCCTTAGTGTCATATGCTACCTCCATATGTAATAATCAAATGAAACATCAAAATAATATGTTACAAATTTAACTAAGTACTTTCAAACTAATATCTATCTATAATTTTTAAATAAAAATACTTAAAATCTCTATAATATTATTATTTTCATTTATCTTATGTTTAATAGGGTTGGATAAATAAGAATGTTTAATGGGTTTGGATTAATCAATCCTTATTTGAGCAATAACATGGCACTTGGAAAAGTAGCATAAGTAAATCCTTTGATTCTAATTTTTAATTGTGTGTTTATTCAATATTCTCAAAAGTTTGAACAAATTAAAATTAATACAAACTAAAAATTAATTTGAAATTGTTTACAACCTTTAAAAATATTAATATCATACTTGTTATAGTTATAAACATTGATTATAAGATTGATCATAATAAAATAATTTATCATTAAGTATTATTAATTTTGATTATAAAATTTATTGTATTTATAAAAATAATAATTAATTTTGTTATTTTTTATATTTATTTATATAAATTAAATATTTTTTGAAAATAATTTTTTTTAATATAAATATTATTTTTAAATTACAACTTATTATGAAAATTCATTGATTTAAAAGATCTTTAAAAAAAAATAAACAATCAATCTATACATGAATTAAATGTTAAATTATCTTTACCTTTTAAAATTAATAAATTATTTTTTTTAAAAAATAATATTTAAATTTTTTTTATAACCATTTTAAATAAAATAACCTAAAATATATATACAATAAATAAATAAATAAATAAATATATATATATATATATATATATATATATATATGGAAAGACCAAAAACAAAAATGCTTGCTCTATATAGATAAAAGATAGGGAACCTCCCCTATTGATTTCCTATAGCTCACCTTGGCTATATATAGATATTTATATATAAAGGTGCCATCTAATCTATATAAATAAGGGGTACTTTTCAACTCTATATTAGATTCTATAAACATAAATTAATTGATTATTTAATCTCTCTTTTTAAGTATTAATTAATATTCCTCCATTGATATATAACATATAATCTAATTTACTATGAAATAATATATTCCTTTTGTTTAATTGCAGATTGATAAGGCACAATTTGAAAAAATATTGAAATATATCCAATATGGAAAGGAAGAAGGAGCTAAACTATTGATAGGTGGAAATTGTTTGGGTGAAAAGGGGTTTTATATTGAACCTACCATATTTGTTGATGTTGAGGTAATTTATTTGTGTATAATAGATAATTTTATTGAATAGGATTATTTTAATATAAAGTAATATATTTTATTAAGTGATCACCTTTGTATTAAGTGCAGGACAATATGAGAATTGCACAGGAAGAAATATTTGGACCAGTTATGTCCATTTTAAAATTTAAGTAAGAATAATAAATTTTTATTTATTATAATTTTTGAATAATAATTTTTATATTTCAAATGCTTATACATTATAATTTAACATTGTTATATTTTGACACCTAACTTTGATTTGAACTTTTCATTTATATTTGACAGGACTGTGGAAGAAGTAATAGAAAGAGGAAACAAAACAATATATGGTTTAGCAGCTGGGGTTTTGACTGAGAATATAAATGTAGCAAATAGAATCGCCAGATCCATTCGTGCTGGAAGAGTATGGATTAATTGTTTCTATCCGAGCAGTGCAGATTGTCCATTTGGAGGATACAAAATGAGTGGAATTGGGAGAGAATTTGGCGTTTATGGCCTCCAAAGTTATTTACAAGTCAAGTGTGTTATTACTGCCCTTCAAGACTCACCCTGGTTATAAAACCCATAATTACTATTGGAACGCTTCTGGAGTCTCAGCGGCTGCTTTGCTATAGTTCTTATATTTATGTTTTATTGTAATAAAAGTTTTTATATAGTTTGATGATGGATCATTGTGAGTTTATTTAAAAAATCAGTTTTATTATTTTATGGATCGTAAATATATATTATTTTTATACAGTTTTTTTTTAATTAAAAAAAAAAAAAAATTTAAATCAAAAATATTATAGAAATAAATAATTGAAGATTTTTGCCAATTTTTTTAAATATATTTTTTATATTTGTGAAAAATATTACACATTATTTTAAGGTGGTCTTATAAATAATAGTTATTTTATGGCATTTCTTTCTTTGATGATGATGATGATGATGATGATGATGAAAATTATGAAATATATATTATGAAAGCAATGTTATTAAAAATATATTTATTGTTGATGAAATGTGAGTGAATTAGTAAAGTAGTTTTAGTTGTTTCCAATTAACTCAGTTGTCACTATATGTAATATATTTGAATTCTGTTGAGTGTAATCTAATAATCATGAGATTAATTATAATTATTGTTTTAGTAAACTTCTAAAAACAAATTTAAAAAAAAAAAAAAAAAAAACTTATCCAAATCATATTAAAATAACTTAAATAAAAAGAAATAAAAATCTCATAAAATTATTTTATAATTATCATATATATTATATTAATGTCAATATATTATATTAATTTTTTTCATCTCTCTTTTATATATAATAAACATAATTATTAATGTACACTTTTTATGATTTTAACATTTTAAAATTAACATCAAACTATTTAATTGTTTGTTAGGTTGTGGTGTAATATTAAAATGGATGTAAGGAAATTAGAATCTTTATTTATATTCCAAATTGAATATAGATACATCAATCCCATATTAACATCAATATTTATTAAAAAATAAATAAAAATAAATTATCTGATTTATTTTATAATTAAATATTAAAATTGTTATATAGTAAATCATTTATTTTTTATTTGACCTGTAATTAAATTCTGTAGATTCAAGTGCAAATGAATAAATTGGGTATGGAACTTGATTCTAGTGCAGTAGGGTGGTTGGGGTTCCCTTTCTATTGATCGACGTACTAGTTAGGATTTTCTACTTCTGCCACCTCAACACAATCAGCAGTGGGGTTCCCCACCTCTAATGGCCCACCTCTAGGGGAAGATGCAATCTGGTAGTTTCTAGGATGGTTCCTTTCAGCATTTTTATAAAAGCTTCCCACTGCTTAATTTAGTCATTTCTCCCCCACATGCTATTGAAGAAAAAGTTAAACTTGACTAGTGGATGATGGGAAATATCTTCCAAGGTTTGGGTGTGGTGGTTTTCTTGACAATGACCCACTCTCAATGTATTTATTTGTTATTGCTACTTAAATTGACATCTTTTCTGACATACTAGAGCTTTCTCTAAACATGACATAGTTTATTCATTATTTTTATGACCTTGAGCCTTTTATTTACCAGACGTTGCATAATATAATTTTGGCAATGTACTCTTTACCATCTTTTTTAGTAAATAATCGTGTATATATTTTATTTATAATAATAATAATAATAATAATAATAATAATAATAATAATAATAATAATAATAATAATAATTATTATTGATGAAAAAGTGCTTTAAAAAACATGATAATTTAAAAAATATATTAAAAAATACAAATTAAAAGTCTAAGGCATGAGCACGCGCATTTATGTTTAGGATAGAGAGGATGGTATGTGAAACTTATATTGAAAAAATACTGCAAAATATCTATAACGATAGGCAATCACTTATTAGATTGAGTTATGGATTATATATTTGATTTACAATTTCTATTATATGTTTTAGAATGAATACATTTACATTGTCATGCATCTGATATGTACCATGCGTTGATGTAATGATATGTAGGGCTTAAGGGTGGCTGGGGTAGATGCGTCGCCTATCAATGACTAAGTGATAGATATAAAAAGTGGAGTGGCCATTAAATTTAATCAATGGCTTTGATACTTTTTACCCCATTAAGTTTATATATATATATATATGTTATTAAATTTTTTATTCTAGATTATATTGGTTATATAAGGATGTAGAAATTTGTTTGTTGTATTAAAAGTAATGGTGGTAATAATAATTATATATATATATATATATATATATATATATATATATATATATAAAATTTATGAGAGAAAGTTTGATATTGTATTAAGAACATGTTTGATTGAACATATTGAACTGAAATTTTTTATAAAATTGTATTATAATTTAAAAAAAGATAATTTCAGAGTTAACATTAAATGAATGTAAGATCTATTTATTGAATAACATAAATAATTGCTTATATTTTTACTGGTTTAATATTATTATGTTGTTTGATGGCTTAGGATTATTAACTTGTTGTGAGCAAACTTTGTTAATACCATTTTCTGGCTTTAGATTTATATGAGACATATTAAATTTACATTATTTATAATTGTCAAACTTTTTAATTTTACAAAGTAATAAGATATATTATTATCACTTTTGTCCCCTTATTTAATTGATTATATAAGTTGTTTATGATTTTATGGGTTGACCTAGTATACAAATTTATTATTGTTTTTACCATTTTTATTATTTTATTATATTATTATAGAAGTATTGTATTAATATAATTAAATAGTGTTATAATAATAATATTTAGTAATGTTAATATTATTTATATAATAATATATAATAATAATTTTAATACATTTAGTAGATAATATATATAGCTACATAATATTATAATTTATATATTTGTATGTTAATAATTGTAATATATGGGGTATTGTGGGGTGTATGGACTAACTTTCTAAATTTGATGTTGAAATTTGAAGGGAAGATTGAAGACCATCCACTACTTGTATAAAAGAATGCCAAGATCTTGCTACAATAAAAGTTCCATAAAACATAAATTAAAATATAAAATTTGCATTCAAATACAAGAATTAAACTACAAATCCATAACATAAGAATTATGACAAATAAATTGAATCCATTCTATTGAAAGACAAGAAAAAACACTTTCTACATTTTTGATCATTTTCCATGTGGGAAAATATATTAGGGGATGAACTTGTTCCTTGTGTTGATTCTGAGTGACCACCTGCATGATTCCTTGTTTCTTTGGTTGGATATTTCCCATATTGACATTGTGCATTATCTTATTGTTTAGTTGCTTCTCTAATGCCATGAAATATATGGTGCTATGTTTCACCATAATTATAAAATAGGCATAATAGGTCTTTAATTTGAATTTTATTGGGTAATTAATCAAAATGTGACTCACCTCGCCACACAAGTAATAGGTGATGGGTTGTCATTATTTTCATTTTTTCAAATCCAATATCCTAGTTTATATCCTCCTTATCACTACAATAACCCCCATCCTTGTGATTTATTATGACATACACTCTATATCCCCAATACACCCTATAAAGCAATAGATGTTTCTATCTCGAATGATACTATGGCGAAGGTGGTAACAAACATGGTTGTTTCTGTAGTGATAATGGATCCCATATTTGATGATATTTTGGTCATGAACATGAAACCCCTACCTAATGTCACTAGGATTGTGGAATCCACACCATATGATATTTCAGTGATAGAGGGCCCCACTCTATTTGAAGCTCTAGTTGGGGACGAACCAAACCTCATTGTTTATTTCATTATGATAGAGAGACTTCCTTGTTATGACCTCTCTATATCTTTTATTGTGGATCTTGTGTTTGGTAGAAGAGGGTTTTAAGTAATGAAATTAAATATATCATATGTGATAACATAGTTTAACTTTTGTAAAGCCCTATAGTTTTTCTCATCATGCATGGTATATTTTAAGAAGATACAAAACACATGTTATAGTTCACACACATAATGATTTAATAGATGAAGAATCATTATCCTAGTTGTGATATAGGCCACAAAAATCCCTTTTGATGTAAGGACTTTGATGATTCTCGTTTTGTCTTCACTCGATATAACCAACAAAAATATTTTTCATATTCCCTCTTTGTATCTCAACCAACCTTCATAGAACGATATGTAAATTAACATGGGTCTTCACAATATCAATGGAAGGCTCACCATAGTCCTAAATCCTTTCTAATATTATAAAAATTACTTTAGCTTCAGGGTTGGTTTTGAATTGCATTTTTACTTTCAAAAATCCAACCTTGCTTTGAAACCCTTCCATGAATCATACTTCCTTATAGTTATCTTTGAACTAGAAAGTCACCTTATTTATCACATTAGATAACCTATGATCAAAGTTCCATATACATTATCCAGGCTTGTGTCTGATCTCCTTAAAGAATTGGATGGTCTAACTTATGCACCTCTGGATTTCAAATTATTTGATTAGTTTTATTTGACCTTATTCAATGTTAGCGTATCACTACCATTAATGAATACAAATTCCATGGCTTATCTTATTGGCACTACTATGAGCTCACATCAGTTAACCTTGTCATTTAGGATGACATTGGATTCCCATTTCTTCTCAATTGTTAATAAGTATTGTTTTGGGTATGTACACTCATAAAAAGGCTCTAAAGTCACAAAGGATCCAACAAAGAGAGCCATTATCCTTTGAATATGATTACCTACCCCTGTTTGGCTATGCTTTTGTACTATTTTTTGCAAACTTATTGCATCACATTTAGGTATAGTTGGTGAAAAGGAAACAAGCATTACACTAAATTCATTTTCAATTTATTAATTATGAAATTTTAGAATTTATGCAACTTACATGAACCAATTATAGTTACTGTGAGGTCTATACATACTTCTATATTAATTTTAATTTATATAATTATTAATAATGTAGGGGATGCAACCATGTAGAGTGAATGAACTAAACCATGGGTGATAATAATGACCTCTATTAAACTTGGCCTCGACTCTTCTCCATATAGTGCACTACGATAAATTTTTTTTACCATTCCAAATACATCTGTTGAATTTGAAATTTCTCCTAAAACTATTGATCATATTCTCTACTTATTTTACGTTACGTGATACATGAGTTCTTCAGTCTCTTTCTAATTCTTATTCCGAGTTGGTCTCTTCTTCCCAGTCGGTGTCTTTGATCTCCTTGATTTTCGTTGGCTCCTTCTAAGTTCTTGAGTCGCCCTGTTCTTATGGAAGTCTAATTCCTCTCAATCTTTGTGATGTTCCTTTAATACTCCTGCTTGAATCTAACGTTAACCTTCCATATATAATCAAGTTTTTTACTGAATATTTTATGTTGTCGCAGTTCCCACTAAAGGCCTAAAATCATCTTTGGTCTTATAATTTAATCATTTATAAACTTCGTCTTTTCCTTCCATGCTTCTTATTGTTCCAATATCCTAATTTATTCTATTATCCATTCATCATCTCATGGATTGCATATACTATAATAGGCACCACAACGTTTTCCATAGCAACTATATTCAACAACATTAGAATTCGCTTTAAAAAATCATCATTCCCTTTACAAACAAGTCATTTTTAGCTCCAAACAAAATGTATCTTTGCACCACAAACTCATATATGCATCCGTGAGTATTTGTTCTTACGTAGTGTTCAATAAAACACATCCATTCAATATCTAAATTGTGCATCCTTTCCAATGCTAATTCATTCTAATAATTTTTTATTTATTTTTCTTTAGGATAAAAAATTGAAGTATTCAAGCCCTAACAACGGTGTGTATAACCACTTAGGTAACTCTTAGTAGATATTATCATAAATATTACCATATATATGGGTGGTAATAATTTTTTAGTTATGAATTCCTATTATATCACACTCTTCTTCCAAAAACTCATATATCATGTATTCAAGCCATCTTTAAGGGATTGTTTGACCTATAAAATACCTTTACATCTTGTGAGTCCTAGCAATAGAACCATTTTTAGCACCCGTCTCTATAAATTCTTATGTTAGGACATGTTAATGTTGTAATATAAAGATTGGAACAATACTCGTAAGATAGGAACGGATTATACATGGTAAATTGGTGGTAAATGAGTTTTAACATGTAATTATTCTCTTTATCTACCTTAATCAATTTGTAAGTCAGATTCATACTTTATACAGAATGTAATATTTAAACATAGAACCATGTACAAAGCTTATATATTCTCATTTATATTTTTAGTTATAACAATGTGTTACGGCTAAGATATATTTGTTTGCAAAGACAAAGTTAATAAATAACTCAATATATTGGAATAACCACAATGATACCAGAAAATAAATATTAAAATTTTGAAAAAATTATGATCATCACCTTTCCATTCTAATTTACAAGTGATGGGACTATGGTCGGAAAGGACAAAATTTGTGTGAACCATGAAAACTTTCACACTGAAAACATAAAATGAGAACATATGTGAAAAATAAAGCATTACACAATTTACCCATTTGAAAACCTAATTAATACTAGCTCTAAATTTGAACCAAATAAACCATGGTTTAAAATTTAAAGAGAGTTGCTAAAAGAGAGGGTTCACCAAAACCTTACCATTTTTAAAATAATACAATGCTTTACAACCTCCTAAGCACTATTGTGAAGGAATGGAATCAAATTTATATTCGAGAGTCTCCATAAAATTATATTTTACACAAGTTAATTGGGTGTACAAAGGTATATTATCAACAATCCATCTCTACAATACTATTTTGTCAAGGCCATCATTACATGAATAAACTTTAAGAACCCCTAAATAATGTTCATAATTATAAAGTATAATCCAAATAACATAATGTCATGGTTTTTCTCTCGATGTAATAATTAATGGGGAAAATTTTGGGGAAATAAAAATAATGGCACATCTATGTCCATCTTCATACAAGTGAAAAACTATATAGCTTTAGACCAAATACTTGTTATAAAAGTCTATATGATAAAAAATAAATAAATAAACCTCTTGCAAACATATAAAATATAAAAATCCTAATTGATTTCTAGTTTTAGTGATAAAGAATTTATGAGAGGACTCTGTGAGACCCTAAACATTATGCGAGAGTAGATTCATTGTGTTAAATCCTACATGCATTATTCACCCTACCCATTTTCTATGTCCTTTGAGCCTAGCATATTTTTTTAATATCTAATAATGGATGAAAATATGGTAATAAAAAGTCCCCTAGCGAGATGGAACATAATCAATCCATATTCTCTTTCTATGGAGAGTTGTTGGACCTCTGTGAGGGAAACTACGTGATTTTTGTGTGGTGGGAGCACTAGCTAAAGATGTCCAAACATTAGAAGTTAATATTAGCAAGTGATTATCTTTAGAAACTTGGATATGTAGGGAAGCTAATAGACTAAGAGGTTGATGAGCAAGGAGGGGAGGAGAAATAGTGTTTTCCACTTCTTTCACACCCTACTTGGGTTTGTTGTTAAGAAGAATGTTAACCAAATCATGGTTTTTTTATTGCTTGGAGTTTAATTGTGCGATATACTAGTTTGCTCATCATTATTTTCAACCACCTTAGGATTTTAAAGTAGTGTTTTCTTGATAGATGGTATTGAGTGGAATATGAGGGGATAGTCCCAAATCCTATGGTTAGATGATTGGGACAAGAAACATGTATATGGAAGGTTGATGTAGGTGAATTTCTGTGAAAAGTGTTTAGTTTGTGTTTGAAAAATTGATAGAACCTTTCAAGTCTTTCATCAAATCAACCCCAACATAAATGCTCTTGTTGGCACGCACAAAATAAAATCTACATATTTCTTGGCAAAACACACATCCTAGGGGTTCAAAAATATCAAATAAGAAAGACCATAATGGAACTAGAAGACTAAGTAACTCGACTCAGACAAGCATCTTAAAGGAAATCTTTTCTAAAACCTTAAAAATTTAGGGCCATGAGAACACAATCATAATGGTATTTTTAAGGAACCAATAGCTCTACTTAGAAAGAAGAGCTTGCACTTGTGATGGTTCCTTGAAGAAAGACAAGAAAAAACTCTTAGTGAGATTATAGACTCTAGTTCCCTAAAATCCCAAGGAATCACAATGGTATATAATCTAAGCACTTAAGGGAGTTCGTAAAGGGTATATGGGCAAGCATAACATGTAATATTCAAAAAGATTTCCATACAATTTAAAAATATTTTTAACATCTTTTTTACATAAATACATTCGTTTTAGGTGGTTTATCAGATTCTGTATTTCATTGTAGACACTCAAGTCAAAACTCTGATCATATTTTGATGTCATTGTTCTTAACATTGAAAATAATAGTTATGATAGATCGGTTCAGGACCATTTATTGAAACTTCATATTTTTAAAGGCCAGAGTTAAAGCCAAATGAAATGTGAGGTAGCCTTGAAATTCCCTTAAAAGTGGATTGATTCAGCGAAATACAAGGCACCAAATAAGTAAATAAAAACCATCTAATTAGCCAACAATCTTACTATATAAATGTGAGTCCAACAGGCAGGAATACCTCCAGGTGTCCTTAACGTGCTCTCTGGTTTTGGAGAAACTACTGGTGCAGCCATAAGCACTCATATGGATATTGATAAGGTATATATATTCATCACTCTGTCCATTTTATATGAAGACAGAATTCTTTGGTTGTAGAATTAATGTTGCATGTACCATTCAGATTGCATTTACAGGGTCGACCGAAGTGGGGAGAGTGATAATGGAGGCAGCAGCAAAGAGCAACTTGAAGGATGTGACGTTAGAACTTGGTGGAAAATCGCCTCTTATTATCATGGACGATGCAAACATCGACGAAGCCGTCGAAATTGCTCACCGTGCTGCATTCCTAAATATGGTATGGACATAGAATTTAGATCTCGACGGGCATGGAGCTCCAAACTGTTTATGATAAAAAAATTATATTTAAAATTTTATAATAAAAATAAAAATAATTATTCATGTCTATGTGTGGGGTTTTTATGGACTATCATTTATAAAATATAGGTTTTTATAGTCAAAATTGAAAAAAATTATATTACATAAAGTTTTTAGTGAAAGGGTTGTAGTCCAATTGGTGAAGATGATGGTTGCTTATATCTATCCACCAAAATATAAATCTTTCAAAATATTTGACACAGAGAGTCAAGCAAAATTAAGGTTAGGATTGGCGTAGATGTTTCAACAAAAGAAACTTGTTAATTTAAATGTATGCGTACTTGACATTGTAAATCTACTATATGTTTATTTCTGAAATATAAACAGAGATACCGACATTCTATATAATTCAGTGATTCCATATAATACATTCCAACATAAGATCAAAAAGTAATTTTTATTAAAATTTGAATAAAACATCGATTTAATAAATCATTTTTTTCATTAACATTATATTATATAAGACCAAAATATGGACAAAGATACCAACATTTTATATAATTCAATAATTCTATATAATACATACAAACATACAATCAAATTTTAAAAAAATAAAAAATTTAACCAAAATACCAATTTAATAAACTTTTTTTTGTCATTAACATTGTCATATTTCTTATATAAGTTTATGCTTTACTTTTGTAAGGGAAAAAAAAACTGAAGCCATTTGTTTTAATGTGGCAGGGACAAATATGCATAGCAGGCTCAAGGGTGTTTGTTCACGAGAACGTGCTCAAAAAATTTGTGAAGAAAGCAGTAGAAAGAGTTAAAAAACAAGTGCTAGGGGATCCATTTAAGGCAGGAGTTCAACATGGCCCTCAGGTACTACTATACAACTTTGTATTTGGATTTAAGATGTCTTACATGATGTTCTTCCCCCTCCCCTTCCCCGCTAAGTAGTTGATTTGATACTTGCATGAATACGTGATTCGAGTATATCATTATGATAAAAATTTCCCATGTATGGGAGTATAAAAATATTAAATATGTGAAAAATATTAAAAAATATAATGAAATCAATAAAAATAATCACATATAATGTAAAATAAAAAAAATAAGTTAAATAATCACATAAAATTTGAAAACGTTAATAATAATTTAATGTCAAATGTTTAGTGATCAATCTTCAAGCAATAACATTATGCAAATATTACAATTTATATACAAAAATGAAGATAAATCAACATATTCACTATATTAATAATGATTCCAATATCTTCATTGAGAGCATCAAGACTATCAAGTGGCTTATTACAACCACATATAGTAGTAGTTCCTCTAACACTAGCTCTGTTATGCAGGGTGTGTGAGGAACCCTCTATCTTCATGTCAAGAAATGAAAGGTAGGAAATCGAAGAATCCAAGTTAGGTGTGTCTTTGTCTATATCCCAAAACATTATTGTTCCTTACTTGTATTCATCTTGCTTGCTGTTAAAAGGAACACATTAGAATGAACATAAACAAAATGTTCAACTTTTTTGGTTGCCAACATACTATACTTAATTGAATGGATAAAAGAATGTGTACCCTAGTTCCACTCAATGGAGGAAGAACTTGCAACCTATTGAACCAAACCATAAAATCAATATAAAGTAAACATTTATAAAAGTAAATTTAAAATGAAATGATGAAATATACATACATACATACATAATTGTGATTGATTTTTTTATTGCAAAAGCTTAGAAGTGGGTGGATGCTTTCTTATGAAGGTACCATCACATCTAAGAATTATTTTTATGCTTGTCACAAAGATCATTAAGGGAGTGACCAATGGAGGCTATTAAATTCCTAATCTCTCTCATAATTTTGTCTTCCAAATTTATATCCGAAAAGTGTTTATAGACACTTACCTTATACCCATCTCTAACCTGAGTGTGTGTATATGTGGGACACTCATGGACAAACAAATGATCTCAATGCTATAGTGTTTTAGATTTAAGTAAAAAAAATAAGAAAATATAATGAGGTGGACATTTTGTGCTACTTGTCATTTAGATATGTTTGCATTTACTTGAAGAAACTCTTTGTAAGAAATTAATCTTTGACATTTATAATAGATTAAATCTTCTGAATTATTGAGTTGATTTCATCATAAATCTCACTTAAACATGAATAGTTCATATTAAAAAATATGAGTATGCTTACAATTTAAATTTAGTAAAACTAAGCAAATACTCCAAACTATCGAACTAATTATAATAAAAAATCAAACCTTTCACATTTGTAGCCTTTTTAATGTTTGATTGGCTCCATACATCTCAAAGGCTACTAGTAATCATGTTACTCAATGCCACTCACATCTTTATAATTCATTTCAAGATGAGTAGATGTGAGTAAAAATAAGTCTTAAATATACTAGTAAGAGATTATTGAAAAATAATTAAAAAATTAAAAATAAAAATTTAATAAATTATAAAATTAAATTAAAATTATATATTAATAATTTTTAATAAAAATATATTTACTTTTGAAAAAATAAATTCAAGATAGACTTAAAAGTGTCTTGAGATATGAGATGGTTGATTAAAAAAGGGATCTCACCCACCTCATGTAGGGTTTTTTGAGCCAATATATTAAGTTAAGGAATACATGATAGCAGGTGTCTAACATGTGTATTTGTACCTTATTTCAACCAACATCTATGCATTTTTATAATTATTTTTATTATTTTTTATATCTTGAACAATGTTTTAAGACCCCAATTGTTAAATAGAATTTATGAGGATGTCGACAATAAATTATGTATCATTTACCATCTATTTACAATTAAAACCCTTCAAAAACATTACTTCTTTAAAATACATTGCAATTAAACAGTTTAATATAAAAGTTTAAGGGAGAAATAATTCTATTTGACATATTATATGATTAAGAATTTATAGGTTTTATGATAAAATGTGATAAACATTATTATTGATTTGTCTAAATTGTGCATGAACAAAAATGCTTGAAATAGAAGTTTCCATAATCACCGATGGATAGATATCCTAATTTATTTAATCATTACAAGAGAAGTGAGACAAATGTATAAATTTATTTGAGTGTTAATAGACAATTTAAAGAATAGCTTACCTCCTTCTTGAGTGATGGTTATCTAAATTGTGCATGACCAAAAATGCTTGAAATAGAAGTTTTCATAATCATTGATGGATAGACATCCTAATTTATTACAACGATAGATGTTCCTACAGTAACATTCGAGGAAATAATTTTGTGTAATAACATGAGTGTGTTAACATTTAATTATTTTAGAGTCGACATTAAAAAAAAAAAGTTTATTTATTTATATCATAAGTAAATTATATTTATTATTGTTGTAATTTAATTTACCTCAAAAAATTATATATATATATATATATATATATATATATATATATATATATATATATATATATATATATATATATATATATATATAAACTTATTTATTTACCATTCTTTCTAAATATATGATAAGTGAATTATATTTATTATAACATCACAAAAGGTAATTCTATTTACCTCAAAATATAATAATTTAATTATTATCTATTTATTACATCAACTAATTCATAAATAATATATAGATTTTACCCCATATTTATAAATAATCATGATATAACAATGAATTGTCAAAATCAATTATCATAATATTACTAAATTATAATATATCAAATCATAATAAATAAATAGATAATAATCATATTTATAGATAATATATATATTTTACCACATCATATTTATAAATAATCATAATAAAAAAGTAAAATTAAATTATCATAAAAAATATTATCACATCATAAATAAATAAATAAACAAACTAGTATACATATATTAAATAAATCTATGTAAGATACACTTTTAAAAAATGGCTTACCTCTTTTTTGAGTGATGGTTAGTTAAAGTGTGTTGCATTTCTAACATGATTCTTAACATGAGGGTTTTTTTTTATAGTGCCACCTAGCATGCCACATAATATAGGAGTTACGATATGTAGATGTTGAATCATGTGTTGATCTAGACAAATGAACAATATATTATAAGGTGTTGTAGAAGCATTCAAGGTACTAGGATTATGTGTGTTTGTGTCACAATACTGTACAATTTACATGCATTACCACAATAATGTACAAAATGTGTGAATAAAGAAGTATGCACAATATACATCTTGGTGTTTTAGAGGCATGCAAGTGTTTGGAGAGTCTTTGAGCATGTGGGTAATTATGAGATGGATAGTCTTTCCTTAGTGTTACACAATTGATGTGAGCCAATTAAACTACAAATTTTGCTTAAAGAGATGGTACTAATGTTTGAATGATGGTGTGTAGATTGATTTGAAGATCAATTTGTGAAGAAATCCTTAGTGTCATATGCTACCTCCATATGTAATAATCAAATGAAACATCAAAATAATATGTTACAAATTTAACTAAGTACTTTCAAACTAATATCTATCTATAATTTTTAAATAAAAATACTTAAAATCTCTATAATATTATTATTTTCATTTATCTTATGTTTAATAGGGTTGGATAAATAAGAATGTTTAATGGGTTTGGATTAATCAATCCTTATTTGAGCAATAACATGGCACTTGGAAAAGTAGCATAAGTAAATCCTTTGATTCTAATTTTTAATTGTGTGTTTATTCAATATTCTCAAAAGTTTGAACAAATTAAAATTAATACAAACTAAAAATTAATTTGAAATTGTTTACAACCTTTAAAAATATTAATATCATATTTGTTATAGTTATAAACATTGATTATAAGATTGATCATAATAAAATAATTTATCATTAAGTATTATTAATTTTGATTATAAAATTTATTGTATTTATAAAAATAATAATTAATTTTGTTATTTTTTATATTTATTTATATAAATTAAATATTTTTTGAAAATAATTTTTTTTAATATAAATATTATTTTTAAATTACAACTTATTATGAAAATTCATTGATTTAAAAGATCTTTAAAAAAAAATAAACAATCAATCTATACATGAATTAAATGTTAAATTATCTTTACCTTTTAAAATTAATAAATTATTTTTTTTAAAAAATAATATTTAAATTATTTTTATAACCATTTTAAATAAAATAACCTAAAATATATATACAATAAATAAATAAATAAATATATATATATATATATATATATATATGGAAAGACCAAAAACAAAAATGCTTGCTCTATATAGATAAAAGATAGGGAACCTCCCCTATTGATTTCCTATAGCTCACCTTGGCTATATATAGATATTTATATATAAAGGTGCCATCTAATCTATATAAATAAGGGGTACTTTTCAACTCTATATTAGATTCTATAAACATAAATTAATTGATTATTTAATCTCTCTTTTTAAGTATTAATTAATATTCCTCCATTGATATATAACATATAATCTAATTTACTATGAAATAATATATTCCTTTTGTTTAATTGCAGATTGATAAGGCACAATTTGAAAAAATATTGAAATATATCCAATATGGAAAGGAAGAAGGAGCTAAACTATTGATAGGTGGAAATTGTTTGGGTGAAAAGGGGTTTTATATTGAACCTACCATATTTGTTGATGTTGAGGTAATTTATTTGTGTATAATAGATAATTTTATTGAATAGGATTATTTTAATATAAAGTAATATATTTTATTAAGTGATCACCTTTGTATTAAGTGCAGGACAATATGAGAATTGCACAGGAAGAAATATTTGGACCAGTTATGTCCATTTTAAAATTTAAGTAAGAATAATAAATTTTTATTTATTATAATTTTTGAATAATAATTTTTATATTTCAAATGCTTATACATTATAATTTAACATTGTTATATTTTGACACCTAACTTTGATTTGAACTTTTCATTTATATTTGACAGGACTGTGGAAGAAGTAATAGAAAGAGGAAACAAAACAATATATGGTTTAGCAGCTGGGGTTTTGACTGAGAATATAAATGTAGCAAATAGAATCGCCAGATCCATTCGTGCTGGAAGAGTATGGATTAATTGTTTCTATCCGAGCAGTGCAGATTGTCCATTTGGAGGATACAAAATGAGTGGAATTGGGAGAGAATTTGGCGTTTATGGCCTCCAAAGTTATTTACAAGTCAAGTGTGTTATTACTGCCCTTCAAGACTCACCCTGGTTATAAAACCCATAATTACTATTGGAACGCTTCTGGAGTCTCAGCGGCTGCTTTGCTATAGTTCTTATATTTATGTTTTATTGTAATAAAAGTTTTTATATAGTTTGATGATGGATCATTGTGAGTTTATTTAAAAAATCAGTTTTATTATTTTATGGATCGTAAATATATATTATTTTTATACAGTTTTTTTTTAATTAAAAAAAAAAAAAAATTTAAATCAAAAATATTATAGAAATAAATAATTGAAGATTTTTGCCAATTTTTTTAAATATATTTTTTATATTTGTGAAAAATATTACACATTATTTTAAGGTGGTCTTATAAATAATAGTTATTTTATGGCATTTCTTTCTTTGATGATGATGATGATGATGATGATGATGAAAATTATGAAATATATATTATGAAAGCAATGTTATTAAAAATATATTTATTGTTGATGAAATGTGAGTGAATTAGTAAAGTAGTTTTAGTTGTTTCCAATTAACTCAGTTGTCACTATATGTAATATATTTGAATTCTGTTGAGTGTAATCTAATAATCATGAGATTAATTATAATTATTGTTTTAGTAAACTTCTAAAAACAAATTTAAAAAAAAAAAAAAAAAAACTTATCCAAATCATATTAAAATAACTTAAATAAAAAGAAATAAAAATCTCATAAAATTATTTTATAATTATCATATATATTATATTAATGTCAATATATTATATTAATTTTTTTCATCTCTCTTTTATATATAATAAACATAATTATTAATGTACACTTTTTATGATTTTAACATTTTAAAATTAACATCAAACTATTTAATTGTTTGTTAGGTTGTGGTGTAATATTAAAATGGATGTAAGGAAATTAGAATCTTTATTTATATTCCAAATTGAATATAGATACATCAATCCCATATTAACATCAATATTTATTAAAAAATAAATAAAAATAAATTATCTGATTTATTTTATAATTAAATATTAAAATTGTTATATAGTAAATCATTTATTTTTTATTTGACCTGTAATTAAATTCTGTAGATTCAAGTGCAAATGAATAAATTGGGTATGGAACTTGATTCTAGTGCTTCATAATAGTGTCACTCTCCCCCTCTAGTGCAGTAGGGTGGTTGGGGTTCCCTTTCTATTGATCGACGTACTAGTTAGGATTTTCTACTTCTGCCACCTCAACACAATCAGCAGTGGGGTTCCCCACCTCTAATGGCCCACCTCTAGGGGAAGATGCAATCTGGTAGTTTCTAGGATGGTTCCTTTCAGCATTTTTATAAAAGCTTCCCACTGCTTAATTTAGTCATTTCTCCCCCACATGCTATTGAAGAAAAAGTTAAACTTGACTAGTGGATGATGGGAAATATCTTCCAAGGTTTGGGTGCGGTGGTTTTCTTGACAATGACCCACTCTCAATGTATTTATTTGTTATTGCTACTTAAATTGACATCTTTTCTGACATACTAGAGCTTTCTCTAAACATGACATAGTTTATTCATTATTTTTATGACCTTGAGCCTTTTATTTACCAGACGTTGCATAATATAATTTTGGCAATGTACTCTTTACCATCTTTTTTAGTAAATAATCGTGTATATATTTTATTTATAATAATAATAATAATAATAATAATAATAATAATAATAATAATAATAATAATAATAATAATAATAATAATAATTGATGAAAAAGTGCTTTAAAAAACATGATAATTTAAAAAATATATTAAAAAATACAAATTAAAAGTCTAAGGCATGAGCACGCGCATTTATGTTTAGGATAGAGAGGATGGTATGTGAAACTTATATTGAAAAAATACTGCAAAATATCTATAACGATAGGCAATCACTTATTAGATTGAGTTATGGATTATATATTTGATTTACAATTTCTATTATATGTTTTAGAATGAATACATTTACATTGTCATGCATCTGATATGTACCATGCGTTGATGTAATGATATGTAGGGCTTAAGGGTGGCTGGGGTAGATGCGTCGCCTATCAATGACTAAGTGATAGATATAAAAAGTGGAGTGGCCATTAAATTTAATCAATGGCTTTGATACTTTTTACCCCATTAAGTTTATATATATATATATATATTATTAAATTTTTTATTCTAGATTATATTGGTTATATAAGGATGTAGAAATTTGTTTGTTGTATTAAAAGTAATGGTGGTAATAATAATTATATATATATATATATATATATATATATATAAAATTTATGAGAGAAAGTTTGATATTGTATTAAGAACATGTTTGATTGAACATATTGAACTGAAATTTTTTATAAAATTGTATTATAATTTAAAAAAAGATAATTTCAGAGTTAACATTAAATGAATGTAAGATCTATTTATTGAATAACATAAATAATTGCTTATATTTTTACTGGTTTAATATTATTATGTTGTTTGATGGCTTAGGATTATTAACTTGTTGTGAGCAAACTTTGTTAATACCATTTTCTGGCTTTAGATTTATATGAGACATATTAAATTTACATTATTTATAATTGTCAAACTTTTTAATTTTACAAAGTAATAAGATATATTATTATCACTTTTGTCCCCTTATTTAATTGATTATATAAGTTGTTTATGATTTTATGGGTTGACCTAGTATACAATAGGGTTACACAAGTCATTTCTTCTTCTCAAAAACTTTGTACAATATTGCAAATTAATGATTTCATTTTTTCCAAAATCTTATCTTATCATTCTCATATTAGCTACATTTTGAATTCTCTCCAAGATATTGCTAGATTAATTTTAAGTTGAAAAAATTGTCAATTTACTCTTAAACATTTGAAAGATAAAACTGATATATCAACGTTTAAATTCTATATTTTAAAATATTATTATTATTATTATTTTTTGTGGAAGGTCATTTATTATTCTCAAAAACATTTATATAAATCTAAAAAATAATAACTACATTTTTATTAGAACCATGTCTCATAATTTTTATAGAGGTTTAAGTTTTGAGATCTCAAAAAATTGTCCATATTTTATTATTAAGTAAAAAAAATTTATCAATTTAATTTTAAAAATTTGAAAGACAAAATGATATTTCTTCTTTACAAAAACTTTTACAAATACATTTGTATCTTACATTTCTTTACTATATATATATATATATATATATATATATATATATATATATATATATATATATATATATATATATATATATATATATATATATATATACATAAACAAAACAAACAAAACACATTTGGCAACTCTCTGTGTTATTTTGTAGATAATAACATACTTCGAGCATGAATAATTGGTCACTTACAAAGAAAGTTTGGTATATGTGGGTGAAGAGTACCAGGTAGTCCTGACGGTTTATCTTATTGGGATTTATTATATTAATTGAATGAACCGAAATGCTCATAGGTAGTCATTTTTAGATAAATTGTGGTTTAATTAACTTATAAGATTCGTGAAAATCTTATAATCACATAATTGTGGTTCTCTCATTTGTTTGAGATTTTTAAAGCAATTTAATTTAATTTTTTATTTTCTTTCCCCGTATTTTCACAATACCTCATATTGTCAAATTTAATAGTTTGCTTACAAAACTAGTAAGCTTACAGTTTGTAAATCGATTCTTTCAGAGGTAACGGTTCTGTTACGCGTAATTTTTTTGTTTTGGGGTACAGGCTGAAAAAAAGCCTCGTGTTTTTACCATTTTTATTATTTTATTATATTATTATAGAAGTATTGTATTAATATAATTAAATAGTGTTATAATAATAATATTTAATAATGTTAATATTATTTATATAATAATATATAATAATAATTTTAATACATTTAGTAGATAATATATATAGCTACATAATATTATAATTTATATATTTGTATATTAATAATTGTAATATATGGGGTATTGTGGGGTGTATGGACTAACTTTCTAAATTTGATGTTGAAATTTGAAGGGAAGATTGAAGACCATCCACTACTTGTATAAAAGAATGCCAAGATCTTGCTATAATAAAAGTTCCATAAAACATAAATTAAAATATAAAATTTGCATTCAAATACAAGAATTAAACTACAAATCCATAACATAAGAATTATGACAAATAAATTGAATCCATTCTATTGAAAGACACTTCACAAGTGACTCCAATGAAATTCTCCCCCTTCTCAAATCTTCTCACTTTTCTCTCTGTCACACTAAAACTACATGAATCCCTCTTATTTATAGCATATGAGGGAGAGGATGTGCATCACATTTGGTAATGTGAAAAATGACCATTTGTCAAATGAATAGTGCATCCATGTGGTCAAAGACATATCATGGATGCACATATGAAACTACCACATTTATCTTCACATGCAAATTTGGAGAACCTCATGTAAGACAAACACTAATATCCACATATTTCTTAATTAATCGGAAATAAATACTCTACGTAATATACTAACCTAAGTAAACTTAAGACTATGATGTAGTTAATAATTTACACCAACACCCATGTCAAATATTAATCATGACAACATTTGAATCTCATACCAATCACATTGATGCTTTTTTCGTTGATGATAAGTTTATTGTGCAAATAAATGTATGTTGATTTGGTTTTTTTTCTTTCTCCCATTGGATTTTATTGTATGTGTAAAGATGGATAAATTCACTTAATGTGCTATTAACCTATGTGAAACCTTGCTATATGTGTCATACCAAAAATTATCAAACAATACTTATATTATTCAATACTACACTAATATTTTCAGCTATATTTATGAAGACTCAGTTTATCTATTGATCCATGTGTATACAAAATATTGTGTTTGTTTCCTTTGTTATTTTAATTTTGAAAAACTAATTTAATGTTGGTTTGAATGCCTTGGGTGGAAAAAAATTGTAGGTAGTTGATTGTGCCTAGAACATAGTTTTGGATTGATGTGGGTATAACAAAAGTAGCTTGGTGACATGATTTTTTTCACATGCTTTTTGGGTGTTAAATGTACAAATATTTACCTTTCATGTTTGATTGTGAACTTGAAATGATTGTTTGTTTACTTGGTTTATTATTTTTGGTTCTCATTGATACTTTTTTCATCAATGATATGATTTTTTAGTAATAAATGCTATTAATTTATTTTTATGTTATATTTTATTGTGCATTTAAGTATGTAAAGATTCACTTGATATATTTTTAGCTTATAATAAACTTTGTTATATCGTCACACAAAACATTCACAAAAAAATGTAAGTTTATCCATTATAATGATTACTAGAAATTATTGAAATAATAAGTGTGAAAAAAAAATTAAAAATTATTTGTTATTTTGATTTAAGAGAAGAATTTCAATATTAGTTTGAATATCTTCGATGGGAAAAGGTTAGAAGTGGAAAGTTTGATTTGGTCATAATATATATGTGCCTAAATTAGTGTTTTGCAAGTGTGTGTGTAACAAAACAAAGTTTGTATGATGATTTATTTCCTTTTCATGGATTATTTATATTTTTTTCTGTTAAATCTATGAAAAATTACTTTTTAGTTTGAACTAAGTTTTTTCATCTGTATTGCACTCTCACAACTTTGAATTTAGGTGTTTTATCAATGTCTTATTTATAAATTGGAAATAAAACATGATTAGTTTTACCTCCTAAATCCTTACACATTAAACAACCATGGTTAAAATCAATAAATGTTCCCACACAAAGTATTATATGATAAAATAACTTATGACATGTATATTTAAAATCCTCCTTAGTATATTCAATGCATGAGGCCCCACCCAAGGTTGATTACACAAACCCTTTGTAACATCAAACATGGGAGGTATGATCCAAGTGGAACTTCTAAATACAATATTCACTATGTTTAATCTAATTTAATTTAGATATTAATGTCCACGAGAGACCAATAATGGCAAATGGGATTAAAGATGATATTTACATTGACATGAATGCATGTATCAAAATGAGTATTGTGTTTTGTACATAATCAACGGTAAAAATTTGATGTTAGAGGATGAATATGAATTAGTTTACCTACTTATGATGTGTGGCACATGTTAGTATAATAAAATCATAGGAACACAATGTTCTTGATGGTGATGTGTTGTCTATCTAGATGATGGAAGATATACAAGGGTGAGAGGTCCATAAATTTAATTAATGACATTTATAATTCCTTCCATTGGTGGTAAGTCTGTAATGAAAATACTAATATTTATTTAATTTGCATAAGGAACCAATCCTTCAAAGCATTTAGTGGGATAATGAATTCATAGCTTTTTCCCAACTCAATGTACATAGACTAGATATTGGGTATGCAACCATTATAATGTGAGTTAATCTCAAATCAATATCTTTGCCTAGATATGGTGATAATATTTTATTTTTTGATGCAGAAACCTATCTTGCAGAGGACAAACTATTTGATATGTAATCCTATTGTTGATCTCGTTCATGCCAAAATGAATGTCTCAAAAATAATAGTTCAGCCATAAGCCTCCCTACTAGTTAGTGAAAATTTCAAAACTTTTTCGAGACCATACATGACCATTTAATTATCTAAAAATACATTTTAATACATATTTGGGGATTTTTTCATTTTTATAAATAAGATATTTTGGTAACCATATGTGAATTTGAGATTAATTTTATACATTAGTTTAATTTTAGTGTTTATATGATAAGTTTATATTTTTAAGCCTAGCCAAGCTCGCATGTAAAACTTATTGAAAATAGAAGCTATTAAAAATAGAAGTTATTAAAAATAACATAGCGAGTTAACTCTAGGTAGTTTTTAATTTTTTTTTCATGTCAACTCCAATTTTAACTTAAGTTTTGTTTATATAATTTTATGTTATGCTTTTAATTATTCAAAGGGAATCAATATAGATAATGGTTTCATGAAATTCTAAGTATTGTGCCTATTGATATTTTGATTTGTTAGTCTATGGGATTCATCATCTGGTCTTAGAGCAAGTCCAAATCTTTGAGGTAATATCTTGGTGAATTTTTATTAGGTTTTTAAATTATTTTTTTGGAGAATATTATATGATTGAATAATAGGTATAAATATGACAAGAGGAAGAGGAGGAATTTCACAAATGAACATGTCTATGCAACAATTGTAGAGGCAAGTGGAATAATTAATTGTAATTATTGTAAGTGTCTCAAATCAAAGATAAAGGCAAGAGGGAGAGGAAACAAATGAATAAATATATTGTGATAAATACATTCATAAAAATGAGGGGGAACAAGAACAACCACCATTAATGGAAGAAAGGATGGTTTTGGGTTTTAAGGGAAGGATTGTAGGAATCAATGTTGAAGTTTCAGAGTATGGAGGAAGTTTAAGACTAGAGGAGTTGATGGAATAATTAAATATCATGGAAGGGTTTTTTGAATGGAGAAGTTTGAGAGAATACAAGAAGTTAAATTTTACATGGATGAAATTGAAGGGTCATGCAACTATTTGGTGGGATCACCTATAGAAAAAGAGATAGAGAAAGGGTAAAGAAAATATCAACACTTGGAGCAAGATGGAGAAAATGTAAATGAGAGAAATTTCTTCTTGTAGATTATGCAAAAACCCTATACATAATATTATAGAATTTAAGTCAAAAGGATCATAGTATAAAATAATACACATATGAGTTATACAAGCTTTCTTTATGAGTTAAACATGCTAAAATAAAGTAAGAGCTAGGTGCAAGGTATGTAAATGGTTTGAAGTTTTGTATTCAAGATGAATTTAGCATGCATGAAACCCTTTTCATGGAGGATACTTATAAATTAGCTTTGAATGCAAAAGAAAAAAATAGATAATATTTTAGATGATAAAATGGGCCAAAAAAAGGATAACCACCTCTAGTAAGGGTTCGAGGTGGGTTTATTTCCACTAGAGGATGATCTCCCAGTGGTATAAAAATACAAGGAAATTATAACAAGTATATGATTAAGTGGGAAGGATTATAACATGAATACAACACTTAGATTTCCTAATGGGAGCTGAATAAGATTGACAAGAATAAGAGGATGGCATATACCTAGACCAATTCGTAGGACTTGTTTTGTTTTCAATTAGAGGAGAATGATGCAACCACTTATCTTGCAGAGGCCATAAAGTTTTATCCATAAGTATATTAAAGCTATTGTTAATGCTAAAATGAAGGTATAAAAAATAATAATCCTTTAATAATTTGCCCTATCTAGTTAGGGGAATTTCAAAAACTTTTCAGAGGCCATATGTGTCCATATAAGGGTTTGAAAATGCATTTTAATATATCTTTCACAATTTTTCCTTTTTTAGAAATATGATATTTTTGTAACTAGACATGAACTTGAGTGTAAATTCATCCATTATTTTAATTTTAGAGTTTATAGGATAAGAGGAGTTTTTTATGCCTATCTAAACTCGCATGTAAAACTTACTAAAATTAGTAACTATTAAAAATAGTAGGGCAAGTTAGCTCGAGGAATTTTTTTAGCTTTCCTTGATTTTTTCATGTCAACTCCAATTTTGGGTTGAGTTATTTTTTAAAATACTTTTACATAATGAGTTTTATTATTTAAAAGGAATAAATAAATATTATTGTTTCACAAAATTCTAAGTATTGTGCCTATTGATATTTTGCTTTGCTATTCTATGGGATTCATCATCTACATCAATTTTTTTACAAACACTTATCTCAGTTTTTTAAAAAATAAGTCTTGTGGTGGAAAATACATGTATATATTTGTATTTATTCTCTTTTAAAAATATTTATTTTTTAATGGTAATATATATAAACCTTGAAATTATTTCTGTGATTGGTTTGGTGGCCAATGGTATTGGCACCTACACATTAGATACTTAGTTAAAGAAATTCTTTTCTTATTTTAAGAAAATGTATGTATAGGTTTGCAAGTCATGATTTGATCTCTATCAAATACTTTTTTTATCATTCTGATGTTGACATCCCTTTAAACATATATCCCAAATGTTAAAAAGTTATTTTCATGCAGATATGTCTTCTTATTTTAATTTTAAGCATTTTGAGGACAAAAATCATAACTTTTTTGGCCTTTTGTAATATTTTTCTTTCTGTTAATAAAAACATGGTCATATGTCAAGGCATTTTAGTTTTTGTTCTCCTTTATCCAAATTTTTTGGGTTACCTATTAGTCACATGGAGAATGGGAGAATCTTTTCCTATTATATCCATTTAATATATCACTTCTTATGTTCTATATTGTAAAATAGGTGATGTGTTCTAAATTGTATGCATAGATTTATAATACCAAATTTAGGGTGTTGTTTATTCTTCTCAAATATTTATGATGATGAGTACAAGGTCGTACTTTATTTTATCACATTTATGCTTTATTCTCATATTGGCCTACATTTTGAAACCTCTCCAAATTGCCACCAAGTTACTCTTAAGAAGAGAAGGCTTATCAATTTAATTTTAAAATTTTGGTGGAAAAAAGATTCATTCAATATAATTATATTTGAGAATAATTTTCCAAATTCAAAACAATATAAGTAGTTTCTTAAACAATCCACATAATTTAGTATCTAATAGAACTTTTCAAGACACTTAATTCTTTACATTTTTGTCTGCTTCACTATGATTTTGTATCATGTTCACTTTGGTCATTCTTCGTTCTAATTTTTTTTTGAGTTCACGTTTGTAATTAATTTTTCATGTCACCAACTTTACAATATAATTTATTTGTTCATGAATTTTTACTCGAGTTTAGTAATAGGTCCATTTGCTTCCTTCCCATGTTTTGCATCAATTATTTAGTTAATGTGTATGTCTTATGCCATTTTTAATATTTTTGTCACATTTTCATAATTAGAAACTAAGAAATTTTGTATGTGGTGATTATTAGATAATAGATTGGGAAATTGGAGATCAATCACTTGAATGGATACTATGATTTTTTTCAATTGTCTCTTTTGAATTTAATCCATGTTTCCTTATCATGTAATTTAAAATGAAACATTGGTTTCACATATTTAAGAAATATCTATATGTGTTTGATGATTTTTATTATTTATTTTATGTATAATGTAATTAAAATTTTTCAAGTATACTCTCTTCTATATCTTTTCATGAATAATTTACACATAATTATTTGGAAATAAAATTATGTGGAATATCATTTTGATCTTTTGTGTTGAGGAGTCACCTAATTAAATCATTAATATGTAAATATTATAGATAAATATAAATTCTTATTTATTTAAATAATATAGGTTGGCATTAAGATATTTTGTTAATCTCTCTGCATAGAAAATAAGGTTAAAAATCACTCCCCTGCACCTCTAAATATTAGTGGTAGTGGTAGTGGTCGTGGCAGTGTTAGTGTTTTATGCAATTTTATAATGATACAAAATGACTATGTTATATTCAAATATGGAACAAAGTGGTCATGTCATGTATGAATTATATTGGAATTGATGAATGCAAGGATAGACCCTACTATTTGATATTTGTTATGGAGTGAACAATATATTTTTTGGATGACACATGAGAGGTCTTTTGATTCCTTATTTTTTGAATGGAGTGTTTGAGGGTGATTGTCCCCATACATGTCTAGTAAATTAGGTAGGGCCATGATGTATTAATATAGGGAGATTTTCATATGATTTTGATGAAAAAAATAAAATAATTTTGGATCGATTGAGTTATTTTTTTGATAAATAATAGAGTGATGACTTTGGATCAATTGATGAAGAAGAAGAAATGTTGAAATGAATATATTAATGTCCACATAGAATCTTGAAATTACAAATTTCAACTTAGGATCCCATATTAGATCAAACCATTCCATTTCAAGACTATGACTAGGTCATAGTGGGATGGGGGTTGGGGTTAGCAAGTCGATAGTCATACTACCAAGAGATTGAAGGAAATTAATTTTAATTTATAGACCTTAAATTCTATATTTAGACTATGAGCACGTAAATTATATATCTATCTATATAAATGGTTGATTGCTTGATAGAACACATAAATTCTATCTATATCTCTGTCTCTATCTTCCCCATATAGAGATAGAAAGGTGACCTGTCAAATGCTATCCCCATCTCTATCTATCTATCTATCTATCTATCTATCTATCTATCTATCTATCTATCTATCTATCTATCTATCTATCTATCTATCTATCTATCTATCTATCTATATATATATATATATATCTATCTATCTATCTATCTATCTCTCTCTCCTATGGGAAATGGGTGGTGAATAAATGACCTTACCTAAATTATAGTCTTTGGTTGACTGCTCTACTCAATTGACCCCTATTATGAACTATGGGAGGTTGAGTCACAAACACTCTCTCCCAATGTATGTAATATATAAGTTAAATACTAAATTCTTGTCATTTATGCATATTTATCCACCCATTGATTAAAACCACCATGAATAACATGAATATGAGATGGGAGTGACACCATATAGAATAACATGGTTATGATATGGGAATAAAACCACCTAGAATGGTGTTAACATCACAACCTAGACCTTGAAAAAAATATGTGAAAAATAGTCTAGGTAGGCTAGCCCTATATTATGTCTAGGAGGGAAGGTAAATTTAAAATTGTCAAAATTTTGGTTCATTGATGATGTCATTTTCCATTCGACATGAGAGATCTAAATTGAAATTGTTGGTTCACTAAGTAAATAAGATATGTGGGAGAGCTCATTTATGGACTAAAGATTATTTGATTTACTAGATGGGGATAACTCAACCTACCTATAGAGAGATAGAGTATCCAATAAATAATGATCAATGAAGTGCATAAACATAATGGGTTATCACATGAATGGTCCATGAGTGATTGGAAACATCAGTAAAATGAGAAAAGTATCATATTATGTACCAGTCAGTAGGTTAACTAGGAAACAACACCAATATTACATGGGGTTGGTGAATGTAAGATAATGGTATATATTCATTATAAAAGGTTTTTAATATGTATCTAAGGTCATATTATCATTTAATAAATTTTTATTATGTTCTTATGTGCTAAAATATCATTTTGGTCACCTTTTGGCCTATTTTGAGGAGTTGTGCATACCATATTCAAAATAAAACATTTAAATAAGGTTACACAACATGAATGATGTTAGAGAATATAAGGTTTTAGTTAAAAATGGTTTTAAAGTGTCCCTTGGGATTATTCAGATACGTTTTAGGATTTTGATGAAGTTTAATGTCATACAAATGCTTTAGACAATCTCTCTCCTCCATCACTACCTTCACAAGCTCAAAAAGGTAGAATTCATGTAGATGGTCGAGAGAGAGAGAGAGAGAGAGAGAGAGAGAGAGAGAGAGAGAGAGAGAGAGAGAGAGAGAGAGAGAGAGAGAGAGAGAGAGAGAGAGAGAGAGAGAGAGAGAGAGAGAGAGAGAGAGAGAGAGAGAGAGAGAGAGAGAGATTTGGGAAATAAAATTTTATCCATTCTTATTAGTAATAATAAGATATAAAATAATGTAATTTATTTTTATATTAATGAACCCTATTTTATGAACAATCACTAAGAGTGACAATAGGTCACCATGCCTTGTCCATGCAAGTAGGATATGATTTTGCTCTTGTTTCTCCATTTTAGAATTTGATGGAGAATAATGGTTTTTAGGGATGTTTTTAGAGGTAAAATATATATTTTTAATGGTAGTTTCATCATCCAAATCAACTTCATGAAGTGTCTTCAACAAGAGGAAATATGTGTCAAGTGTGTGAGCTTCAGTCATTCTTGCTACAAGTGTTTTGATTTGCTTGAATTATTATCACTATCAGAGGTTATTTGGTGATTCATCATTAATGGAAAATCTCATTAATATCCTAGGATTCATGTGTTATATCTTGAGAAGTATCTCTTTTCAAATAACTTGTTAATATGCATCATGTCTTGATCTTTAGAAACATGGTTTCTGTCAAAAATGGTCTATTACAAGTATGAATACAATATTTTACCAATTGATAATGAATAATAATGATAAAACATGATAATAATACTATTTAATATATTTTAAAATCAAGATAGGAGCATAAAGCTTAATTCACCCTCTATTAAAGGCTTTACACAAGTTTCATTTAGTTCTATGGATTATAGGTGAGCATTCATTAAGTCTAAGGTTCAATTTTCAAGTATTCAAGCCATGGAAAAGGGTATTATATAATATTAATCACTTATGTGACCTTTACATACACCATTGTATCGTTAAAAACATAAACCTTCTAATAGACTACATTTCTACATAGAACTTGCATACAAGTTGGCTATACACAGTCCGTATAGGTAATTCACAAGTTAAAGATGACATATGCTTAATAAAAAGGAATATATTTATGGAAAGTGTGATAATAAATTGTTCAATAATTTATGCATCTTCAAGCATTAATTAATAAGAAGCTAAATCTCCTAAAAACCTATGCAAACAAAATAGAGACCTATAGGTGACAGACCTGTAGGTTCTCTTTTGGACTGAAAGATAATTTCCTTCCAAAAAAATAAGAAGCCAAGGTAGGAAAAATGATTTGAATTCAATCATAGGAGAATTAATAAATCATTTAAATCACCTAGATCATTTGAAAGTTATGATATGGTTAGTGTGACTAAGTTCATAGACCTACACACTCAAGCACATGTCTGAGTTTGAAGACAAAGGTAGAGGTTTTTAAAATGCCTTTAAAATATCATGAATTGTAAAATTATAGTGATATATAATAATATTAAGTTTAAAACTTCTCAGGTTACCATGACAAAGTTTAAAGGATCAAATTTCAAGTCTCATCCTCAAACTATTCTCTAAATAATCACCTACAACCATTTTGAGAAGGTGAAAAAGATAATGTGTGCTTGGAAAGATGTGTTTTTGAAAAATTTTGGAGGTTATAAAATCATAAGGGTAAAAAAATTCAATAATATGCTCATTTAATGGAAATGAAAGTCTTGAAACCCAAAATATGCAGTCAGACTATCTTATGACCACCTAGAGGTTGCTTTGGTGAGTAGACAGGTTATAGGCTTAAAGAGAAGATTAAATGAATAATGATTAGTTTGGGGTTTTGAAGAATAGATTAATAAACAAAAATATTAATTTTAAATTCAAAATTATTAGGGATAAAGTGTAGAGAAGATGGTCAAATCAACACCTCTAAACCCCATATACATAGTTCATGAGGACATACAGGTTGCTAATAGGGACATGATAGTTTCAAGCCTAAGGAAGGGGCAGAGTACATGAATATAATTGGGGTACAACTAAGATTAATTTTAAATTAGGTGAAAATATTTTAGGTTGTGGATATTCACAAGGAAATAAAAAATAAGGATGACTATACATAGGACTTTTATCAACCCTGGCTACAAAGTCAAATTACAATCTATAGGTCTACCTAAGTTCATGAGAGTTTTTGCTTGTTTAAACAGGGGTAAGGATATATGAAAAGGTTTGAGTAAATTATGAAAATTTTAAATAAGTTTCATGATGATTTAGGACCTCATTTATACCCTCAGACCCATGATGATGGAAGTGAAACAAATATAGAAACTGTGTCTAGGCCATGTATAGCCTAACTCATACACAGGAAGATCTAAAGAGTAATTAGTAAGAGAATAAGTTTGAGAAAATGAAATCCATTAAAAATGGTTTAAAATTTTAATCAATATCTCATTTATATCCTAAAACATAATAACAAGGGATAGAATGAAGATAAGACTTTGTTCAGGCCTAACAATCTTAATACCATGCACATACCATAAATTACGGTCATGAACCAATGGGAATTTTGTGGGAAAGTTGATGGTATTAAGGCATTGATAAGTTTATATACATAGTTAATATTATACAATAACCATCCAAAGGTAGATAAAAGGAAGAAAAGTGCCAATTTTGACCTTAAGACCTCTTCAAGCTACCTTCATGGATGATTGTCATCCAAAAGTTAGTTTTATCTCACTTGTTGTAACATTAACATAATGCATGGACTAATTGGTTTTTAGGGATGGTATTTAGGTCTTAAAAATTAATTCTTGTGGTGTAAGTTGTTGGATTAGACCCATTACTTGCATGAACAAAGGTTAAGAGCTCATACCCCTCTCTAATGGCTTACTTACAACTTAAGAGTCAACTCCTCACACTCAGAACTTTTAGGATATTTTGCATGGAACCCAATGGTTTTTTGAGGTGGTAGATATATCCCCTACATATAATATTTTTGAATTATGAGAGATAAATAGGATTTTTTCTTTATGAATAATTCTTAAGAACCTAAGCCACTCTAAACCCTCATAAAACCCTAGTAGTGACCAATCAAGAGAAATTAACTTATAAATCACAATTAATGACCTATTTTTACTCCATAACCTCATTTATATTTTTGATGAATCCAATGAAGTTCTATACATATTTTTTTTATACTTTCAGTTGTATAGATTGTAATAAATGCACTATTTTGGACAATTTTTGGTGTTTTGTAGGGGTCTTGGATAGATGAACACATGAAAAGTATTAAATAGGTAACTTGATATGTATGTAATATTTTACATCCAAAATATTTTTAGAATACAACTTGTAATTGAGCCAAAAAATATATTTTTGCAAGGGAGTCCTAAACAGGCCTAAAATGTGACTAGGTTTCAAGGCCATTTCATGGTTCTCACATTTCCTTAGGATTTGAGGGCCTCAAATTTGGAATGGATGTTTTTTATATATTGAGGAAAGTGAATAATATTATTTTGGATTATTTTAGATTTTTTTTAGAAGTAAGGACCATAAAAATATGGTTTTACTCAAGGAGGCCTAATTGAGGCTTCTTTGAGGAGAGGGAAAGGCAGAAAAAGGGCACTTCCACTCACCGTCAAAACTTGAAACTTGGCATGGAATGGTAAATCCATACTGGGTCCTCAAATATTCCATTATTTTTTCAATACCATTCATACACTTACCTATACAAGGATGTTTATAGGTTTTTTGGACTACAAGGAAAATAGGCCTAATGGGAGCTTGAGGAGCAAAATGGAGTCTTGGGAGTTGTCCTAGGAACCAAAGTAGATTTTTAAAAAGTATAATAATATATTTTAAGTCCATCCATGGAGATAGAGTGACTTGGATAATATGGGCTCATGTTTTGAGCCCCTTGGACAAAGTTAAGTGTGGGAAATGAAGAGTTTCAAGATAGCTATGCATATGAATGATGATTAACACTAGAATGGCATATAAAAGGAGTTTATAAATGCATGTTAGGTTTCAAATGATAAGTTATTAATTAATTCATGATTAATTAAATATTTATAATTCCATTTGTCACTCTTCTTATGTAATGAAAGGTATTTTTCAAAAAGATGATCAAGGTGTCAAGCCAAGTTCTAACTCTTATGGCACTTAGAGGATGGAATATCTTTAGAGGAGAGACACATGGATTTTAAAGTCTATTTAGGACTGTTCTAAAACTCCTTTATTATTTTAACTCATGATGGACACTTTGCATTCTCCTTCTACTATGCCCCTTTATTTCTTCCCAATTCTCTATATAAGTAGCCACTTTTGGCCTTGTAAGATATCCACATCTAGTACAGTGAATCTCTAATAGTTTGAGTACTAATTTTGCCTTTGAATAAAATATTTTAAGCTAGTTTTAAGTTATAAAATTATTTTTTAAGTGCGTGAATTAGTTTATGGTTGAATGGCAAGTGATAGTTATCTCTCTTTGTGTTCATTTCACTCTCTCATGCTTTGTGCAAGTAATATGCCTTCTAAGAGGTCACATGAAGTGTAGTTAGTAATTTTGTGTGTATTTAAGTGTTAGTAAGAGTATTAATTTCTATTATTAGACTTTATATTCATCTACCTTGAGAAATGTATGGCATCTTACCTTCATGTTGAAACACTTTTTTTAGAATAACCTTGGGTGTTGATATCAGTTTTGAAAATTTCCCTTTCATAGCGCAAAGTTAAGGTAGTCTTGTGGAGTTAATCTTGGTGCATCACCTCTATTAGGTTATTTTTAATCTATTTATATCCATTTACATTCAAATTAATTAGATTAGTGGTTAGGTTTATGTGTGATGCAATGGAGTTAGACCTTCAATCTAGATACTCATCTCTCCCATAAGTCACCCAAAACATGAGAGATGTTTACATGATACATCAAATTGAAGGAGGCTGAATTATACCTCCTCAAGGTTTAAAATTGATTTATAATAGTTTTTTTTTATTCTTGATGGGGCTCATAGTCCAAGAAGTTATCAAAGGTAGATGTTGACCTTGAAAAATTTAAAGTTGTAAGGCTTCCTTCATGTAGTATCTGGTGACTCCAACACTTATTGGATCTTAGTTACAGACTAGTGATTCATTATCATGCCAAAGGTAAAAACAATATCTTCTAAAAAATGCATTCCATTCAAATTTTTAGAGTTAATCTAATATTATCTTAGAGTAAAGAGGTTTGCTAATGCCCATCCATACTTCAAGACTTTGATTGGGTCTAATTTTCAATATGGCAGCCCCAAAGAACCTACTCTTTGTTGCCTTCAATGGCCATAATACTATATCACTTTATCCCTATAATGACATTCCTATGTCAGCCCTCAAAAGTGTGCCTTCATTTACAGGGGAAGCTTCCACTACTCCTATCGAACACATAATAAATATTCCCAATTTTTGAAATATACATAACATCACTAAAAAGGATGTTTCTATCATATTATTGGTCATTTATTTTAAGGTAAAGGCACTTTATTGGTATGGAACTTTGGTTCCCAACTCTATCACTATGTGGGATGAATTGGGTGATGCCATGAGAAAGAGATTTGAAGACTAATCTGACCACTTGTATTTGACCGAGCAACTGAATATAATAAGGAGAGCACCACAAGAGGCCATTCAAGACTTCAACACAATATTAAAAATACTTACGATAGGATCCCATTATTGGTAAGGCCTATTGCACATCATGCTTTCCTTTATTTCCTCAAAGCTTTCATTTGTGATATCTCTATGATGATTCAATCCATGGGAGGGGATATTTTGCCTAATGCCTATAACACCACCATAAGAGCTGAGAACTACCTTATTCAAGCTGGGAAGATATCCCCTATACCTCCCATTCCCTTATTTCTTGATGTGCAAACTCATACATCCACCATTTCTCCTTTTCCCACACCAAAACACAATCAAGTTGTCCCCAATCAGTCAAACATAAAAAAGAAGGAAGATATGGTTAAGGATCTTAAAAAAGTTTAAAATCTTAAGAGGAAACAAAAACAAAAGTAATTGAGGTCTTTTCAAGGTCTTTTCTAGCCCTATTAATCTTATTGAGTTCTTAGACAACCTTTTCAAGGTCAATACCAAGGACAAGGGCAGCTAACTCAAGTGAGGCAACATAATGGACAAAATTAGGATGTTATTTCTCCTTCTAAAGCACTTGTAATGGTACAAAACAATTTTGTGTAAGACAATGAAGAAAATCCTTAATGGGACTAGCCTAATAAGTCTTCCACTTATGAAAATAATGCATTCAATCAAGCCTATATGGATCAATGGGGAATAATGCCTTCCATGACGCAAGAGGATATGCCTAGTGGAGGAGAGAACATTAGAGGAGATTTTTAATCAAATGTTATTTTGATGAATTAACTTTAAGGATACTCATGTGTATTCAACTACTAAAGTAACTTGAACATTACATCAAGATCCATAGCTGAAAACACAAGGTCAAAAAAGACAGTGGTTGGAGAAGTCCAAGGGGTAACTAGTGGTTCAAATATGAACTCTCAAGCACATCAAAGATTAGGTATGCTAAATGTAGCCCCCATAACTTAGGTAAATTAAAAAACTCAAAATGTTATAGTTCCTTATATGCCTTCTCATATGCATCAAGTGACACAAGATAATGGTAGTTTTATAACTCCTAAAGGACATGATAAGGTTGGTATCTCTCTTATGAATATTATGAAACAAATGAAGAAGGTTCATATAAGCATCCCAATGTGGAAAACATCATCCATCCCTAGACAAAGAGACTTGATCATATACACAAAAAATTCAAACTAATGGATAAATTTCAACTCAAGTTCATGTATAGTTTCAAATATATTTAATGTCTAAAATTCTATTTTTTTTGAAAATAAATACTAAAATATAATTTTGGATTTCTAGATGATAATTTATGGTCTTAAAAATATATATGTAAATTAACACTAACTATTTATAGTGTATTATAGATACATTATTTTATCATATATCATTGATTTAATGAAAATGAGAGATAAAATGGGTTATCAGATTTAAAGTTATGGCCACCACAAGATAGGTGTCTGCATCATCCTCCTCTAGTAGAAAATAACTCAGCTCTTATGCATTGCCTTAAATATACTCATGTTATTTTTTATTATCAATATTATTCAACTCCCTTTATTAAAGTCAAATTTTTTATTCCTACTTTAGTCCTTCTCACTGTACCAAATACATGTTATAACTACCTTGTATTATGTTCACTATCTTCTTATCAAGAACCTGGACTATCTTTTCTTTCTTCTTCCTTGGTACCTATTTTTTAAAATCAAATTTTTCATCTTCTTCCCTTTAAACATGTTCTCCATGAAATGCATATAAATCTTAAAATATTAAATACTAAATAAATATCAAAATCATGTGGTAAACTCACCTTATAAGCATTGTCATTGGTTTTATTCATAATTCTACATGGACCAATCTTTTTATACTTTAGATTGTTTTATGTTCTTTGGGGAAATATTTCTTTTCTAAAAAACACCATCACTAAATCTCCTTCTTCAAATACCTTTGTCCTTCTTGTTATATCTTCTAATGTCTTATATTTGTCATATCTTTTTTTAGCTTTCTTCTTACTTCTTCTTGAAATTATTATATATGTTTTGGAAATGTTTATGCAACATAACTAAATCATTATGCAATTGGTATTTGGTTAGCAAGCCATAGGATTTTCATCCTAAATAATATGAAATAGGGATTTCTCTATTCATATATTCATAGAACTTGTATATGCAAACTCTACTTATTGTAAATCCAAATCCAACTACTTGGCCTTATTTCCAATTATACATCTCAATAAACTTCCAAATCTCCTATATGATACGTTTGTTTGTTTAGCATATGATTATGGGTGGTATGCATGACTAAGTTATAGTTTAGTTCATATATTATTTCATAGAGTCCTCCAAAAATGACTTAAATTTTTTGTATTCATGTATGAATTAATGGTCTTTGGAACACCATCAAATCTCACAACATACATTAAAAAAATCTCTACTAATCTAGTGGCATCATTAGATTTCTTACATGAAATAAAATGAACCATCTTACAAACCCTGTCAATAACAATAAAAATTGAATCATTACATCTGTGTGTGTTTTATAGCCTCAATATAAAGTCTATACTCAAATATGTTTATGGTACTCTTGGTATTGGCAATGGCATTCATAACTTTGTATTTTTTGCATGACCTTTAATCACTTCACACATCCTACACCTTGAAACATACCTTGCCACATCTCTCTTCATTTTTGGTCAAAAGTATTTCTCCTCCATTGAATTATTGTCTTAAAATTACCAAAGTGTCTACTCATACCACTATTATATAATTAGCTCATAATATTATCTCTCATGGACCCAAATTTAATATATAATGATTTTCCCTTTAAAAGATAACCATCATGTATATGATACTCATTATGTATAGTACATGTATCTCGTGATAATAGAATCTTGCATTGTTTAACTATCTTTCCATAATCTGAATTACTATTATATAGTTCCTAAACAACTTCAAATCTAATTATTTCAGTCACAATAATAGTTAACAACAACACTCACCTACTCAAAGCATTAGCTGCTTAATTTTTATTAATTTTTTTATGCTTTCAAAAAAATTATTTCCATACAAGAAAGACAACAACTTTACATGTCTACTATTAAGTTATGTTGAGTGTTCACATATTTCAAGGCCTTGTGGTCTATAAATATGATAAACTCATTAGGCACTAGGTAATGCCTCCATCATCTTAAGTGAGAAGAAATATTTGGTCCAGTTATGTCCATTTTGAAATTTAAGTAAGAATAATTAATTTTTATTTATTATATTTTTTTAATAATAAATTTTAAATTTCAATCTAAAATTTCAATGCTTATACATTATAATTTAACATTGTATTATTTTGACACCTAACTTTGATTTGAGCTTTTCATTTATATTTGATAGGACTGTGGAAGAAGTAATAGAAAGAGGAAACAAAACAATAGATGGTTTAGCAGCTGGGGTTTTGACTGAGAATATAAATGTAGCAAATAGAATTCCTAGATCCATTCGTGCTGGAAGAGTATGGATTAATTGTTTCTATCTGAGCAGTGCAAATTGTCCATTTGGAGGATACAAAATGAGTGGAATTGGGAGAGAGTTTGGGCTTTATGGCCTCCAAAGTTATTTGTAGGTCAAGTGTGTTATTACTGCCCTTCAAGACTCACCCTGGTTATAAAACCCATAATTCTTATATTTATGTTTTATTGTAATAAAAGTTTTTATATAGTTTGATGATGGATCATTGTGAGTTTATTTAAAAATCATTTTTATTATTTTATGGATTGTAAATATATATAAAATCTTTTTACATTATTTTTTAAATTTAGTTTTTTTATATTTAATTATTATTTTTTAAATAAAAAATATTATAAAAATAAATAATTGAAGATTTTTATCAATTTTATAAATATATATTTTATTTTTTTATATATAAAATTTATTTTAAGATGATCTCATAAAAATAATTATTTAATGATATTTCATTCCTCATATATTATTAGTAATTATGATAAAAAATAATATCAAAATTACCAAAAATATATTATGAAAAAAATGTTACTGTAAATATATTTATTACTATGATATTGTACTCAACATGTTTGATTGAAGATATTGAACAAAAGAAATTTATAGAATTGTATTAAGATATTAGAGAAAATGTTTTATGGGAAATTTCGTAAATAAATTCTAGTTAGATTTAGCATTAAATGAAAGTAGAATCTATTCATTGAATAATATAAATATTTATTTATGTTTAAATTGGTTTTATATTAATATATTGTTTGACAGTATAGAAATATTAATTTATTGTGAGCAGAATTTTATTAATATCATTTTATATTTTATAAAATTAAATGGCTTTAGATTTGGATGGAACATTAAATTTATGTTATTAATATTTATATTTTAGAGTTTTAAAGAAAGTGTTTGTGAAAGATAATTTATTCTTCTCAAAACATCTAATAGTTCATTTAATTTAATTTATATTTTTCAATTTCTTTTAGCGTATTTTCACAATACCTCATATTATCAAATTTAATAACTTGCTTACAAAACTAGTAGGTAATAGATAAGCTTAAAGTTTCAAAACATTTTTTTTTTGGTGGGTATAGTTTGGAAAAAAAAGCCTCATTTGTTGTTTCCTATTTTATTATTCCATTCTATTATATTAAATATTATTATAGAAATGTTATATTAATATAATTAAATGTTTTTATAATATTAATATTATTCATATAATAATATTAATATATTTAATATTATATATATATATAATATTATAATTTATATATTTGTATATTAATAATTGTAATATATATTGTAGGTGTATAGACTAACTTTCTAAATTTGATGTCAAAATTTGAAGGAAGGACTGAAGAACATCTACTACCTCTATAAAAGTATGCCAAAATATTACTATATTAAAATCTCCATACAACATAAATCAAAATATGAAGTTTGCATTCAAATACAAGAGTTGAAATACAAATCCATAACATAAGAATTATGACAAATAAACTAAATCTACTCTATTAAAAGACACTTCACAAATGGCTCCAATGGAATTCTCCTCCTAAATCTTCTCACACTTCTCTCTTTATCTCACTAAAACTACATGAATCCATCTTATTTATAACATATGAGGGAAATGATGTACATTACATTTGGCAATGTGAGAAAAGATCAGTTGTCAAATGAATAGTGCATCTAGGTCCTCAAAGATACATCATGGATGCACATTTGAAACTACCCCAATTATCTTCACAAGCAAATGGAAAACCTCATGTAAGACAAACATTAATATCTACATATTTATTAAACAAGAAGAAATAAATACTTTAGGTAAAATAATAACCTAAGTAAACTTAAGACTATGATGTAAGTAGTATTTTACACCAACACTCGTGTAAGATATTACTTACGACAACATTTCATACCAATCACATTGATGCTTTTTTGTTTGTTATGCAAATAAATGTATGTTTTTTTTTCCTTTCTTCCATTGGATTTTATTGTATTTGTAAATATGGATAGATTCACTTGATGTGCTATTAACCTATGAGAAACTTTGCTATATGTATCATACCAAAAATTATCAAATAAATTTAATATTATTCAATGCTACACTAATATTTTCAGTTGTCTTTATGAAGACTCAGTTTATCTATTGATCCATGTGTATACATAATATTGTGTTTGTTTTATTTTTAATTTTAATTTCTAAAAAGAATTTTAATGTTGGTTTGAATGTCTTAGGTGGAAAAAAGTTGTAGGTAGTAGATTGTGCCTAGAACATAGTTTTGGATTGATGTGCATATAACAAAACTAACTTGGTGAGATGATTTTTTCCATGATTTTTAAGGATTAAATATATAAATATTTACCTTTCAAATTTAATTGTGAACTTGAAAAGTTTGTTTGTTTGCTTGGTTTATTATTTTCAATTCTAATTGATACATTTTTCTTCAATGATATGATTTTTCAATAATAACTACTTTTGAATTATTTTTAATGACATATGTGCATTTAAGAATGTAAATATTCACTTGATATATTTTTAACTTATAAGCAACCTTGTTATATGCTTACACAAAACATGCAAAAAAAATATAACTTATCCATTATAATTATTACTATAAATTATTAAAATAATAAGTATGAAAAAAAAATTAAAAACTATTTGTTATTTTGATTTACAAGAAATTTTTTAATATTGATTTGAATATCTTGGATGGGAAAATGTTATAGATAAAAATTTTGATTTGATCATAAACTATATGTGCCTAAAGTAATGTTTTGCATTAATGTGTGTATATAAAAGCAAATTTTGTTAGATGATTTATTTAATTTTCATGGCCTATTTATATTTTTTTATGTTAAATCTATGACAAGTTACCTTTTAGTTTGAACTAAGTTATGTCATTTGCATTTCACTCTCACAACTTTGAATTTAGGTGTTTTATCAACACTTTATTTATAAATTGAAAATAAATACCTATTAGTGGTTACCTTCTAAATCCTTACACATTAAATAACCATTATTGCAGTCAATAAATATTACCACATAAAGTATCATTCGATATAATAACATATGTCATGTATATTTGAAATCCTTCTTAGCATATTCAATGTATGAGGCCCCACCCAAGTTTGAGTGCACAAAACCTTTGTACTATCAAACATGGGAGGTATATTCCAAGTGGAACTTCTAAATGCAATATTTAATATGTTTAATCTAGTTTAGTTTAGATATTAATGTCCATGAGATGTCAATAATGGCAAATGGGATTAAAGATGATATTTAAATTGACATGAATGTATATATGAAAATAAGTCTTATGTTTTGTACATGATCAAAGGTAAAAATTTGATGTTAGAGGTCTAATATGAATTAGTTTCCCTACTTATGATGTGTGGTACATGTTAGTATAATAATATCATAGGAATATAATATTCTTAATGGTGATGTGTTCTTTATTTAGATGATGGAAGATATATAAGGGTGAGAGGTCAATAAATTTAATTAATGATATTTTTTACTTTTTATTGGTGAGAAGTCTATAATGAAAATACTATTATTAATTTATTTCACATAGGGAACAAATCTTTCTATGCATTTAGTGGGATAGTATATTCATAGCCTTTTCCCAACTTGATGCACATAAACTAGATATTGGGTATGCAACCATTGTCATGTGAGCTAATCTCAAATCAATGTCTTTATTTAAATATGGTGATAGTATTTTTTTCTTGATACATAAAATTATCTTTTAGAGGCCATAATGTTTGACATGTAATCCCATTGGATATATTATTCACATCAAAATTAATGTATCAAAAATAATAATTCATCTATAACCTACGCCCTACTAGTTAGTGACATTTTCAAAACTTTTCAGAGGCCATATATGAAAATTTAAATATATGAGAATAAATTTTAATATATTTTTAGGGATTTTTACATTTCTATAGACAAGATTTTTTTTAAATAGATTTGAATTTGAGTTTAATTTCATCTATTAGTTTAATTTTAGTGTTTATAGGATAAGTGGAGATTTTTAGGCCTGCCTGAAATCACATGTAAAACTTATTAAAAATAACATGGCAAGTTAACTCCAGGTACCTTTTTTTATAGATTTTATTTATTTATTTCATGTCAACTCAAATTTCAATTTAATTTTTATTCATATAATTTTGTGTAATGATTTTTATTATTCAAGGGGAATCAATAAATATAATGGTTTCATGAAATTATGAGTATTGTGCATATTGATATTTTGATTTGCTAGTCTATGGGATTCCTTATCTAGTTTTCATAGCGAGTTCAAATATTTGAGGTAATATATTGGTGAATTTATAATGAGGTTTGAAATTATTATTTTGTAGAATAATATATGATTGAATAATAGGTGTAAAGATGCCAATAGGAAGAGAAGGAATTGCACAAATGGACATGTTTTTGTAAAAGTTTTAGAGGCAAGCGGAATAATTAATTATAATTATCATGTGTCTCAAATCAAAGACAAAGGCAAGAGGGAGAAGAAATGAAGGAAGAAATTGATTATGATAAATAAGCTCATAAAAATGAGGATGAATAAGAACAACCACCATCAATGGAAGAAAGGATGGTTCTGGATTTAAAGGGAAGGAAGAAAGGAATCAATGTTGATATTTTAGAGTATGGAGGAAGTTTAAATGTAAAGGAGTTGATAGAATATTTAAATGGCATGGAAGGGTTTTTCTAATGGAGAAGTATAAGAGAAGATAAGAAGTTAAAATTTACATGGATGAAATTGAAAGGTCAGCAACTATGTGGTGGAATCACTTGCAGAAAGAGAGATAGAGAAAGGGTAAAGAAAATATCAGCACTTGGAGTAAGATGAAGAAAATGTAAATGGGAGAAATTTATACTTGTAGATTATGCACAAAAATTATATATAAGATTTTAAAATTTAAGGCAAAAGGATCATAGTATACAAGAATACATAGATGAGTTTTACAGGCTTTCCTTATGAGAGGAGCATGCCAAAAAAAAGAGAGATAAGTGCAAGGTATGTAAATGGTTTAAAGTTTACTATTCAAGATGAATTGAGCATGCATAAATTACTTTTCATGGAGGATACTTATAAATTAGCTTTGAATGCATAAGAAAAAAAAATAGATAATATTTTAGATGATAAAATGGGCCAAAAAGAAGACAATCATCTCTAGTAAGGGTTCGAGGTGGGTTTGATTCCACCAGAGGAGGATCGCCTAGTGGTACAAAAAGACAAGGAAATTACAATAGGTATATGGTTAAGTGGGAAGGATTGAAACATGAATACAAAACTTAGATTTCAAAATGGGATTTGAAGAAGATTGACAAGAATAAGAGGATGGCATACAACTAGAACAATTCGTAGGGCTTGTGTTGTTTTCAATTAGAGGAGAATGATGTGATCACCTATTTTACAGAGGCCATAACATTTTATCCATAAGTATATTTAAACTGTTGTTTATGCCAAAATGAAGGTATCAAAAATAATAATTAATTAATAGCTTTCCCTATCTAGTTTGGGACATTTTCAAAAACAAATAGAGGCAATACGTGATCATATAAGGGTTCAAAAATGCATTTAAATATATTTTTAGGAATTTTCCAATTTTAAAAATATGATATTTTTGTAACTAGACATGAACTTGAGTGTAAATATCACCTTTATTTTAGTGTTTATACAATAAGTAGAGAGTTTTATGCCCATCCAAACTTGCATGTAAAATATACTAAAAAATAGCATCTGCTAAAAATAATAATGTAAGTTAGCTCTATGTAGTTTTAAAAACTTTTTCTAGGTTTTTCATGTCAACTCCAACTAAGAAATGAGTTTTTTTTAATAATTTTATGTAATGATTTTTATTATTAAATGGGAATCAATAAATATTATGGTTTCACAAAATTCTAAGTATTGTGCATATTGATATTTTACTTTACTAGTCTGTGGGATTCATCATTTGCATCAATTTTTTATAGATACTTATCTCATTTTATAAAAAAACAAGGGTTCTGGTGGAAAATATATGTATATAGTTATATTTATTCTCTTTTAAAAAAATCTTTAGTTTGCAATGGTAATATATATAAACCTTGAAATTATTTATTATTATGATTTGGTTTGTTGGCCAATCATATTAGGTGCCTACCCATTAGATACCCAACCAAAGAAATTCATTTCTTATTTTAAGAAAACTTATGTATAGGTATACAGGTCATGATTTCATCTCTATCAAATCCTTTTTTATTGTTGTCAAGGTGGCATCCCTTTCAAAATCTATCCCAACTGTCAAAAAAGTTATTTTCATGCAAATAAGGCTTCTTAGAATAATTTTAAGCATTTTGAGGACAAAAATTGTAGCTTTTGAGGCCTTTTGTAGTATTTTTATTAGTGTCAATAAAAACATGGTCATATGGCAAGGCCTTTTAATTGTTTTTTAATCCTTTATCCAAATGTTTTGGGTCACCTATTAGTCACATGGAGCATGGGATAATCTTTCCCTATTATATCAATGTATTTATAAATCACTTCCTATATAATAAAATAGGTGATGTGTTCTAAATATTACATAGATTTATAGTACCAAATTTAGGGTGTTGTTATTCTTTTCAAATATTTATGATGATGAGTACAAGGTCATATTTTTTTCTGTCAAATTTTTGCCTTATTCTCATGTTGGCCTACATTTTGAAATGTCTCTAAATTATCATTGAGTTCCTCTTAAGAAGAGAAGGCTTCTTGATTTAATTTTAAACATTTGGTGGACAATAGATTCATTCAATATAATTATATTTGAGAATAATTGTCTAGATGCACAACAATATGAGTACTTTCTCAACCAATCCCCACAATTTAGTCTCTAATAAAACATCACAAGACACTTAGTTATTTACATTTTTGTCTTCTTCAATATGATTTGTATCACGTTTACTTAGGTCATTATTTGTTCTTATTTTTGTTTTGAGTTCACATTTGTGATTAATGTTTTAGGTCACCAACTTTATAATACAATTTCTTAGAAAATAGTTTGGGAAATTGAAAATCAATCACTTGAATGGATACTATGATTTTTTTTCAATTGTTTCTTTTTATTTTATCCATGTTTCCTTATCATGTAATTTAAAATGAAACATTGATTTTTAATATTTAAAAAATATCTATATATGTCATATGATTTTTATTATTTATTTTGTATATAATGAAATCAATAATTTTCAATTATACCCTCTTCTATATCCCTTCATGAATAATTTAAACATATAATTATGTGGAAATAAAATTGTGTGGAATATCATTTTGATCTTTTGTGTCGAGGATTCACCTAATTAAATCAGTAATATGTTAATCTTGTAGATAAATATAACTTGTTATTTATTATAATAATCTAGGCTTACATTGAGCTCTTCTATTAATCTCTCTCCATAGAAAATAAGGTTCAAAATCACTCCCCCACACCCCTAAATATTAGTGTTAGTGGTAGTTTTAGTGTATTATGTGAGTTTAGAATGCTACAAGATGACTATGTTATATTCAAATATTAAATAAAGTGGGCAAGTCATGTATGTATGATATTGGAATTGATGAATGCAAGGATTGATCCTACTATCTGACATTTGTTTTGGAGTGAACAGTATATTTTTTGGATGACACTTGAAAGGTCTTTTGATTCCTTATTTTTTTAATGGAGTGTTCGAGGGTGAATAGCCCCATACATATCTAGTACATTGGGTAGGGCCGTGATTGATTAATCTAGGGAGATTGTCATATGATTTCTATGATGAAAAAAAAAATTGAGTTGATTATGCTATTTATTTAATAAACAATAGAGTGATGACTTTTGATCAATTGATGAAGAAGAAAAAACATTGAAATGACTGGATTCATGTCCACATAGGATCATGCACTTACAAATGTCAACTTAGGATCTTATATTAGATCAAACCATTCCATTCCAACACTATGCCTAAGTCAGGGGTCCGGGGGGGGGGGTCAACAATTTGATAGTCCTACTACCAAGAGATTGAAGCAAAGAGATTTTGATATATGGACATTAAATTTTATATTTGGACTTTGATCACATAAATGCTATCTCTATTTACATAAATGATTGAGTTATCAATAGAGCACATAAATTCTATTTATATCTCTATCTCTGTCTTCCCCATATAGAGATAGAAAGATGACCTGTCAAATGATATCCCATCTTAGCATATCTATCTATCTATGAGAAGTGGGTCATGCATAAATGAACTCACCTAAATTGTAGTTTTTGGTTATCTACTCTACTCAATTGAACCCTATTATGAACTATGGGAGGTTGAGGAAAAAATGTTATCTCCCAATGTTGAATATATGTAATATACAAGTTACATACTAAATTCTTATCATTTATGCATATCAATACACCATTGATTAAAAACCTACAAATTATTTATGAATTCTGCCTAAATATGCCTTCAATCCTTTTTCTAACTGACCATGAATACCATGAATATGAGATGGGAATGACACAACCTAGAATAACATGGTTATGATATGGGAATAACACCACCTAGAATGGTGTTAACATTACAATCTAGACCATGGAAAAAATATGGGAATAACAGTTTGGGTAAGGTAACCCTATATTATATGTCTAGGTGGGAAGGTCAATTTAAAATAGTCAAAATTTTGGTCCATTGATGATGTCATTTCCCAGTCGACATGAGAGATCCATATTTAGCTCATTGGTTCACTAAGTAGATAAAATAAGTAGGAGAGCTCATTTATAGACTAAAGATCATGTGATTTATTAGATGGGGATAACTCAACCTACCTATAGAGAGATATAGTATCTAGGAAATGAGGATTGAGGAAATGAATCAACATAATGGGTTATCACATGAATGGTTAATGAGTGAATGGGAACATTGGTAAAATGAGAATAGTATCATAATATGTACTAGTCAGTGGGATAACTAGGAAATAACATTAGAATTACATGGGGGTTGGTGAGTGAACAATCATATGTAGTAGCATTTATGTGAGACCCTACCTATCTAGATTATAACCCATGCATGTTGAGGTTCACTAATGGGGGAAAAAAATTGGGTTTTTATGATTTCATGATTTGGGTTGTTTCTATTATTCAGTGAAAGTAATGGTTATGGAATTAGAATCATAAAGTGATACACACTCTCTCTATATATTAATGGATGGGGATAATAGAGTGACTCAATTTTATCTATATCTCTCCTATCTCTTCATTAATGAAAGTATATTTTTGGGTATACACTAATGCTAGGATGCAAATGTGACTAGGAGGTTCAACACACAACTTAAATCTTCCTTTAACTTTGTTTTAATAGATGATAGATGCCTCAAAATGTAGATATTTGAAGGTGGAAAAAATAACCAATGCAAAATTTTCATGTATTTTTTAAGGCTTGGATGATTTTTAGAGCTAATTTGATACATCTATGTATGTTCCATCCCATCATATTACATAGATATTGCATCCATGTTAGTATAGGCCCTATCTCTATCATTCATATCTATCTTTATCTTGACCAATCCATACCTGAGCCCCTATTTATATATGGTCCTTTATCTCTATCTCAAATAGTGACATCTATACTTGAGATTAGAGATTGATAAATCTAATATCTTAGTCAATTATAAATACTATTGATATTAGTACCTCTTGAATCCCTATCGATATCATCACCAGAGTAGATTAGGGTGGCTGGGGCATGTCACCAAGGCTAAAAATAAGAAAAGATAGTGTCAAGATCTAGTCTTAATGATTAGCCTTAAACCTAGGAAACCAAGGAAGGTGGTGATTTCTAAAAGACGTTATAGTGCATTCTTAAATCTAAAGTAACCAAGGGTTATGTCAAATATATGGATTAAACCACCTAATTTTAATAGTGATTAAGGATGTTGAGGGATAATTAGGGTATATGAGGTAATGATTATGGTTGATGAGGGATGATGAGGGAGTGGCTATGGATGTTTAAAAATGATAAGGGTTAATGAGGGAAGATGAGGGAGAGGTTAAGGATGATGAAAGATAATTCATGATGAGGAAGGAGTGATTATGGATGATGAGGCACACTAAAGGTTCATGAGAGAGTGTTTGTGAATGATTGGGGACAATGAGTACCAATGAAGGTATGACTAAGGATAATGTAGGATGATGATGGACAATGAGGGAGTGATTAGATATGGTAAGGGGTGATGATTAATATGAGGGAGTGATGAGTTATGATGGCGGATGATGAGGGAGTGATTATGGATGATGAATAATGATGAGTATTGATGAGGGTGTGTTTTGGGTCAATGAGGTCCGATGAGGGAGTGATTAAGGATGATGAGGGATGATGATAAATGATAATGTAGTGATTAGGGATGATGATGAATGATGAGGGCTGATGAGGGAGTTATTAAGGATGATAAGAGATAATGAGGGTCGATGAGGGAGTGACTAGGGATGATGAGGACCAATCATAGTGTAATTAGGGTCAATGAGGGATGATGACAAATGATGAGGGTTGATGAGGGAGTGATTATGGCTGATGAATAATGATGAAGTTATTAGGGATGATGAGGGTTGATGCATGCCAATGAGTTAGTGATGGTAGATCTATAAGGACCATGTTGTGTAAGAACAAACTATCTAGTCTTTGAAGAAATTTTTTGAGGATGTACCCAAGTGTTTTTATATGAATGCCATTTTGGATTTCATTGTTTACAAGTACCTTTCATAATTTATATTTGGTAGTGGAAATGCCTAGAATTTGATTTGAGTTTGAGATCTAAATATCCTAGGAAAGTCCTAGGATATACTCAATATAAGCTTAGGATTTGAACTGAGTTTCAAATCTTGATTTATTGTAGTGAAAAGGCCTAGGATTTAGGAAGATCTTGTGATAAGATGTTATTTTTAGTTCCAATGTCTAGTACTAATATTGAGAGGGATTAGAGAGGCACTAAGATACTATTAGGTACCAATGAGATCCCTTAATCATTTAATACTATATACACTGATTGACACTAGACCTATTTAGTATTGGCCATAGAGTACACTTAGTAACTTAATGATAGATATAACTATACATATGCCTCAACACCAACTTCATGCATTTATGCACTTGAACCCACTCTCTCCATATGGTTTTGAGAGAGGGAGATAGTGATATGAGTGATTTTGATATGAGCCTAAGAAATTAGGGTTCAAAATTATTTCCCTCCACCCCAAATAATAATGGTAGTAGTAGTGTCTTATATGAGTTTGGAATGATATAACATGACTTTGTTCTATGTATCTTTGTAATAAAGTGGTTAGGTCATGCATGGGTGAGATTGGAATTAAATAAAGCATGGATTTATTCATATGTTTGACATTTTTTTTCTAAGTGAACCATATTTTTTTTCAATGAATCTTGAATGGTGTTTCGATTCCTTCTATTTTGATAGAGTGTACTAGGGTGATTAGACTCATTCATGTTTCGTAGATCAGGTAGGGACATGATAGATTAGTCCAAGGGGATTCTCATATGATTTACATGATATTAGTAACATAATATTGAGTAAATCATGTTATTTAAGTAATACACATTAAAATGATGACTATGGAATGACTCACTTGTATCTACCTATCTCCCACCTCATCATTAGTGAAAGTAGATATCTGGGTCTACTCGAATGTTGGGGTGAAAAAATGACCCAAAGGTTGACCCATAAACCAAATCTTCATTCAAATTTTATTTAATATAGGATAGACTCCCCTAAATCCATAGTTGAAGGTGAAAATAAATAAGAAAATGTGAAGTTTTCATTTTTCACCGATGGTTAGACATATCAGTAAGATAGGATGATGCTTCTGTGTATGCTCCATCCTATAATATTACCTAGATGTTGAATCAATGTTAGCATAGGTCCTAAATTAAGTGAAAATAAATTTGATAAACTAAAACAAGAAAATTAATTCCAATAGAATATTTCAACTAAAAATAGAAGAGAAATGAAATACATAATAATTTACCTGGGAAAACCCTTTCAAGTAAACAATTTAGCTCAAAAACTTCATTATTGTATTAAATTAACTATTTAAAATAAATTAATGCACTCCCAAGTTCTATATAAATTTTTTAATCCATTATATGTACAAGTATATATAGGCACAACAATAATAATACCAAGGACCAAAACCATGGGACAAAAAATTGGGATAAAGCCGTGGACCAAATATTAAATAATTAGTTAATCACCATCTCCATAAAATCACTTTAGCTAATGTACATATCCATCAAATAAATTTTAACCAATGGCCATCTCCATAAAATAACTTTAGATAGTGGCCATATACATCATAAATACTTTATCTAGTGGGCATCTCCATCAAAGCACTTTATCTAGTGGCCATCTACATCACAAATATTTTAACTAGTGGCTATCTCCATGAAAGCACTTTATCTAATGGCCATAAATATCAAATCACTTTAGCTAGTGTCCATATACATCACAAATATTTTAGATAATGGAATTATAAATAAATACATGGGTAAGTTCATAGAGTTGGGGGATAAAAAAGAGCTATCCATGGACATGATTTTCCTAAAAATTCAAAAAATTCAACTTGTGTAGATAATTTGAAATAACTACACTCAAAATTTGAAGATGCTATAAGAACATGAATTTCAAAACTTCAAGTCTAGTTTATAAAACACTATTTTATTTCAAAAATGATAAAGTATAACTAGGTCAAACATAAAAAAATTGAAAAGGAACTCCTGTTTTTTTAAGAAAACATAGTGGATAGATGGCTATGTGGCCCACCATTTTTTGAACATCATTCAATATTGTTTGAAACCCTTTGGTAAATATTTAGATACAATATTTTAGTTTGTGACCCATATTTTTTTATATTTTATTAATGAATATTTTTTTAATTAAATTTTTAAGTAAATAGACCCTAAAATTCGATAAAAAATTGGATAGTTGGTCGTGTGCCCCCAAATTACCTCAAATAAAATAAAAAATGGATTTTTTTTAGTGTGCATAGAATTAGGCCTAGTTTGTGACCATATAATATGTTTTACAATTAGATGAAAAAAAACAAATTATATTAACATGTATAGGCATGTATATTTACGACATGTGGTGGTCTAAAAAAGCTATAGTTAGAAATAAACATAGTTTTAAACCTTAAAATAGTGAAAAAATTATAAAAATCATATATTTGAAAAGAGGATAGCATGGTCATCATCATGGTAATAAGTTTTAAAATTTGGTTGATGAAATTCCTAGTGTGTTTTGTGATGTAAGTTGAAATTTATTATTTTCTATTTAACTTCTTAGACTCGACTATGAAATGATAAGGCCAAGCCTTTGGCTTGGGAATCCATGCCATTTATGAGCTAAAAAGATCAGAATTTCAATTTAAAATTCTAAAACACATGAATTATATTGATATATTAAAAAATTCACTTTTTGACAATTTTTTAAACCCAATCCAAGAAATTTGTACTAATAGACATTCTTTGTGCACTTATGCAGTAATTTCAAGTTGGGAACAAGTGTTATCAAGTAATTTTTTGGACCCAACCATTGAAAGGCTATCAATTTTCCAGTGGGTGATAAATCATGTTTGATAAAGAGAAAGAAGTTGAAAACCACTACACCTGAGCAAATACAAGAGTCGAGAGATAAAAACAAGGTATGAATTCAAGCACTTTATTTAAAACAAGCTACATAAACTATCTCTAATGAGACAAATTTCTTAGACAATGATACAATTGATAATAATGAATTGAATAAATATGAAATTGAAAATAATCAATTCAATAATTATGGAATTGATAATACTAAATTGCATAATGATGAAATTGACAATAAAGAATTAGATATTGTTGGAAGCTCACATTCAAAGTATAGCATTTTTTATTTTGTTAATGATGATTGTATGCATGATGCCTTATCCCCTAACAATGAATAAATTTTCATGGAAAGAAATAATGATGAAATTATCAATAAATAAAATTTCATAGAAGCATATAATGAGGAAATAAGCAATGAAGAAAATGTCATCCCACCATTGATCAATAACAGTAATGAATATTTTGAAACACCCTCTCAACAAGTTTCACCAGTAACAACATCTCCAATAATTATGTGTAAAAAAGGTAAGTACTTGATTGAAGTCGATGAAAATATATTGAAGCCAATTCCTAATAAAATGTCTTACCACCATTCAATAAGACTGGATTAGGAAATTGGAGATAGTTTCTTTCGTAATTTGACTTGTGATACTAAAAGATGTCAATTATTTATTTCATTGATGAAATTGATTAAGATGAGACTTAATATGTAAAAATTAGGGCTAATAACATCTAATATATATGATGAAAACATAGAAATTGTTGACAACCTACATGATGCATATCATACTGTAGGCCCTAAATCATGTAACAAAAATTATAATGTTCCCTGATGTATAATCATAACTTGTGTAGTAATTAGTCAACTATGGAAAAACCAATTGATTTAAAAAATAATTTGAACACTTGACATAAACATAAAAACATTAATGAAAGTAATTTCAAGACATAAAATAATTGATGAGCCCAATAATAATGAGCTCTAGGAATTCTCTAGTCAACTTCCATAAAAGGGCAAGGCTATAGCTGATGTTCTAAAAGGTTTACTTACACAATTTTGGAAGGAAAATACTAGAGTTTCACCCAATGCAAGAGATGTAGTCAAAATAAGAGTTAGTTATCGTAACTATGAACTGTATCTATAACATTTATTGGATATGACTCAAACATAATTGTAATCCAAGTTTTTAGAAAAACATTTACAAATTTATATTAGTCAAAGATATTTTGAGATGGCCAAACCTTTTTATATAAAAATAAATCACACATGCACCACTTGTTGTTGTGGGCACCATGTTGAGTTTGCAATGCACTATAATGATTTATGTCATATTCATTTTGCTTTGCATACTAATAATATTTTTCAAGAGTGTGGCTTATAATTTTTGCAAAATCAGCTAGGGAATTTATTTCAACCATTTTTGTGAAAGATCGGAAGGATAATTATTTTATAGTAAAGCTTGTTTGGATGGAAATTATAGCATTTGTGGAAGATTGCTAAAACAGAAAAAATGTATCCATGAAGATGAAATAAGTGTAGTTGGACATTAATTTAGTTAGTTTTAGCAAATATAAATCTATGAATTATCAAGAAAATCATGGCAAAGAATTTAAAAGGTGTGAGCTTTTTAAAAACATGGATACCCATTTCAAAATTTATGGCCAAACTCGGGGAGAAAATTATTTATGAGTATGTAAGGCAAACACATAGGAATAGATGGTTGGATAAATAATTCAAGATAGATAAGAACACATTTCCACTTGTTTCAATTATTTCAGTAGTCAAATTTGCTAAAAGTTACACATTCAAATAAAAAATAGAAATTAAAATGTAATATCACAACTCATCACAAGTTTCCATATTCATGAATATAACATTCATGCATGCACCTAATAATACTAATCAACATTAAAAATTATTAAGGGAGTACCATTTATATATTAGTGATGATCGATCACATTGTAAAAATTACGTGCATGGTTGTTTTTAGAAGTTATATATATATAGTTGACTGAGAGGAACATTCATTTCAATCAACATTACATTTGGTTAGACAATTGCACATCACAATTCAAGAATGCATAGATGTTTTATTGGTTGAGAAAGATGCACATTACCATTGATTTAGAACATATTTAGAGTTTTTAATGATGTTGGCCATGGAAAAATGGGAACATGATGATGCTTGAGCATGTGTAATAACATCCCTATCAAGGGAGGAGTTAAATTTTTATGAGGGTGATCATTTAACTAATGAAAAAAACATGTTTGAATGGTGTAATGATAACATGTGCCATGGTTCTCAAAAAATTATAATGTTCATATACATTTTTGGTTAATGGTGGAAGAAAACTTGGCAAAGTATGAGGATTATATGACTGTAATGGGTTTGATTGAGTTCCACTCTTTTTCGTAGCTGAAATGCAAGCTCTTAGACTATTCATATGAGACACTTGGCATGTTTGTATTTTACATGCATGAAATTTATTTGGAATGAGTGTGAGTCACAAGAGTGGGTGGATGAATGGAGTTCCAGACATCTAATTCCAATCAACACATATCACATTCCATGGATATTGTAATTTACAAGTATAACATCATCACATGACTTTGACCATTTATTTGATCTAGTGCAGCTAGGTAGACTATTATTCATTATGTACTATTTAATCCCATCATATATCTTCATATAGTGTCATTAAAAACTAATTTTTTGATATAGGACATGTGTTTATAGTTATTGAAGATGAGGACAATGAAGAGGGGATACATTACTACTTATGTCAGTGTGTAGAGGAAAAGAAAACATTAAATTCCATATTCATAGATGGAGAAAACATTGAGTATCTTACCAGGGCTGTGGTACTCATTCGAAGTTGGATTTGACAATATCCAATAAAATTTTTAGATATATGGTTGTTTGAAGACTTTGAAACACACAGGAAGATATTACACTACTCAAATTTGGTTCTTGCAACAAATATTAAATTAAAAAAATCATGGTAGGGCATTAAATATGAATATATGGAAAGTTTGGGAGTTATAACATAAAGATATTATTGTTACTATCAAGATTAGATTAGATCCTAGTGGTTGATGGATTGATATGTCCAGGTATGTTGACTTATAAAATTTAGATATAATCAATTTTACTATTTTTTTAATTTTGTAGGTAGTATATATAAATTTCATTTTTAATTTCTTACTAATTTTTTTGTAGGTTAGTGGTTCCATATAATCTTCCACATTCATGTGGATGTCACCGTTAGTAAATATTTTCATACTCTTAAAGCTAAGAGAAGCTCAAGCTAAAATTACTTAACCTTTGTTCTTGGAATGAGGTTGCCTTGAATTAAGAAAGGCATAGAAGGAACATCATGGCTGTTTGAAGTGTTTGATGTGGTCAAATTTTGTCATGAGCTTACCTATATTTGTTGATGGTGGTCTCCTTGATTCCATTTCGATCTTAACTCACCATGTCCTTGCCTTCAATGCTTCATTTCTTCTTGAGCCAACTTATTTTCAACTTCCATGGAGTAGTTTCATTATTAGAATTTTTTTTAAAGACCTTGAATGCTTATTTGATTCCATCAAATGATTATTTTCTTGATCAAGGTGTAGTGGTAGCATATTTGATGTTATTAAAAGCCTATTTCCTAGGAGATTGATGAGATTGAAGGCTCTATTACACTCACTTCACAAAACAAACCCTTATAAGTCTACACTTTTGATGAGTTTATTTAGTAATTAGTCAAAGGTTATATTATAATTATCTCCCCATTCAACATATATTCCTTCTTACCTACATGTAACTGATTATCAACTCCCAAGTTGCCACTTTGTCATTACATTCAATAGCATCTTCTTGATATTGCATGATTTTCAATGTAGGATGCCCAATTATGGCCATTACTCCACCTTTAGCATGGAAATAAATTTTATGCATCCTTTTAAGTCTTATAACATCTCAAAATCTGATAAAAAACCTCAAATTAGAGGCCTCTTTCTTTAGAGAGGCAAACCAGCTCCTCTTGATTATTGACTACACCAATCCACCTCATTAGTATAGGAAAGGTGGATAGTGTATAGATAAATATTATTCTTATCAACATGAGGTATTAAATATATAAAAAAAATATAATTAATATCTTGAATCATACCAACCTCTTACCTTGGGTCATTATCACTTTGCTTGCAAGAAGGTTCACTAGGCCATTAGCTTGTTAGGCCTATTTGGAGGTGGATGAAGAGTAAGATTATATATATGAGTTGAGAATCATATTAAAATGTCTTTAAATTCAATTTATAGACTCCTTGAAATATTTAATGTCCATTAAAACATCCAATACCTTTATAAAGTGATTACTTGCTACTCAGCCTAGCTCATTTAGGCCTAGAAATAAGGCCATATTTGCAAATAGTCATGTATAAATTAATTTTCATTGGATATTAAGGATTTAAAACAATTAAAAATTATTAAATATATCATTAATCACTTTAAAATCAAATTTTAGAGCATTTGGAGTAATAGAACTTGATTTATAGCACTTTTGGTCTAATTTTCCTTCATTTTTGTGTGTGCAGGGCTATGTTTTTGAATTTTATATCTCTTTAGGTATATTAAAGACATCATAACACTTTAAAGTTTTTATAAATTTCAAGGCAGACCTTCAATACAAATTTCAAATTATTTAGGGCTATAAAAACCAAGTTATGGCCCTTATTGTGTTAGGAAGGTCATTCTTGACGTTGGATGGGTGGTGGGTTTGTCAACCAAGCATGATGGGAGGAAAATAATGTGTTAATAGATGTTATAGACCCATAAAAACATGATTTAAATTCTATTTTGTGGTGAATAAGTACCAGATACATAGTTCTCAAACAACATCTTAAGTTATGACAACATTTGTTGTCAGTGTTTCTGCCCTCCTAAATGGTAGTGAAAATGTATTTTTGGTGGAATTGGATGTTAGGTTCATGGAAATATTTATAATTAATGTATACAAACATGTTTCAATTAATATATTTTCACTTTGGGGTCTACAAGGTTAAATACATGTCAGAGCTCAAGAAGTTGTCTCTTCACTGCCTAAAAGTTACATTTTAGGACCGATCATTACAACTTATGCCATGAATTAATATCAAAGATTTAACTAAAGGGATGTAGGTTGAAATAATATTGTTCAAAAATTTATAATATGGATCTTATATTTTATCAAAACAACTTATATTTTTTTCTCTATGCACATCTGAAGGTAGGCTAAAATTCTACATTTTTTCTTGTATTGGGAAGTTCATTCTTAAGGCCTGAATGGGTGATGGGTTTATCAATCGAGAATGATGGGAGGAAAATATCATGGTAATATAAATTATATTACAATTTTTATGTTTTTTAAGTGCCATTTTAAAATGAAGAATCAACATAAATGGATTTCTCTAACAACATCTCAAGCTTTGACAACATTTGCTGTCAGTATTTTCACCCTCCTAAATAGTAGTGAAAATGTGTTTTCAGGTGGAATTAGATGTTAGGGTTATGTAAAAAATGTAATTAACCTATAAAAACATAATATAAGTGATATATTTTCACCTGGGGGTTTGAGAGTTAAAATGCATGTTGGAGCTTGAAAAGTTGTCTCTTCACTACCAAAAAGTTACATTTTAAGGCCTGTCACTACAACTTATGCCATGAATTGATATCAAAGGTTAGGCCAAAGTAATCCAGTGTGAAGTAAATTTTTTAAAACATGTATATGAGGGATATTATGTTTCATAAAAATGACTTCTCATTTCTATTTCATGCATGTCTGAAGTTAGGCTAAAATCATGCATTTTTTCTTGTATTGGGAAGGTCATTCTTGAGGCTGGAATGGGTGGTGGGTTTGTCAACTGAGCATGAAAGGAGTCAAATAATTTGGTATTATATGTTATCCACCCATTCAAACATGTTTTATGTGCTATTTTACAATGAATAAGCATCGTAAATGGAAATTTCAAACATCTTAAGCTTTGAAAACATTTATTGTTAGTGTTTTTGCCCTCATGAACAATAGTGAAAATGTATTTTTAGGTGGAATTGGAAGTCATGATCATGAAAACATTTATAATTCACTTATACATATGTTCTCCAAGTGATATATTTTCACCTAGGGGTTCAAGTGGTAAAAATGTGTGTTGGAACTTGAGAAGTTGTCTCTTCACTACCAAAACATTACATTTTAGGATCTATCAGTGCAACTTATGCCACAAATTGATATTTCAAGTTAAACCAAAGTGATTAAAAATGCAAGAATATTTTTATATGTAGAATAGGGATCTTATGGTTCATAAAAATGACTTAATTTTCCATTCTATGAGTGTATGAATTTAGGATTTTTTTTTTCATTATTTTTATATTGGGAAGGGCATTCTTGAGGTTGAAATGGGTGGTGGGTTTGTCAATAGGACATGATGGTAGGATAATAACATGGTCCTAGACATTATAAACCCATATGGACATGTTGAAAATACTAATTTGTAGTGAATAAGCCTTAGAAATTGAGTTCTCTAACAATATCTCAAGATTTGACAACATTTGATGTTAGTGTTTCTGCCCTCTTAAATAATAGTGAAAATGTATTTTTAGGTGGACTTGGATGTCAAGGTCATGGAAACATGAATAATTTTCCTATCCACATTTTATCCAAGTGATAAATTTTCACCTAGGGATCCCTGAGGTAAAAATGTGTGTTGAACCTCGAGAAGTTATTTCTTCATTTTCAAGAAGTTACATTTTAGGACATGTCATTGCAAATTCTATCATGAATTGCTCTTGAAGGTTAGGATAAAGTTATCAAGGGTGAAATATTATTTTTTATACATTTAAAGGATGGATATTATGGTTCATAAAAATTAATTATATTTTCTATTCTATACACATCTGAAATTAGGTTAAAATCTTGCATTTTCTTGTATTGGGAAGGGCATTCTTGAAGGCAAAATGGGTGGTGGGTTTGTAGATCGAGCATGATGGGAGGTAAATAAAATGGTAATATATTTTTTACACCCATATATATGTGTTTATATTATCATTTTGTATATAAGAAACACCAAAAATAGAGTTTTTGAATAACATCTCAAGTTTTGACAACATTTGTTATTAGTGTTTCTGCCCTCCTAAACAATAATGAAAATATATTTATGGATGGACTTAGAAATAAAGGTCATGTAAAAAAATGAAATTAATAAATAAAAATTTATTTCAAGTGATATGTTTTCACTTGAGAGTCTAAAAGGTAAAAGTGCATGTTGGAGCTTGGGAAGTTGTCTCTTCACTGCCAAAAAGTTGCATTTTAGGACCCATCACTATAAATTATGCCATGAATTTATATCAAAAGTTTGGAATTTTTCTCCAAGTGGAAAGAATATTTTTTATACACACCAATTAGGGATCTTATGGTTCATCAATATGAATTATAGTTTCCATTTTATGAACATCTAGAATAATGCTAAAATTCTGCATTTTTTCTTGTATTAAGAAGGGCATTCTTCTTAAGGTTGGAATGGGTGGTGGATTTGTCAATTAGACATGAAATAAGTAAAATAACATGGTAATATATGTAATATTCCCATTTAAACATGTTGGAATTACCAGTTTGCATTGAATAAGCACCAAAAATTGAGTTCTCGAACAATATCTTAAGCAAGTTTGACAACATTTGTTGTTAGTGTTTCTACCCTCTTGAATAGTAGTGAAAATGTATTTTTAGATTGAATTGGACATCAATATCATGGAAACACATGAAATTTTACTATATAGACATGTTATAATGATATATTTTCACCTAGGGGTCTCAAAGGTAAAAATACATGTTGGAGCTTGAGAAGTTGTCTCTTCACTGCCAAAAAGTTGCATTTTAAGACCCATCACTGTAAATTATGCGATGAATTATTATAGAAGGTTAGACCAAAGTGAAATAGTGTGAAATAATATTTTTTATGCACACAAAGGAAGGATATTATTATTAATCAAAATGAATTGTAGTTTTTTTTATGTATGTTTGAAGTTAGGCTAAAATTTTGCATTTCTTGTATTTAGAAAGGTGTTTTTGAGGTTAGAATGGGTGCTAGGTTTGTCAATTGGGTATGAAATGTGGAAAATAATGTGGTATTATAAATTATATACCCATATATATGTGTTTTATGTGCTATTTTATAGTGAATAACCACTAAAAATTGAGTTCTTCAACAACATCTCGAGCTTCAACAATATTTATTGTCAATGTTTTCACCCTCTTGAACAATAGTGAAATTATATTTTTGAGTGGACATGGATGTCAAGGTCATAGAAACACATGTAATTAAATTATATAGACATGATATAAGGGCTCCCAAAGGTCAAAAAGTGTGTTGGATCTTGAGAATTTATCTCTTCACTACCAAAAAGTTTCATTTTAAGACCTATTACTACAAATTATGCCATGAATTGCTCTTGAAGGTTCATCTAAATTGATCTAGGATATAAGAAAAGTTTTCAAACATATAAAGTAGGGATCTTACATTTCATTGAAATGTGTTGGGCCCCTAACCATTTTTAGAGGATTCATGCCAACATGACATCAACCTAGGCTGGAGGTTGCAAAACTTATCTTATGCTAGCTGATAGGTGGCTAACTATCTCCTAGATTTTTAGGGCATATTTGAGGATTTGAAGATATGTGGTAGCCATAGCATGGAATTTATGGAGTCATGGATATTATAGTTATGATGACCAAGTTCTAACTTAGCACTCAGTGTGCAAATTCCACCTTGGTGAAGATGCACCTGAAGGCTTATTTAAGGAGATTGAGCTAGAAGAGGAAAAAGAGATGAAAAACTATAATGAATCTCTAGAAAAATGACCTTAAATATCTATAAACATTACTTCAATGGCCATTAAGCCTTAGGAATAGTATGGTCACTTGGCTCTACTTGTAAGTGCCCAAGCTTATATGTGAGCCTCTGGGTTGTTAAGTATTTTGACATGAATATATAATATTTTATGGACTTTGGTTAATGATGAATAATTTTTCATTAAAATGTTATCTACATATAGTTTCCATGTATTATTATGTTATTAATATAATGCAAACATTTTTGATATTTCCCTGTTGACTAAATTATGTTGATTAATACTCATATATATTACTAATTCATTGTGATAATGGAATCCCTGTAAACTTCCATGATGTCACCATTATTTAGTATGAAGGATGAGTTTAGGTATACACTAATAACCCATTACTTATGTAATTCACATCTATTTAATATGATTAAAATCATCCTTGTGACCTATCAAGCACCTTTATGACATTAGGCTTAGTCCATGAAAGGCATGCACCTTTGGATCAACCTTAAGTTTTTTATTGAAGTGCTAAAGTCACCTAATTGAAGCCTCATGCCATGGAAAAACTATCCCAATACAAGCCTTGGTTCTTTCTCAGCTGCACTTTGAGTGATTACATAAGATCTATGCCTTATGTAGATTGATACTGGCATAGCTGAGTGTTTAAATGTTGAGCACAAATGGAACATCCCATGATTGCACCTAGTTGTAGTAAACCAAGAACTAACTATATGTATTTATCACAAAATTTTGGTTCTGTTGTTGGGACCCATGTTAAATTTTACTACTGTGATAGTATGATAGATGATGTACCAATTTTATCTCAAAAACATTGAGTATTGGTTGAAATAGGTGGAATATATCTTTATACTAAAGCATCTAACCTGTAAAGGATAAAATCCAAGAATATGGGTTCAAAACAACCTATATGATGTTTTGTATGAAGTGTTTTTTTGTGAGTTACCTGAGCACGTGTACAGGTGCTTGTCTACATATTTAACCCACAGAAGATGAAGTGATGGATGATGTTATGAGTGGATAAAGGAGAACCTAGAGAGGCTTGAGACCTTGGATGTTACTTGGACTAAAGTGGTGGATAAATGGTGGCAAGGAGACCTAAATAACTATGTACTTGAGTTTGTAGTCTCAATATATTCATGCCCTAAGAAAGAATATTACTAGTTTTTTCATGACCCTAGAAACATGTTTAAGAATGAGTCTGGTGCAAATAAAGTTTTTTTAGTAATGAATATTTGTTAATTCATGAATATTTTAATTATTAGATTTTGGTTTTGGAAATTTTTTAGGGTCAGTAGATGGGATCAAATTGCCAAAATTTTAGGGATATATATTATTTTTGGGGTCAACTCACCAACCCTTTATAGTATTATCTTAAAAAACAATTTAATTCACCACATATATATACCCCTCCATCCCGATATCAAACACCAAGACATTTTTGAACCCTGATCAACTAAATGGCATAACTGAATGATAGTGATAAATGATATTACTGAATGATGCTACTGAATAAGGAAAAGATAAGCATTAAATATACAAACAAAACTTGACATGTGCACCTTTGAATTAGGAACTAGTGAAACTGTCTCTGAAAACCATGTCATGGATCCATTAGACTTCATAATGTATATGGAAACATATGAACTAGCCAAAAAATAGTCTACATGAAAAACAAGGAAACCTTAGGTGACATAAAAATCAAACCCATGCAATAGTTCAATTATTAAATCCTAAGGCCTGATTCTTGAGGGCATAAACCTAGTATAAGAGCCACACCTACAACTCATCTGAAAAGATCAGTCTCACCTATATAATGTTCATGTCAAAATTGAATGGCTCAACTAGATGATAGATCTAAATGGCTTGACTAATTGATAAATTAAAATAGCTTAGCTGAATGACAGATCTAAACAACTTAATCAAATAGTAGAGATGAATGGCATAGTTGAATGACATAGTTAGATGGATCTACCCTTGGCAAAGCTAAATAAATCAACCAGATGGCAAAGCTACATGAATTAACTAATGATAGATCCTAATGTCTCTATTGGTGAGCGAGATAAGTGGATCTACCCATTGTAGAGCTAAATGGCTATCAATGGTAGAGCTAAACATGGAAATGGCATTCTACTCTACCATGTGTAGAGTCATTCATCTCTCTCATTGGTAGAGATGTTTTTATTTACTGAGGGTAGATCTTAGGTAGATCCATTCAACTCTACTGTATGGGTTGAATATCTCACCATAATCAAGTCACACTAAAGAAGATCCTTTAGTATTGGCTTGGAAATACCTTGTTTGTAAGTGAAGTTGTATATGTCAAAAATAATGTGTAATCTATTTGGTACCTAAATCTATGTGGTGAAATGGTAATTTGTAGAACATTTTAGACATGTTGATTCACCAAAGCTATGGATTAGATTCAACTAAATGAATCTAAGGGGGTCTGGGATATGGCCTCTTCAAATGCACCCTAGGTGCAGAGATCAAAAAGCTAATGGTGGATTATGGTTTTGAAACTTTGTGGATGGAAGGCTAAAATCCTTTCACATATGAGCTATGTAAAGTGGGAAAAGGGGATGTGTATATGAGGCATAATGGAATGTGATGATCACCTAAGAGCTCAAAATATAGACCTATAATAAGAGACAATGTAGATTGATGGAGGATATGGAGCTTGGAAGTTCCAAGGGGACCTGTATCAAACAGGAAGGGCATGGGGAAGGATCTCTTGAAATAAAAAAGTAAAAATATGAGAGATATAACTAAATTATGAATCGAGCTTAATACTTGATAGGGGTGGAATTTTCTAGGTTTTTACAAGAATTAGTGATTATAGATACATTTGATGCACCTACCCCCTTTGAACCTAAGGTACATGCTCACGCACTAGATCCCCCATTTGAAGAAAGTAAAAAATCAATTATTGACTCTACTAATGACTTAAATCTGAGCAATTTTGCAAACTTTGATTGTAACTTTGTGATTAAACAAATTATTCCATACAAGGAGGTGAGCACACATAGCTTTAGATCATTAGGCACTAGCTCACCATAATAGAATTTGAATGTGAGCATACCAACTTAGTTGATGTCAGTAATGTAAGGTGGGAAACAACTCGTAGGAAGTGGACTAGTGCCACAAGAAAGTATCATAACACCAATGACATCAATTATGATAACAGTATTAATGGGACCAATGCCTAACCTAGTGGTTGAAGGCATTAGAGGACCACCGCCAAGATAGGTACTAGGGGGACAAACACTTCAAGTACTATATTCCCCTCATAATAAATCTACTATGAGATGGTTATACACCCTTTAAAATATCATGGCATGGAAAATACTAAAGAACATGTGCTGAATTGTGAACTACAGTGGTGCATGTAAGGAATAACCTAGTCAGAGTGCAAGGCTACTCAATTTTCAACCATTTGACTTGATCATGACCATACTTGGTATAGGAAATTCGATCCAACCCAAGCCATGGTTGACTATGATACTCTGAAGGATACCTTCTTGAAGGAATTTAACATTTCAAAGTTTAAACAATAGAGCATCACTACGCTAAAAGAGATTACTCAAATACTCTCAGAGAGTTTTCACTTGTATGATGCAAGGTTCAAAACTCTCCTATCAAAGATACCATATGATATTCACCCTTCTCATCATGTGTAATGGTTCATATAGGGGTTGTTCATGCCATTCTAAAGAGCGCTTTCCATGAAGACTTTTATAGACCCTCAAGAAGTGCTTAAAGTTGTGATCAAATCCAAGGTAGTTAAAAGATGAGATATCAGGATTAACCCACTTATAGAGGTGTATATTGCATCTATGTCTTCCTACCTCCAAAATCTTACCACTAACTCAGTGCATGATCCTTGAAGTGGACTATGGTGCATCGACTATGAGGTAAAGGGCCTTAATAGATCTAACTACCCACATATGAATGTGTGAACTTTGATTTTAAGCTACAAAGTCTATCATGAAGTGCATGACATATAAAAATACCCTTTGTTACAATGTGATAGCCAAGAAAACACAATAATCTATTATCAGTTGTGTGATGCCTACACCTATACCAATGCTAAGTACAATGCGATTGATGAAATGCATGAGAACATGGAAAAAGGTACATGGTAGCCCATAATAAAAGTCATAGGGTAGGAAAACTAAGGGAATGATGGCTATGACCAATAGAATACATGACTAGAGATGTAATGAGGTGCCAAAGACTGAGGTGAAGGATGTGGTGGTGGAAGGTTCCCACCATACTCATGTTATAAGTGTGGCTCAATAAAGCATTATCAATGCTACTACCATACACATCCCACATGTGGGTATCATCAAGGGTCTCATAAAGTCAAATAATACCTTGACCTATATAAAATGTTGACCCAAGGTAGGCCAGGCATAGATAAGGGTGGAAGAATGATTGGGCATGAACAAAAGTCAAAAAAATGGAGCCTAAAGGCATAGCCTATGTGCATAAAGGTAGTTAAGGTACATGAAACTATGCGAAGTGGATTCACCACTAATCCACTAGTTGTGATAATACCTGAGTTATGCCTAGAATATGGGGATAACGGTTGTAATGAGTGTATAATATGGCTTAAACCTAAGGCTATATTGTGCCCATACCCAATGCAACAAAAATACATTCTACAACAAGTTATGAGTGCCATCCAAAACCTACAAGGGGAGATCCAATTAATGTGAGACCTAGAAGAAAATGCTATCACCTCTTGTAAGAAGCAAGATAGTTAAAAATTTGAAGTATAAGAATTAACTGAGATCTTGTGCCTCTTACAAATAGAGGGAATGTTTTCCCTATTGAATAACTTACACCTAGATCATGTAGGTCAAAATCAAGTCGAGGTTGTAGTGTCATGTATGGAGTGGGTGAAAAATGTTTGACATACTCATAATGTTGAATATGACCAAGAACTCTTGGTGGATTCCACAATTGATAGATGCTTTGTCTATGAGGTTCTTTTAGACATGGCCACCAAGGTCAACATCTTGACTAATAATGCCTGGGAGAAAATTGGTAGGCCACCCTTGAAACCCTCCCCTCATGTAATCTTCATGGACAATAAGACCCAGGCATAGCCTATCAAAATTCTGAAGAACACAACTATAGATATTATGGATGATGAATTTTGCATTGACTTTGAAGTAATAGAGTTAACAGAACAAGATAACTACTTGGCATTTATAGGAAGGCCATGGTTTAATGAAAATAATGTGGATATACGCTTCAAAAGGTTCCACATGACATTTAAGAATGTAAAGGAGAGGGTATTTATACCCATTTCAAATGACCAAGGATCCCCCTATGTCGAGAGCATGGACATAGAGGATGAGATCAACCACATTATAACATCAAGGTGCAAGGCATCGAGACTCTAGAACTAAATGATCAAGAAATCCTCTCTTGGGAAGATGGATACTTAGCCTCAGACACCATTGATGTAGCTTATGATTGATGGGTTGAGAAAGCATATGAGACCACTAGTTGATGATGCTACATGGTGCACACAAAGGCACCAAAAATAGTAAAGTTAAACTAGGTATAGATTGATCATACTTCTAAAATATGGGTCCCTTATGCCAAGAAAATGGAAAAAACATGTTTCACTTTATTAAGGGAAAACTTTTAGTATTCCCAAGATATGAAGGGATTAATCCTGTGTAAGACTATGTCCATGACCTTGAGTCGTGCATCCAAAAAGAGGTGGATAGAATGGGTGCACTACTATACACATTAAAGAGTACGACCTCTCATTGGTGGGTAGCATAAAATCCTTTCTTGCCAACATGGTAGGATGTAAAGGTAGCTATTTATACCAGGTTTGGAAAAAATAATGAGTACCTAAACATTTCAACCTACTCTGGTGACTTTGACCCCATCTCACATGTACATATTTACAAAGAAACATGGACTAGTTATATTGAAAATGCCCCAATAAATCTATGGGTACATGCTTTCTACAAAACTTCAAAGACTTGGATATAAGCGTGGTATGTAGTCCATGAGACATGATACAAAATAGCCAACTAGGATGCCCTTAAGGAGTGATTTGTTCATACCTTCTCCTTTTCATTACAAAATATTAAATTGATTGAGCCATTATAGGTAGTTCAAAGGTCAGTGTTTGAGGACACTACTATATTGGAAGAGTACCTAAAGAACATGTTCAGTAAAAAGGGTTAGCACTTACAACCTTATTCAAAGAGTGCATTCTCAATAGTGACTCTAGTGATGAAGATGATGACACATGGAAGGTGTGCAACTAAAGAATTTGATAGGAAAAAAGAAGTTAGTATGTCAAGTTGAGGATAACACCCCAGAAGAAGAAGACCCTACCCATATTTGGGTAGAAAAAATTGAGGGTAGTAGATAAGTTGAGGATTCACATCAAGAGAAGAATGAACCCTCCTAAGTTTCGTTAAGGACTACCAAGGTAGATATTAGTTCAAAGGGGGAATCCAAAATTTCCACTTTAGGTGCTTGTTAGTTTGACATAGAGCTAGCATGTATTGTTGATTTATTCAAATAATTACAAGACTTATTCCCATGTAACTATAAGGATATGAAAGGTGCACACCCATCCCTTGGGAAGATAAGCATCAAACTAGTTGATGATGTAAGATGTGTAAAGAAGCAACCTTACCGAATGAACCCAAACCTTCACAACAAAGTCAAGATTGAGATCAAAATCATGCTAGCCATAGGCATCATCTACCCCATGAAATAATATAAATGGGTTATCCCCATGGTCATCAGAATCAAATAATATGGGTGCATCTAAATTTGTGTTGATTACAAATTATTGAATTCTTCCTATGTGATTGACCCATTTCTAACTCCCTTCACTGACAAAGTATTGGATGGCATCATAAGTTACAAGATATACACATTCACTGATGGATTTTCAAGATACCATCAAGTCCAGATTAAGGAGGAGGACAATTCTAAAATCACTTTTATAACTGAATGGGGTTGTTTTACATATCACATGATGTCCTTTGGCTAAAAAAATGTTCCAGCCATTTTCTCCTAGGTGATTATCACCACATTCAAAGACTTCATTCACAAGTTCTTCCAAGTATACTTAGATGCTTAGACAATGTATGGGTTAGTGAAGGATCACTATGATAATTTGTGCCTAATTTTTGAAAGGTGCAGATAGTTTCAAATTTTGTTGAATCTCGATAAGTGTGTTTTCACAACACCATTTGGCATTTTGGTTAGGCACATCATTTGAAAATATGGTCTGCTCATTGATCCAACAAAAAATTTCAATCATCCTTTAACTTCAAATGCCATCAACATAGAAAGATGTTCATACCTTTATTGGGCATTGTGGATACTTGAGGAAGTTCATAATAAATTATGCCAAGATTGCAATATTGCTATAAGAACTCTTGAAAAAATATGGCCCATTCTTTTAGGGTGTAGCACAAGAAGAAGCTTTTGAGACTTTGAAGCTCAAACTCACAAGTGAACTAATATTACAATTTACTGACTGGGAAACTCCATTACATATCCATGTCGATGCCTATGGTACCACAATTGGTGTCATACTCATGCAACCATGTGAAGGGAAAATGGATCATCCTACTTCTTTTGTAAGTAAGAAAATAACCAAGGCAGAACAAGAATGCATCACAAATGAGCATGAGGCACTTACCATGGTATATACCCTATATAAGTTTTGATAATATTTACTAATATACCCTCTCATCTTCTTCAATGATCATATGGAACTTAAGTACCTAGTGAATAAGCCCATTTTTCATAGGTGCATTTGTTTATGGATTGTTTTGTTTCAAGAATTCTAATTATCTATTATAGTGAATCCTAAAAAATAGAACTTGAGCCCAAACCATATATCCTACATCAAATCTGGTGATGCAGCAGTGCCAATTGAAGATGATATGCTTGATTCACAAATTTATAGGGTCCAATACAACTCATAAGACTTGGATAATATCACTAAATTTATGACCTATAGATATACACCTCAGACCATGATGATTAAGGAGAAGAAGTAGCTCACGATTCTTGCCATCAATTTTCAACTCATTGGTATGGAATTGTACAAGTCGATCCATGATAAAATCATGCATTGCTATGTCTTAGAGCTTCAAAAAGACTCAATACTATAATAGGTGTATGAGGGGATTGCTGGAAGCCATTGTGCTAGAGATGGTATGACATGAAAGGTGATATAATTAGGCTTGTGGTGGCCTACTTTGTTTCATGACACAAAAGAATATGCCAAAGCATGTGATGTCTACTAGTGCATTGGAAAACCAAACAAACAAGATGAGATGCCTCTCATCCCCATCCTTGACCACATGGCATTTGAAAAATGGGGTATTGAATTTTTTGGGGCTATTTCTCCAATGGTGAGGCAAACAGGTGCAAGGTACATTTTGGCTATCATAAATTACTTCACCAAGTGGGCTGAAGGAATGCTGACCATATGTTGTACAACCATCACAACAACATTATTCATCATGGAGAATATTATCAGTCATTATGGATGCATGCTTAGCTTAAATAGAGAGCATGGTGTGTATTTCATCAACAAAACCATTCAGATCCTACTGACTAAATATATGTTGGTGCACCATAAAATGATAACCTACCACCCCCAAGCTAATATCACTACATAGGCATTTAATAAAATATTGGGGATGTGCCTCAGAAAAATATGTAATGTTGGTCACAAGGATTGGGATGACTATGTGTCAGTAGTGTTATGGGACTATCGCATAACATAGAAGTGATTAAATAAGGCTACACCATTAAAAATAGTGTTTAGTGTAGAGGCCATTTTACCTATAGAATTCCTATTACCCTCAATATGCATCATGTGTATTGGTCAGTTGGATGACTAGGAGTTTTTAAGTGCTCACTTGGAAGATATGGAATGGCTAGATGAGACACGCACCCAAAAATCATGGAGTCAACAGATAGAAAAAGTGCACCAAAATCTATGGCATGATAAGCACATCAAGCAAAAGGTATTTATAGAAGGTGCACTGGTCTTGTTATATGACTCTAGGTACCTTAGGCACCTAGGCAAGTTACAAATTAGGTGGATAGGACCTTATATCATCCACAACATATTGGATATTGGTGCTTGTAAGATGCACATGTTGATGGGTGAAATACTCCTTGGGAATTTCATTGGCAACAAATTAAATCTATACAATCACTAGGATGGCACTTGCACTATCTGGCATTAATTTCTTGATCACAAGTCAGATGATTGGTTTTGACCATAATAAAATTGGTGCAAGCCAAATATTTTCTTTATGTATATTTATTTTGTGTTCAGTAAATAAGTGTGGCACTTCAATCACACAAGAGAACTCTTCTAACACTTCCACATGCATAAATACAATTTAAGTGAGTCGAGCATGATCACTTTTTAAGCACCTAAGGATAGACAACTAATTTTTTGGGTTTATGTGAAGTTTTCTAGGTTTAAAAAATTGTAAGTACAAGTTGACAAAAGAAGGTTCATAAGATATTGAAATGCAAGAAACCAAGAGGAGATAATGAGGTGATGGAGGGTAGCGCAAGGATTTATATGGGGTAGGTAAGGCTAAAGAAAGAGACATGAAAGCATAGATAAATTGACCAAGAAAGAGAGGTTCACTTGAAAGGAAGTGAAACACTGAGAAGAGATGGAACCAAGGAGGCTGAATCACATGCATGTGAAACATTATCCCTAGGTTTCCATAAGAAGGGTGAAGGTCACACATAGTTAAACAAAACAAAAGAAAATGACCATTATTATAGTTGGAACCCACCTAATGGTTGGTAAGAAGTTACCGTTTGAATTATCTATCACTTCACTGAATAAACCATTAGCAAAGTTAATACTACAGTGGTAGAAGAACAAAGATTTGTAATAAATGAGCAGTTGATGGTAGATTTTAATATATTTCATGGGTTTAATATATTTCAAGAATATAAATTCCACCAACCATCAATGTGGTAGCTAAAAACAATGTATAAAAGTGCAGATGATAGAATTCAAAAGGTTACTGATATTTGTAAGAGTTAAAAATAGAGTAAAGAGTTAAAGGCATTAAAACTAGACGATGCTACCAGAGAGAAAATTTTCCCCAACAAACCCCTAAATGAAATAAAAAAACACATAGACAATTACATTTTACCTTAAGAAAAAATGGAGGGGAGCCGAGATAAGTTAGAAGAGAAATAAGGGAGCAAGATTCTAGCAAAATGACTAGGCCACCATTAACAAGGTAAGAAGCTTGATAGTCGAAAGTATAGTCACATTTCTCATGAGTGTGAAGTAGTGCCAAGTAAAATTTTGGCGTTCAGTAGAATTAAATAGATATGTTTCAATAGTAGTAGGTTTAGGATGTGAAAGAAGAGGTTAAGCATAGGTCTATTGCATGCATAGAAGGATTGAAATAAAGTGTGGGTGGTGAGAGAAGTAGCCACTGCAAAACTAGAGGCATAGATGGTGAAAAGCATGAGAATAACAGAAATAGATCATGAAGTGAGCACAAATCTCACCTATAGAGAAATGAAATACCCCCTAGAGGTCATGGTGGGGGAGAAGTGGGTGTACTCTGTGCATATGTGAAAAATTATGGACTACAACCATATGACAAGCAACAACCTTCAAGAATTAAATAAAGAGTGGATGGTAGACACTAGGAAGAAGACCAAGGTAGGTGCCATGATCTTCAATGTATCCATCTGAGAAAAATTTAAAAATATGTGCACCACATAATTTTTAGAATATTTGGTATAGTTACCCCTCTTGAAAGTACATGGTGACCAATTTTACTTTGCTAGATGGTGCATGCGGATCTTAGCAAGCCACATTAGTAGAATCATGGGGATACCTAGCACAAGGATAGACATACAAGAGATGATGGAGGATGAGGTGGAGGTAGAAAGGGTTGTAAACATATTGGGCTATTATAATTTAGGTTTTCATTCCCCATCAAGGACATTCAAGACCTTAACACAAGGGCAATGACTCACCTTATAAGCACCAAACTGTGTCATGGTGACCAATGATCTAATATTAGTAAGAATTTTTTTTGTATTACCCACCATATGGCATAAGGAGTGAGATTCAATATCTCTAAATTTATTGTAGAGGAGATAGTCAAAAACATGCAAGAGTGCCATCATGTGCGTGAGACATTATGATGAGGGTACATGTTGATTCTTATAGTAATGGAAGAGATAGGTGTGTCAAACAAAGATGATGACCACCTATGGGTATTCCTACCCAACCATGAGTATTATAAAATAAAGTAATAGGAATTCATTTGCCCACCCAACTTATCATATTTATTATAAGACTAGGGTATAAGGGTGGTTTGAGAGGAACATAGAAGCCTTTGGGAAGGAGTGGTGCATCCATCAAGAGCTTCCCAATAACTAGTGGGAATGTCAACCTTTGCCATGATGAAACACTTATGTGTAATTATTTGAGTAGTCACAGATGGGAACTTGTCAGGGTGGCTCTAGTTTTCATATGCATTCTCAGCCAAGTACTTCTTGGCAGTGCTAAGGAGAATCCCCAACATGCAACAGCTTAAGATCTTGATCAAGACCATGGATCATGATAGAATCATGATGAGGTTATATTTTGTGTATCCCAAATATAAGGCCACAAAAGATGAGGAAGATTAAAATGATAGGACAAACATACATTCCCTCCAAAGGGTAATAATAAATAGGAGGATCTTTAACCTTTATTATGAGATGAAGTCACACAAGAAGGGTGGTAATTCTAGAAAGGATGAAGATTTCCCCCTCCTAGTCAATGATGAAGGGAAGGATATGATGAATTTGTAGGAGAATACACTCCAAAGGAAATGGGGTGATAATCTAGAAGAGGTCACGAAGTGTATTCAGTTAAAGATTGCATCTAAAGAAACAATTGCCCCCCCCCCCCCCCACTCCAAATAAGCATGTGACCTTCATGCAAGAGAGTGATTCTTCTAGAAAGAAGCCAAAGAAAATTCTAAGGGACCTATAACATTCCCTACTATAACTTTTGTATATATGAAGAGAGAGGTAACCCTCATTCCCATAATAGAGGAGGAGATAGAAGAAGACAAAATGGGGACCTATTTCTTGTGAATATGGTAAGAAGAAGAGGAGCTTAGTGTCGAGAATGTGTAAGAAGCCCTAAAAAGTGATGTGACTATTGTACTTTAGGTAATAGAGGAAATTACAAGCCTCATATCCAATGCCAAATAATTATTGAGCCCTCTAAGGAAACCAACACCAACATCCAAAAAAGAGGCCTCCCCATCACCTCTCTAAAAAATTGAGAAAAGAGTGTCTTGGAAGATGGGATTGAGTGAGGAGGATATCAACAAGGCTTTGGTGCTTAAAGAGAAACATAAGCTTGAGTAGGAGAAGAAAAATTATAAGTTATAAAAAATGGCCCCAAAGGTTCCCACAAGTGCAGGACTAGCATTTGAAGTGGTTAGGCAAGTGCCAAGTGACCCCATTAGGAAAGTAGAAGAAGCTACATAAGAGGCATGCCCAAGTAGTGAAGGGGTGATTAAAGAAAAATAAGGTGATACTAGCACCTTAGAATAACAAATAGAGGTGATAGAGGAGCCTAAATAACAACAACATAACACTAGTGCTAAAACAAATAAATGAGGGGGAGAAGTTTGAGGAAGCAATCCCCAAGGATCAAACAAGTGATTCCTCAAAGGATAAAATCAAAGAGAGTGGTGACACTGATGAAGATGATGAAGTATAGACAAAAAATGCCATCATCAAGAAGGACAACAAGGATTTGAATATAAGGGATATGACATAGAAGAATTGGGTGGATGAAGATATCTACATGTATGAAATTATGACCCCCCAAGCTGTTGTGACTAGGACTTGCAAACAACTCTCATTTTTGTGAGACCATTAAATGGAAAAGCCCCAATTTGAGGCACCTAGAGCATCTACTTTGAGCCTAAAAGATACCAAAGATGGGTAGGACTCCCTCCTTATTAACCCCCAAGCCATGACCCAATACAATGTGGTAATGCTCTAATAATAATGGCCATAGAAGTTGCACATTAAAACATCATCAATGATGACAAGGTGAGGAAATGGAAAAGGATCCTCAAATAAGCCAAAGATGAGGCACATGTCAATAGATTCAAGTTGTAACAACTCTATGAGTACATAGAGGTGGCTAAACCATCTCTTCTAGTCAACATCAACACTTTAGACCTTTCATAGGTCGACAAGATTTGTGTATTGGTGGAGCAGATGCTCCCAAGGCTAAAACTTGAGCTGGTGCAGAAAGAAAAAGAAGACCCCAACATCCCAATGCAGAAAGATCTAGCTAACAAGATCCAAGATGTAGAAGACCTCTTCATAAAATTTAAGGAGGGCATGGAGGTAGTAGATGTCATTTTCTTAAGCTTATCTAACTAATCTTCAATAATAGATGTGTGTCTAAATTAGGAAAAATAAGAGAAGGAGAAAATGATGACTCAAGTGTAATTGGTAAGTAGGGTAGAGTAAATGTAAATCATAGGAAGCATAAACACACTCAATAACCATATTAAGGACTAGGAGCATAACTTGGAAGCACTCTTCCATAATCTATAGACTAAGCCCTATGAGCAAGGAGAGATCTTAGATGGAAGTGTGGAAAAGGTAAAAGCTAATGTCAAGGTCTTCTATAAGGAACCGGAGAAAATGGATGTGCTTACACTCACTACTGCATCTTCCAAGATAGATATCACCATAGAAGAAATCAAGCTAGCCATTAAGGGCTTTGAAGACTTCAATACTAAACTCAAGGAGAATGCACCCACATTCTATGCTCTCAAGAGTTTGACAACTTAGTCTAAGGGTAGACTATAGTTTTTGTATGGGGTAATATTAGGTCCATAACCCTTTGTAGAGTATTTGTGCCAATGTGACATCCACCTAAGTGTGGGAGGATCATTTTGATGAGTGGTTAGCCTTCGAGATTTTTATATCCAACTAGATGTTGTAGTACTTATCTTGAATGATCTAGTAGGAAGCTAACTATCTCCCAAATTTTTAAGGCATCTTTGAGGATTTGAAGAGATGTGGTAGCTATATTGCAGACTTCATGGAGTCATGGATTTGGTGGCGATGATGACCATGTTCTAGCTCAGAACTCAGCATGTAACTTCCACCTTGGTGAAGATGCTATTGATGGCTTATTTAAGGAGATCGATCTAGAAGAGGTAGAAGAGATGAATAACTATAACAAAGTTCTGGTGAAATTACCTTAAAGATGTGTAGATATTGATTCAATGGCCATCAAGTCTTAGGAATAGTATGGATGCCTCCTTGCTCCACTTGTAAGTGCCCAAGATCATCTATGATCCTCTGGGTTATTAAGTAGTATGATATGAATATATACTCTATTATGGAATTTGATTAATGACAAATATTGTTGCATTAAAATATGCTCTGCTTCTAGTTTCCATGTCTTATTATGTTAATAATATAGTGCAAGGATTTGTGATATTTCCTTGTTGACTAAATTATGTTAATTAATTCCCATATATGTTATTGGTTGATTATGGTAATAGAGTCCCTTTAAAATTCCATGATGTCAACATTATTTAGTATAAGGAGAGTACAGGTCTATGCCAGTAACCCAATACTTGTGTAATTCACATCTATTTAATATGAGTAAAAGTAGCCTAGTGACCTCTTAAGCACCTATATGACACTAAGATTAGTACACAAAAGGTGTGAACCTTTGGATTGGACTTAAGTTTTCAATTGAAGTGCTAAAGTCCCCTAATTGAAACCTCATGCCATGGCATAACTAGCCCAATACAGGCTTGGTTCCTTCTCAATTATACTTCAGGTGAGAACATAAGATCTATGCCTTATGTAGATTGATGTTAGTGTAGTTGAGTGTTCATATTTTTAGTGCAAAGGGAACATCCCATGTTTATACCTAGTTTTAGTAAACCGAGAACTCAGTAGATGAGTTTCTCATAAAAAAATGAATTATAGTTTCTATTCTATGCACATTTAAAGTTAGGCTAAAATTTTGCATATTTCTTGTATTGGGAAGAGTATTCTTGAGGCCAAACTGAATGGTTGGTTTGTCGATCGAGCATGATGAGAGGCCTAGAATGTGATACTAGATGTTATCAACCCATATGAATGTGTTAATAACATTAGTTTGTAGTGAATAAATACTAGAAATGGAGTTTTTAAATAACAATACCCTCTTAAATAGTAGTGCTTCCACCCTATTGAACAATAGTGTTTTTTCCATCTTAAACAATAGTGGTTTCCACCCTTTTAAAAATTAATGAATAGTCTCATTGGTTTATAATAAAGAAAGACTCCACAATATCCACTCAACATCATGCATGGGGGAATATTGTCTTTCTACCTTAGAAATTAAGCCTTTGAAATATCCATCCAACTTCATGTAGGTTATATACATGTTTAATGTTGTTATGCTATTTTTACTTATGGTATGGAAACACAATGGATAATGTTTTCCCTTTTTCATGTTATTCCTTCATTTATCTTTGTTTGCACATCCATAGGACTTACCTAGTCTCAATTATCAACTAGATAAATGATTATAGCTTTCAACATAAGGTTAATGTATTATTTCACATATATTTTCATCTTGGGATTCAACCTATATCTAGTTGGTTATTAATTGGGCATGCACACTCTTTAAGTTAAATTTGTGGGGAAAACAACTTCATAATATCATTTTAGGTTAAAACAATCCTTTTATATCTATTAAATTATCTATACCAAAGTATTGGGGAATATTCTTGTTAGTTAAGAATACCATCTACATGGGTCTAACTTCATGACAACCTCTAAAAAAATTCAAAGTAACAATATTAAAATATTAACAAATAGATGAAGGCAAAAACTATGTTACTACACTTTCACTTGTGTGCTCAATATAATCAATATCTATCACACCCAACTGATAGTTATTCTAAATCTCTAACTGTGTGGGTGATCACATAGAAGGTACTTTCACAGTCCTATATTATGGAACTAAGGGGCTATCTAAGATATTTTAATTGTACAATCCATTGTGAATATTTTATCTACAATACTAGAGCTTATTGTGCATGCTGTGATACACAAGGAAAGGTTTTGTCTCACAAATATTATATCTTAGGATGTATATTAACTTTAAATCAACTCTCTTCCATTTACACATATGGATCATAAGGTTATTTTGGTGTCACTCATGGCTTATTCTTAAAAAAATTCAAAGGTATGACAATACAAACATCACCTTGATGTTCTAGCCATATTTCCATTATAATGATGGTCATGTGACCATCAAAGTATTATTTATTCCCAATTAGATTAGGGTATTGAGTTTCACCAATATTAATATTAAATCGCCTAAAACTCCCCACACAAACTTAGGGCATATACTTTTATTTCTACATCTTCAATCCTTTCAATAGGCTCAACACAACGATAATATTCAAAACTCAATGTGATAGGACTATAGCTTAGAGGTGGCCTTCAGATGGCTTCCCAACTAGATATGGGAATCATATTTATAGTGATCCCAAAGAAAAATATTGTATTAGGGACTTCATATATTATGTGCTTAATATCCATCCTTGCGTCCACATCAAATGACCTTTTTGTATTTACATACTAGACCATTCATTATGATATTTTATACCCTTTATTTAACATTCTAGTGGATTATACAATAAATTTGTGATATTTTGAGAAATATATTCATTATGAAAATTATTTACTATTTTTAAGAGCTGTGTTAGAGTTGTGAATACCCATTCCTATCACATTATTCACACTATTTTCTCATACATCAGGGCCTTGATAGTCATAAGGTATCCTTCACTAGTATCTTCATTTTAGATTAAAGAAAAAATGGGCTATCTCATTCATCAAGACATTCTCTCTCATAGGATCTAAATATCTATCCTCATGCACCTTCCAAATGGGAATTTATATAGGCATCATCAAAAGGTGGGATACAATTTTAGCTATATTATTTTTAGATGATAACATAGATGAAATATTTATATTTTGGGTGAGTGACTACCTTATTCACATTGCACATCATATTATCCTTCTTGTGATTTTATAGCACTAGACAATCCTTCACATTATTATATATCTTGTGACTCTACAATAATTCCAATAAGTTGTTAGTTAAGGATTGCATGGAAAGTTTTATGTGATATGAATTATCTCCACACAAAAATAGAAGTTATTGGATATATATAATATATATTCCATTTACTGTGACTTTAGTAGCTACCAGGATAACCTCCCTATCTTGGGGGTGATCTTGATCACTATTTTTTATTAGAATACCCACCATACTATCTTTAGTGATGTAAAGGTACATAATTGGCCTGATATTTATACATAGGGGTTGCTTGATTGGGTTATTATTGATGTGAAAGTGGAGCACACCTCTGTAAATATTGAGGTAATGGTGGCATTTTTCCACGCTGATACTATGGAGTGTGAGGACCCCATCTTAGTGAATGTTTTACATCTAGGAGACCCTATTTTCCTTGCTATGCCATATTGACATATTAAAGTAGTGCACATGGATTAAAAAAATGAGGTTTCTATATTGTTACTATAAAAATATTTTTAGTAATATCATTGTTCAACTCTTTTAGAGTCCTACAATTTTGTAACTACACTTAATTATTCAAATCACCAAAAATTATCAAATTTAGATCAATGGTCAAACATTACAATTCATTATTGATAATGGAAGTCAAAAAACTCATTTGTCATAAATTAGTTTTACAATATAATAATAAAAGCTATAAAGGATTAAAAAATAACAATGTAATAGAATGTCAGGTGAATGCCATATAGGCACATGTAAAATATCAATAATACATAAATTACTATATAGGCATACAAAAAATGCATACATTATCATATAGGCATTAAAAAAAGTAAAACATGTATGATGTGAGCTAATAATCAAATAACCTCCCACTCTTTTCCTTCCTCCAAGAAGACCATCCCAAGGATGTTGTGCTGGTAGATGGAGATCCCTTCAATTCCTTGGATTATTCCAAGGTTTGATTGTAAGTCCTAAACTCATCACTCACTTTCAACATAACCTATTCAAATATAAGTATTATTATAAAATTAACATATAATGTGTATGCAAACAAGTTTAAAAATTAATTTTAAAATAGAATAAAAAAGATTTAAACATGTACAAACTACAATCTCATGGTCCCGCTCAATCTAATTTTCACACTCAATTGGGTCAATAGTAGGTTGAGCTTCATGAACATGCATCTAAAATGAGGGTGAAATATGAGATGTTTCCATACTAACCATATGAATTGGACTATTAGATGTCATGAGATAAACCTATTTACATAATACATTTACATAAATTATATTTGTCAGGCAAGTATGTTGTAATTTTTTTAAAAAAATCTATCTTACAATTCACAATTACAAGTTAATGTGTACCTCTGTGAGGGCCTATGTAGATGCCATCACTACAATAATGCCTATGTTTATCTCCAATCATAGTGATAGAGGGGTGTCTAATCAAGACATCAATTGAACAAACAAGGCCTCCTTAGTTTTCCAGAAAGTATCAAAGATATATGGCATTTTTTTTCTCTTTTATTAAACCAAGAGTGTAAGATGTACTCAAAATCTTACCTCTATATAAGTAAAATTTGTCATGCTAACATAGGAAATTATAGTAGTCGATGGTCCAATATTTGGCTCTCTATATGTAAATAATGGTTGCATAATATTTAATCCTACAAACCTGGACTGTGATGATGAAGGCACCATCTCCTCTTAGAACATATATACATATAAAATTCATTTTATGTGAAAATTAATTGTTAGATTTTAAATTTGTAAATATAGATTAAATTTAACATGACATTTATATAAACCTACATCCATGTAGTGGCTGATGACTACACACCAAATGTGTGTGCCAAAAAATCTTCATTCAAGATTACATCATCCAACCCCTTTGAACCACTAGCATCATCATCATTAAAACATCCTCTCTCTCTCTCTCTCTCTCTCTCTCTCTCTCTCTCTCTCTCTCTCTCTCTCTCTCTCTCTCTCTCTCTGTGTGTGTGTGTGTGTGTGTGTGTGTGTGTGTGTGTGTGTGTGTGTGTGTGTGTGTGTGTGTGTGTGTGAAATATCTCCAAGGCTAGGGTTAGGTATGCACACTAAATGGTATATATCTAGCATCAGTCATTGAAATCCTATTCATATGTTAAATGAGTTTACCAGTAAGTGCACTAAGTGCATACAAAGTGTCGATCTCCATGACCTCCTTCATAGTAGAGGGGATCTCAAGATGAAGTGGCTTTTGGGTAGGGATCATTAAAGGTTGATTATGTGCATAATGTGAACATGGTTGATCCTGCATAGAGCCTTTCCCTCAGCCCTACAACTCACTATAATCAAATAGTTTGGAATCTCATTAAGGATAAACTCATAGTAGAGTTTCCTTAGAAAATAGAATGGGACCTCATGGCTATTACATGATGGATAATCAAACACAATCCACCATTGGTCCCATAAATTAGGTTTGGTTAAATTGTGTTGGTACTTATGGATTTGGAAATGTTTAATAGTTACTAGAAATGGTAAATTGGTGGTTGGGTCAATGAATAATGCACAAAAATCAGCTTTTAATATATTTTTTTAATTTTTTAACCTTATGTGATGACAATTTTTTGGCATAAAATCCATAAAACTATCTTGGTAAGATGACCATATATCAATTTGACTTGTTATCGAGTCAACTTGACCTAATAATGACTCTAGGTTATTGGCTAGATAGGTGCGGTGGGTGTTAGTGGATGTGGAATCCCTCATTCTCCTGATTAATTTCTCAATTTCAATTTTATTTTGCACAATGTGTGAAGATACGTCCTCCTCACTACTTGGGTGATTTTTTGGAATTGTAGGAGGGTTAGGTAGAGGAATATGAGGGTTAGGAAGGTTAGGTGGAGGGCTAGTTAGAGGATTAGGAGGGTTAGATGGTGGGTTAGCCACAAGAATATCAGGGTCAAGTAGAAGGTTAAGAGGATAGTTATGGTCACTTATAGAAGATTGGTATATTTAAAATAAATAATTCACTAATTAAATAATGTAAAAAAACAAAAAATTAGTAAAATATAAGGTTAATAGGTGTAGTTTTTTATCACTTACCTCGTTTACATGGTGACATCATAAATTTTAGGACATGTTGAGATTTCCAAAGGATTTTTGTCAATTATTGAGGCCTACCTAAGGAGAACATGATCACAAAATGACTTAGAACTTGTAAAAATGATAATTGATGAATTGGACAGGTCATGGGTTTTTTAAAAAATAGTCATAATGCATATGCATTATGGTAACACGTATGCATTGACATAATGTGTTTATGTTACACAATAATGCATACATATTATGGATCAGTAATTACCAAGCCATGTTTCAAATAATGCATACATGCTATTCACATAACACGTACACTTTATGGTGTATCTCCATGAAATTATCCCCCACCTTAGTGAACATACCCACATGGAACATATCCAACATATTATAACAATATCCCACTCTATAATTACTTTCCATAAGGACCAAATGGCCATACCTTCAACAACTAAGGGAAGCTATGCCCATTGATTTTCTAGAAAAATAAAATTCAAAGTACTCATATCCTTTTTTGGTGAATCAATAAAATTTTCACATGTGTCCAATTTCTCTAATAGTATTTTCTCTTCCTCCACCGTTTATTTTTAAAAAAAAAAATCACATCAATCGGTTTCATTCTAGAGTGATACTCAAGGTTATTTGCTAGATAAATTTCACTTTGAGAGTCACAATCGATCCTTACATCCTTTTGAACAAACACAACAATGAAAATAAAACTATGAATCCAAACCACTTCCATTCTTGCATGAGTACCTACCATGTACTTAGCCTTTGTGATGGAACAACAACACTAGGCTAGGATTTGTTTATCCAAATTATACCTCCATAAATAAAATTTAACACATACCCAATGGTATATGTTCAACAATCAATATCCCCATCCCAATCTAAATCTATAAAACCATGTAGATTAATTTTTTTCTTTGACTGGGATTACCTTGATAACATATTACATAGTCACACATCCCATATAGATACCTAAAGATCCTCTTCACTACAAACCAATGTTCCTTTCCTAGATTCAAAATAAATCTTCTCACTATTCCCACAACATATTCAATATCAAGTTTTGTACATACCATTGCGTACATTAAGATTACAATAATGATAGGATATGTGACTTGAGATATGTCCTCAATTTTCTAAATTGTGTCTTTGGACACTATTGAATAGATAATTTTTGACCAAGTAAAAAATGAGTAATAACAAGATTAATTTCCTATATTTTAAACCTTTTCATTATCATATCAACATACCTCCTTTGATTTTAATATAGTTTTTTGTTTGTGTGGTATTTTTTAATTTCCATGCCCAAAATATATTTTTTCAACACTGAGATCCTTCACATGAAATTGAGAGTACAATTCAGACTTAACTTGGTTGATCATTTCCTTATTATTAACAATTAACAACATATAATATACATGCAATACTATGATTAAAAAAATTCCCCTTCCTATTTAAAGTAAACACAATGATAAAATTTATTTCTTCCAAGCCCAAGTCCCAACACATACCTATCAAATTTTTGGTTCCACATTCTGGGTGATTGCTTCAATATGTAGAGAGATTTTTTTAGCCTACATACTAAATCATTCTTTCACTTTTTATTAAATCTTTATAGTTGCATCATGTAGATTTCCTCCTCAATCTCACCATGTATAAAATTTTCTTTTACATCCATCTATTTTATTTTTAGATCAAAAGTAGAAACAATAACTAGAATAAATCCAATTAAATGTAATTTAGCAATAGGGGAAAAATCTCATTAAAAATAAATTCCCTCTACCTAAGAGAATCCCTTTTCTACTAGACAAGCTTTATACTTCTCTATTTTCACATTTGCATCATACTTATTCTTAAATACCCATTTGTAGCCAACATGTTTTCTTTCAAGAGTTAGTTTCACTATGTTTGATGTCTGATTTGTTGTTCAACATAATCTTTTTTTCTTTAGAATGTACATATAAGATTTATAACCAAAAACTTTAAGAATTTTTAGAGGGGGTTTATTACTAGTCCATGATTCATACGGATTTTTATCAATTAGGGATGATGTGGGTGATTTATTAATCAAACAGTAAGTAGGTATGACTACCTCTGCCCATAACTTTATTTTTAATCCTGGACCATTGAGCATGCTTCTCACCTTATCCATCAAATTTTTGTTACTTATTTCTACAACTCCATTTTTATATGATGTATGTGGAGTTTTATTTTAACTTTCTATTCCATAGTGCTTATAAAAATACTTGAAAGAATTGGAACAATATTCTCCACCATTGTCACTCTTCAAGACCTTAATCTTCTTCTCTGTCTAGTTTTCAATAGGAGCCTTAAACTCATTAAACTGATTAAAAAAATCAAATTTATCATTGATACAACAAACCCAATTATTTATTGAGTATTCATATATAAAAGAAACATAATATAGATAATTCCCTAGTGATTAAACCTTCACAGGCCCAAACACATCACTATGCACCAAATTTAAATGCATTTTGATCTTGCAGCACTACTAGGAAACTTCACTCTTGTCTGTTTATCAAACACATAATGTTCACAAAAATCAAATTCTAATGAGTAATCATAAATGATTCAATCATACCTTTTAATTTTAATACATAGAGGCCTTTCTCCTCGATGTGTTCCATCCTCTAATACCACAACATTATATTATATAGGGATATGTATAAGCTTGATCTTACGTATTATTCACTTGAGGAACCATAGAGATATAAAATTCAAAACTTATAGTGTTTTCCTCAATATCTAATAATGTTCATGTATAGACTCTTCTTACCAATACCATTGTTCCATGAAACATCTTGAAAATATCTTTATTAAACACTATCTACACACCTGCATCATTAATATTTCTCATAAACATTAGGTTTCTAGTCAAACCTGAAATGTGCATGACACCATGGTGTGTTTTAACACTTACATATTTAAACCTCAACTTGAATCTCCCTCAACCTATGATCTTATAGGTCAAATTATCCCCTAAAAATAAATCACCTCCATTGATATTTGAATATTCATAGAACCATTCATTGTGAGGAATCATATGATAAGAGGCATCTGTGTCAATCAACCATGCATCATCACAAGCATTCAAGGTTGTAGTTTCCAAGAATACATATAAGTCTTCATCGTAAGCATTCAAGCTTATAGTTACCAAGAATACAAAGTCCCCAATTTCTCCCATAGATCTTTAAAAAATTCTCCATCAATACATTCAACAAAACTAAATCTAATAGACATAATTTGATTGACCTTTTTGCCTTTCTATCATTTTTTCCTAATATTTTATCTTCATACCCATAGGTCACACTCCTAATACAACAACCCATTTATCTTTGTATACAAGAAGATCTTTTATCTTGATCTTAATATCTCAAAATAATGATAGTTGAAATATTAAATCTCTATCCTTATGCTTCTTGTCATTCTCCTTTTCTCAAAAAATTCTCACATGCAAAGCTCTCACTCAAAACAATAGTTTATCATAGGTTAAATAAAAAATACAACTCTTCACACAAAGCTAAAACCTATATCTAGTACCAAATCAAGACAAAATAGATCTGATAAACTAAAATAAGAGAAGCAATATTAATAGATAATTTTAGCTCAAAACACAAGAGAATGAAATACACAATAATTTACTTGGGAAACCCCTTTCAAATTAAAAAACCCAACTCAAAAACTTCCTTATTGTATAAATTCAACTATTTACAATACAATAATGTGCTCACAAGTTCTCTATAATCATTTTTTCCTCCATTATGTGTGTGTGTGTGTGTGTGTGTGTGTGTAGATGGTCACTAACTAAAATTGATTTGATGGAGATGGCCATTAGATAAAATTAATTTGATGGAGATGGTGATTAACTAATTATATAATATTTGGTCCATGGTTTTAGCCCATGGTTTTCATCCATAGCTTTCTTATAATCACCATTACTTAATATTTGGTCCATGGTTTTCATCCATATCTTTCTTATATATAGATAGATAAGAAAGATATAGACGAAAACTATGGGCCAAATCCATGGACCAAATATTAAATAATTATTTAATCACCATCTCCATCAAATTGATTTTAGCTAATGGCCATCTCCATCAAATCAATTTTAGATAATGACCATCTGCATCATAAAGAACTTTATCTAGTGTCCATCTCCATCAAATCACCTTACCTAAGGGCATCTCCATCAAAGCAATTTAGGTAGTGGCCTTCTACATCACAAATACTTTAACTAGTGGCCATCTCCATCAATTTTTTTAACCTAATGGTCATCTCCATCAAATCATTCTAGCCAATGGCCATCTCATCACATACTTTAGCTAGTGGCCATCTCCATCAAATCACTTTACCTAATGGCCATCTTCATCAAAACACTTTAGCTAGTGGCCTTATACATCACAAATAATTTGGCTAATGGAATTATAAATAAATACATGGAAAATATACAACATATTCTAAAACTATCTCTATTATTCATCCCCATCTCTATATCGACCAATCCACACTTCATCCCCTATCTACATATATGGATCCTTATCTCAATTTTGACTAGTGAAATCCATACTTGAGCTTAGAGCTTAATAAATCTAATATTTTAGTTAGTTTCAAATCCTAAAATTCTAAAATTTAAGTACCGATGAAAATAGATTTTGAAAAACTATCTTCTAAATGGTAACTCATACAACTTTGGAATCAATTTTCTATATTTAGTAATTTAAATTTTAAGTATAACTTATACTTAAATGTTTATTGTACTACATATATAATCAAAATCATAAATAAATATAAATAACTTAATGTCAAAATACATAATTAGGTTGTAATTGGGTTAATCTCACATTGTTAATAATTGTAATATCAATATGATTTATTAGGCACCACACTCACCAAATTTTTTTCCAATGGGGAAGTTGTTAGAGGATGAAAATCCTAAAGTGGTGAATTAAATTCACCATTCCTCCTCCCTAGTAACAAATGCTTAGAGTGGTTGTGTGCTAAGTGGGTCCCCGTGTCTTGTGAATATTACCAAAAATACACGAGTAACAAAATGTCATTTGGGTAAATGAATACTCATGGACGTTATTTGGGTAAATTACTAAATTATATAAGAGTAAAAAATCCCATAAAAAATAATATATAATTAAAATTTCTCATGAAAGCCTTTGAATTAACAAATATAAACAATATCAAACACAAAAAAATGTAAAACCAGAGGGCATATGCCCTTTGCTAAAGGGCTTACACCCTTTATACTATAAAAGGCATACACATTTTTTACTGTATAGGGTGTACACCCTTTAACAAAGAGCGTATGCCTTTTACTACACATATTTTAAATTTTTAGCATTCCCTCCCAAAAATGTTTGAAAGAGTGTATGTCTTTTATGAAAAAAAATGGATGCCCTTTAATTTTAAGACCGACCCAATTTTCATTGTTATGATTTTTTTAAACAAAAAGGTATTTGCCCTTTTAAAAAGAATGTACAGCCTTTACATTAAATAATAACCTTTTTTTTGGAATACTATATTTTTTGTCCCCAAATTTGTGCATCTACCTATTCTTATAAAGATATGAGTTACATAATATATTTTAATACATATTTCATTTATTATTTCTTATTTTTGTCATGTACTTTAGACTACAATAATCCTATATTTGAGTAGTATCAGGGTATGTAAAATGGTATGCCATGGCTAACACTTAGGCATGTCTTTTGTAAATGAATACAATACATAAGTTTTATTTTATATGGAATTTTATACTTTATTTGCACTTCATTTGATACGTTATTATGATAAAATATTTGGTTGTCATCCAAAATTAAGGTATTTTATGCTTAGTCTAATGAAGTATAGTCATACATTTAAGGAAATGGTAGCTATTTTTTTTTTGGTTAAAAAATATATTGGTGATATTTTCCCATCTACTATTGCATATTTTCGAGAATGGATCAGATCCATCTAATACTTGAGGATTTGCTTCCATTTTATGGGGAAAGAGGTCGTGTTGGACAATTTTTTTTTGGTTGAACTTGCATTGATAACACTTAGTGATAAGGTTTAACTTTTACTGCATTATCAATTGTACAATCTTACAAACATATGAGTTATATAATTTATTTTAGTACCTTTTTTTTATTTTCATATATTTATCATGTACTTTATCATGTACTTTAGAATATAATAATGATTTTTAATATTTGAATAATATAAATATATGTCATATGTTATTAGTTGATTGTATTGTGTAAAATGTGTTAAAAATTTTCAACCAACCTTTTAAAATATATGTATGTATGTTACACATGGAAATCGATACTATATATTTGGCCTACTTTTTCTTTTGAACAATTATCATTATTCTTATTTTATTTTATTGGCATTTTCATTTCACTTATTTCATGCAATTTTTAGCATAATTATTAATGACTATAAATTGGATGACCTGTATTTTTTTTTGCTTTTTTCTTTTCTTTTCTTTTTGTTTCACACTATATTAAGGTTAATTTTTTCAACTAGCTTTAAGAATGTTTAAAGTCAATAAAATTAAAAATATATGAATGTTTTTGATATTTCCTTATTTAACATATACATATAATTATAAGATAAAATACTTATAATTTTTTAAATAAATATTTTATTTTATTTAAATTTATTTGACATATTTAATTTTAACTAAGTTTTGAATGAAAAGTATCATTCATAAAAGATTAGATGCTTTTCTAGTCTATAATAAATAGATTATATGTTTTTTGGAAGTATTGTGTACTAAAGTTTTGATTCAAAAGTTTAATGCACAATACTTTCAAAAAATATGTAATCTAAACATTATTTAACTAAAATTATAAACATAATTTGAATTAAAAAAATAAATTTAATGATTAAAAATAAATTGATTAATCATTTTTTATATCACACTATTGTTTTTAGTTAAAATGAGTAAAAGCAATTAAAAGATACAACTCATAAAATTTCCATTTAAATGCATTTTCAGCAATACTTTGATATTAATTAGAGTTAGTATCACAATTATAAGTTGTAGTTTCTTAACCAGATATATTCATCGTATAACTTAACTTACCTTTTAATAATTATATGGGCTTCATTGGCCACCACCCATAGTTCAGATGCTCAGCTCAGTTGTCTCGTTGGAAGCATGGGGTCACTGCAATCAAGGACTATATTTGATGGTGACATCTTTTTTTGGGTTACATTACAATAATTTAAAAAAAAAGAATATTATATTAAAACAAGGTGAAATATTAGTAATTAGTTAAATTTTTTTTTGAAAGATTATAATAAATATATGTTTTATTTAATTTTTTATTAATTTATTATAATTTATATTAGTATTTGAAGTATAATGTTGAATAAATAATTGTTATTAAAAAATAATTATGAGAGGTAATATAAATGATTAAATTTATAAGTTTTTGAAATTTTATATTTAAATTATTTTAAAACCCTACTAAAAATTATAAATATTAAAAATTAGAAAAAATATTAAGTTTCAAATTTTTTTTTAAAAAAATGGTTTAATTCATTGATTAGCTTAGATTTTTTAATAAAAGATTCATTTAATTTTAGAATAAATTTTTATTTTAATAAAATTTTAATTATACATAACAATTGTATTTATAAGTTGTGTATTATTAAAAAAAATTATATATTATTTAAAAAAATTAATAAATAATGAAGAATTATCTTTTTTCCTTTTCAAAAAATTCTCAACAATTTATATATATTTTTAAAACTATTACATTTTTTTTACAGTCATAAACCTTTTATTTTTAATAACTTTTTATTTTTAATAATTTAATATTTTTAATAACTTATTATTATTTATAACATGTTTATCTTTTAATAACGTACATCATCATCATCATCATCACCACCACCTTAATAACTAAAGAAATTTATATCATATTTCAATGTCTCTTTCAGTTAAAATAGCTATTAAGATTCAAAGGTATTGTTACAATAGATTTTTTCTCATTCTTCTGGTTCTTCTATTTTAATTGGTTACCTTTTATATAAATGAAAGTCAACTTTTGGAATTATGATGTAGATTTGGAACATGTTTTAAAATTAATATACTTTCATATAAGAACTAACAGCAAGAATGTTTAATCTCTTTATAAAAATGTGCGCTTGTATATAAAATAAGTTTTGTAATCAAGTTGACATCACCTTTTTCTGTTGTATTGTAATTTTAAATTAAGTTTATGTATTTTGATGTTAGTAAATCACTGAAAACAAAGAAAATAAATGTAATCCATGCCATAGACTAATATGTTTATCTACTTTTAGATTACAATGCACTATAATATTAAGTTACCTATTTGTTTTTCATTTACATTAAAACATTTTTTTTGAAACAATGCAATGAAATGTATTTGCATATATGAATAGCATAATATTGTGAGTGAATAAAATTTTACAATCTACATATTTAAATATAAATTTAGTGACTAATAAAACAATCATGTAGTAAATAAAATTCTCATTTAACTTAAAAGAAATAGTTTTTCAAAGCAACATATAGAATACATATTATAATTATTTTTATGTTTGAAAAATATATACATAAAAACTTTCAATTTTTTTTTAATTTTTTTAAGTATTTGTTGAAACAAAAAATTAGAAAATAAAAAAATATGAATAAGCACAATTTACTCCCTCATCTACCTTCATTATCTCTGGTCACTCCCTCATCATCCATCATTATCTATCATCTTTTCTAATCACTCCCTCCTCATACCTCATCACCCCTCATCATTCATCATTATATCTAATCACTCCTTCATTGAACCTCATCATCCCTAATCACTTCATCATCAACCCTCATCATCTATAATAATTCCCTCTGTGTCCCTCATCATCTCTAATCACTCCCTCATTGACCCTTATCATCACTCACCATCCCTAATCACTCCCTCAGCATCCCTCATTATCCCTAACCACTTCATCTTCATCTCGTATCATCCCTAATCATTCACTTAAATACCTTGATGGTGGTTGCAGTGGTTTATCACTTGTGTTCAATCAACTTCTATTCCAATTATAAATTTTATTCACTCAACTAAGACTCAAATCAACTCTTTTTTCACTCAAGAAAGGAACTCTTACGTCTACGAATACATTTCACTCATGGCTCCTAAAAAATATTGCTTCATGAATAAATAAATCATCTTTCACTTGACTTAGGCTCAAAGCGACTCTTTTTAGATATTATATGTAATCATCAAGATTTATGGTAATTAGATTTATTACCATTTATTTGGTAGATATCAATTTAGACATGTGGTATTCATATCTATATATATTTTTAAATTTTTTATTTAGATCTATGGTAGTTAGATTTTCTTGTCTATAGCATCGTGTGAGTATAGGAGCTACAAGTCTTTCCTTCAAAGGCTAGTTTGAATGAGAAAAAAAGACTAACACACTTTTATATATAGTAGAGTATGATCTAGCCACTAGGTGTATGCATGAAGTTGGGGGGCTAAAAAGAGGACATAATTCCACTCCCCCCAACTGTCATTTCGTATACATGGTTTTTAAAGTTAGCCTCAATTTTTACTAAGGATAAACTATGTAGGTGGTATTAAAAATAAATAAATAAATATGAAAGTCAAATAAATTGGCATTTCACATAGTTAAAACCATGAGGAAGATGAAGAAGAGAAAACTGTGCTTTGGAGCAGGAAGATTAAGCAAGCAAGAATCTACATTTTGAAGCCAAGTACCCTTTGATTCGAGAATGCCACATCGAAGGAGAGGTAAACCAACATGTTTTTATTCAATTAGACCTTAATTTTTTTAATTTTGTTTTATTTTAATTGAAATTATTTGTAATTTTATGTTTTTATACATCTTCACGTGCAATGGCTAATGTGCCAGCCCAACCCCCAAAAACCTCATATCCCTCTTATCCCTCCTAATCCTCCAATACATCCTCACCTACAAAACCTTCTGAGCCCTCCTATAGTTCCTCAAGCCCCCCAAGGTAGTCAAGAAGATTTATCAAGCCACATAGTAGAAAATAAGAATTAACTTAAGAATTTGATTAGGTCATTAAGGGATCCACATTCAAAAAACTCTATCGATTTTCCCTAGCAAACATACTAAACATATTAGTAGATCAAGTTGAATCATTAACGGGTCAAATTGATAGGTGGGATGACTATAGAAAGAGATGTAGGACATATTATCCCAAAAAACTTTTGGCAACCATTATGAGAGATAAAAACATAACTAAATACAAAATTTGTGCCCTATTCATTGATGATAATACTGGTGCACTACTTGATGTGATGACCAAATGGATTCCAATTCATTAGTGCACTAATGATTTTATCAAACATAATTTTTGGGACCAATGGTGGATGGTTTTTGATCACCCACCTTACAAAAATAATGAGTTCCCACTATATTATTTGATAAAATTATATTTTGAGTTTTTTCTGAATGAAATCCCAAATTATTTTGATTTCTTGCAGTTCTAGGGTAGGGGAAAGGGCTCTATGTAGGATATGTTAGGTGCATGCCATGCACCTAATCAAAAATAAAAAATAGGGGTTGATAAACCCCACCCCCTAGAAATATTGATACCTTTGAGACTGTAGATATCGATACCTTACATTCACTTAAGGCACTTACTAACACCCTCGTCTAGCATACGAGCTAGGTTTCTCATACTCCTCCTATGGAGGTGGATATGGTGAGGCTTTGTCCAACACTACTACCTGATGAGCTCAGTTATGAAAATAATGTGGCACTACATGTAATGTACCTAATTAGGATGAGGAGGATTTCATGCAATCCACTCATGGTGGTTTTTCCATGGGCCTAGATGATATCGATATTTCTATCTACATTTCATCTAGTCACCTTGCCTACCACTTTCCAGATATGTTTAACAATTTACTTATTACAAAAATGTTAGACTTGTTAAATTTAAAAAAAAATTACAATTTAAAAGCTAATTTTATGCATATGAATTATTTTTATGTTACAAGATGTTTGTAGGGTCTAGACGAGCACGCATGTTGCTCATAATGCAACTGCAGTTTATACTTATATGAAGGTAATTTATAATGATTAAATAATGTTATTATTCATTGTACATATATCTTGTGTGTGTGTGTGTGCGCGCGCGCGCACGCGCGTGTGTGTTGAATTTATTGACAATGATAGTTTGTATGTTCAGTTGATGACCTTAGAAGACACTCTACCATCTATTAGGGAGGGAAAAAATGTAGTTGTCAATGCTGAAATTTCATCTACATAACAACTCTTCGACGTACATGGTTCAGTTATAATTACATATTATTTAATTGTAAATATGGATGTGTGTTTTGTAAATTGTCCTCTATAATTGTGTAAATAGCTGATGCTCAAAAAAATTGTCAATGTAGACTCCTCTAGCGATGTCTTCAAGTACTATTGAAATGATTAGCAAGGGTGGAGTGGTATAGTTAGACAATTTAATTTGTAATTTTTCATATTATATTTCATTGATTTATTTTATGAACTAATTTTCATTTTTTATTTTATATGTATATATGTTTGTAGGGACCTATGCCTTCCATCATTAGGAGCAGGTCATCAACTCATAATAGTGATCCGTTTAACACTCTTGTTCACTAATGTGAACCTATCATAGACCCTCTTGAGTGCTAGTCTCAAATTGACCATAACTACTAGCTTGTGGTAAGTGCACTTATGATTAAGTTTTGTACGACTTGAAAAATTTAACATGTTAATTTTATAAGTATCTTGTTGCATTATGTACAAATTTTAACAATATTTGAATATTAATAGCTAGAGCTCCAAGTGTTTTCGCAGCCAAAGATGAATCATAGTTAATCTACTCAAAGACCTTCAATTGCAAGAAAATCATCTAGAGGAGAGGATTTGACAAGTAAGGAAAAGAGAGCAATGAATTTTGATGATTAGGAGATCATGTCTTATGACATTTTGTTGTATGCATATATGGATTGATGTATAGTTGTTTGGCATGTTGTATATATGCCTCTATGGTATTGACCTTAGATATTATATTGTGTTCACAATTTGTATGCCTTTATGGATTTTATGGATATAATATATATACATATTTATTATTCAACATTTCACTTTTTAAAAATTGCACTCTATTGAATGTTGTTAAAATGCATGGAAAATTTATGTATAATTATGTTAATATATTGTTCAATAATTCATTGTAATTTTGAATATCTTTCAAATTCATTCAATTTTTTTTTAATAATCTTTCATACTCTATTCACCTTAGTCATGGACTTACTAGAATATCTTCTTCTTAACACTAGTCTCTTTTTCTTCCTCAAGCTTCTGATATTCACCTCAGTCCCCTCTTAGGGTTTAACTCACTCTATATGTTCCACTCTCCTCTTGCAATCAATCTTGTCTCACACTCTCAATGCATCTTTTAGGTTTGTTTAGGTCTATTATCATCTACCCTATCTATGCATTTAGAGTCACCTCCAATAGATTCCAACCTCCCACCCTTTCTTCAAACACGCCAACCAACCTTATTAAAGGCCCCAACTCTTCCTTATACATATATTCCACTTTTTCCCAGGAAGGGCTACAAAGCCTAGTAGGCCTAATTCACATTCTCAAAGCTTCTTATTTCCCCTGAGGCCTTATTTGATGTAGATACTAGGCATGAAACCTCTTTCTATCTCATATCATTGTGATAATTGACTTTAATATTTGATCATCATCTTGTTATATAGGTTATTAGCTTCCTTGACACCATTCCTCTCTCTTGGCATCATTAGGATTAATAACCTTCCCACTTTTCACTATTTTATATACTTTTTCCTTCTAGTATCCATTTCATATTCCCCATGCACAAACATGAAATCTACACTCTCCTTCTTCACTTTAACTTAACTCTCTTTGATTTAGGTACACAGGATTGAAAGCCTAAAATAGATTCTCAATGTTCTTAATTCCTAAATGAGCTTCATATGATTAGTTAACTTCACATTATAACCCATTTCCATATCCATATCCAAATAATCTTGAGTTTCCAAAAAAACTTCTTAGCTTTCTTAAGATTTACTACCATATATTTAAGGCTTCTAACATCCTCTCAATACCTCCAATTTGGAATAAAACTCTTAAGAACTCTTGATTTCCTCCCTTACTTGATTGATCAAATGAAGTTCTTGTAAACTAACTATGATCATGTAACATGGCATGTCTAGATGATGTAGGATGAACTTCAGCCATACTATGTTCACAAGAAACCTTCCTTAGTGATGAAGCAATAATAATCTTTTAACAAGAATTTGACATTTTATCAAACCCTTAAATGAATTCCAAGACTTTTTTGAAATTTATAATTTCTTGACTGTGTTATGATTGAGTTATACAAATATGGTTTAGAAAATATAGAAGATTATTTACTTGAGAATTAGTAACTAGAAATTACTCTACAATCAAAAGAGACAAGCATATAAGATTTAGTACATATCACTACTTTCCTAAGGCATTCTATTTATTCATACAGATCATTCACTCTCTCTAGTGTCCTAGAGACTCCTCTTCTCCTTGCCTCACCATTTTGTAACTCTCTCACATGCATTTACAAACTTAAAGAATGTTAAACATGTAATCACTTACTATTTTTATCCAATCTAAGTTTTAAGGGAAGTTACATTCTTTGATGTTCCTGCATCATTCTTGATCACTCTTGAACCCACTCTCCTACTTATCATACTCATTTGAATCTCAAACAACTATTATCACAAGCTTAGTCCTCCACTCTTTCACCTTATCCACTAAATACCCCTTGTTGGCTTCAAGGACTAGGCCTATAATCTATCATCTACTCTTGTATCTCCTTGTTTATACCTCATTCCAATTTGACTCAACTATTCTCATAACCTTACACCTCTGTCCCTTCAGGTTTTTCACATTTATTCCTCTTAAGATCTTATCCCTACAAGGCTTAATTAGGAATATTGTTGTCCATGACTGATATACCTTATCTTCTTAGTCTAATGACCCTTACAATACCTCAAACACCTCACTCATAACCTCTTGCAACTCTTGTCAATATCTCAAGACCCATATTGATATCACTTAATTGTTAAACTCTCTTATAGACCTATCCCACCAAGGTTTTACACTTATTTGAGACTAAGTTTTTTCCATATCTCTTCTCATAAACATGACCCAACCTAAAAACCACCTTCAACACTTGAAAATCACCTATTCCCACTACTATATATAATTTCATGCCCTTTGTATGAACCATATGTTTATGTTTCTCCTTTGAATTGATGTGATGGTGAGTTATAATATTAAATATTATGTGTTTTAATGTGTAAAAAATTTAATAAGGTATTATATGGATACAACATCAAAACCAACACAATACCCATTAGATGATAACCCACTAAATACAATAGCACATGACTATGGATATGCAAAAGATTCTCAATGGCCATCAAGTGAAGGTATAAATTTAGTTGAGGATCCCATGAATGATGGTGTGAGTATGATAAAGGATGAATTTGATCTAGATGATAATATAAGTGTTTCAAAAAATGAATTATGGTTTGATAGTTTGATAAGCTCTCATTCAAATAACATTTTGGCCTTAAGTAACATTGACAACAAATGTTGTCAACATGTGATCCAGGTTGAATATCTCTACCTCTGGTGCTTCATGATTGGAAAATAACATAACCACCATATTGGGGGTGGTAATTAACATATAATAACACATTATTGGCCTCCAATAATGCTTGATTAGGAGATGAAGCACTCATTCTGACCTCAAGCAACATTGATAATAAATGTTGTCAACATACGAGCCAAGTTAGAGATCTCTACCTCTGAGGCCTCATGGATGAAAAATATCATGACCACCATGTAGAGTGTGGTGATTAACATTTATTAACACATTATTTTACTTTGAGTATGCCCATTTAGGAGATGGATCACCCATTTTCACCTCAAGTAACATTAACAACAAATATTGTCAACATGCAAGCCAAGTTGGAGATCTACACCTATGGGGCATCATGGTTAAAAACCATAATTTCCACCATGTTTTGGGTGGTGATTAACATCTAAGAGAATATTATTTACCTTTTATCATGCCTATTTAGGATATCACCCACCCATTTCGGTCTCAAGCAACATTGACGATAAATGTTGTCAGCATGTGAGCCAAGTTAGATATATCTACCTCTAGGTCCTCATGGTTAAAAAATATCATTTCCACCATGTAAAGGGTGATTATTTTAATCTAGGACCACTTTATTTTCCTTTTATCACACCCTATTATGAGATATAACACCCATTCTAGCCTCAAGTAACATTGACAACAAATGTTGTCAACAAGTAAGTCAAGTTGGAGATATCTACCTCCGAGGCCTCATGGCTGAAAAATATCATCACCATCACATATAAGGTGGTGATTAACATATAATAACAAATTATTTAACTCAAATAACCTCATTTAGGATATGGACCACCCATTTTGACCTTGATTAACATTGATAACAAATGTTGCCAACATGCAAGCCAAGTTGGAAATCTATACCTCCGGGGACTCATGCATGAAAAATATCATCATCATCATGTTAAATGTGGATATTAATGTCTAGTATCACATTATTTACCTCTGATTATTCTTGGTTAGGAGATGTAACACCCATTCTAGCCTCAAGACAACATTTCCCATAAGGTAAAATTGTTTTTTCTTACACAAACTTTAGATAGGCATAAAATTAAAATCGTAAGTTGTATCCATGAAAAAAAAGAAATATAATATGTTTGTATAAGTCCACTATATACACCTATAATCCCATGAATCTAAAATAATGATGAATTCACAGCAAAATATATGTGATCAGTTTTATAATGCAACTTTTATGTACTTAAGAGATAGGGTGTTACCTCCAATAGACATTTGCACTTGTTGGACCTATAATTATAATTTTATCACTTAAAATACCTTTATATGTGAAAATTACATGCATTACCACCACCAAATTATTTAAATCCATGTGGATACATAATTTTACAATAATTTCAGCCTCGAGCAACATTGATAACAAATGTTGTCAACATGTGAGCCAAGTTGTATATCTCTAAGTCTGGTGCCTCATGATAAAAAAATATAATTTCCATCATATTTTGGTGTAATTTAATGTTTGAGACCACATTCTTATACTCTGATCATGTCTAGTTAGGATACAAATCGCCCATTTTGGCCTCAAACAATATTGATAACAAATGTTGTCAACATGCGGCCCAAGTTGGAGATATCTATCTCTAGGGCATCATGGATTAGTATAATAATTGAAACCACATAGGGGGTCATGAATAAAACATAGTCACACATTATTTACCTTCGATCATACCTGGTTAAGAGACAACACCCATTCTGGCCTCAAGAAACATTGACAATAAATGTTAACATATAATCCAGTTAGATATCACTACCTTTGAGGCCTTGTGGATAAAAAATATCATTTATACCACATAAATGGTTGTTATTAACATATAGGAATATATTATTGGCCTCAAATCATGCTTTATTAGGACATGAAGCACATATTTTGGCCTCAAGTAACATTAACAACAAATATTATCAACATGTGAACCAAGTTGGATATATCTACCTCTTGGTCCTTGTGGATAAAAATTATCATAACCATCCCATCAAGGGTGATGATAAATTTCTAGGGACACATTATTAGCCTTTGATCATGCCTTTTTAGGAGAAAAATTACCCATTTTGGCCTCAAGCAACATTGACAACAAATGTTGTCTACATGCAATCCAAGTTAGATATTTCTACCTCTAGGGCCTAGTAATATAATTTAAACCATGTTGGGGGTGGTGATTAATTTATAGGAACACATTATTGGTATTTTATAATTATCATTTAGGAGGTAGAGCACCCATTTTAGCCTCAAGAAACATTGACAATAAATATTGTCAACATACAAGCCAAGTTGGCAATATATATCTTAGAGGCCTCATAGATGAAAATTATAATAACCACCATGTCAAGGGTGGTTATTAAAATATAATATCACATTATTTTACTCTAAGAATTCCAATTTATGATAAAAATCACCCATTTCATCCTCAATCAATATTAACAACAAATGTTGTCAACATGCAAACCAAGTTGGATATCTCTACCTCCGGGGCCTCATGGATAAAAACTATCATTGACCCCACATTGAGCATGGATATTAATGTATATAAATACATTATTATACTTTTATCATGATTGGATAGGATATGGGGCACCCATTCCAACGTCAAGCAAAATTGATAATAAATGTTGTCAACATGCGATCCAAGTCAGAGATCTCTACCTATGGAGCCTCTTAGATGAAAAATATAATTACCACCAGGTTTAGATTCATGAATAATGTCTAGGAATATATTATTGGCCTCAAATAATTCACAATTAGGAGATGGATCATCCATCCTATCCTCAATAAAAATTGACAAAAAAATTGTCAACATGTGATCCAAGTTGGAAATCTCTACCTCTGAGGTCTCTTGGCTGAAAAATATCATCAACACCACATTATGGGTGGTGATTAATGTCTAGGAAAACATTAATAGAATTCAATCACACCCAATTAGGATACAGATCACCCATTCTAGCCTCAATCAACATTGACAACAAATATTTTCAACATGTAAGCCAAGTTGGAGATCTCTACCTCTAGGGCCTCATGGATGAAAACTATCATCACCACCATGTTGGGGGTGGTGATTAATGTCTAGGACCACATTATTTGAATCTGATCATGCCTAGTTAGGATAAGGATCACATAAAATCACTATCTAGGACCACATTATTGGCCTCTGATCACACCTAGTTAGGAGATGGAGCACCCATTTTGGCCTCAAGACAACATTTCCCTATAAGGAAAAACTTTTGTTTTTAAAGTAAAGGTTGGATGATTATAAAATTAAAATCATAAGTTGTATCCATTAACTGAAAGAACTATCCTATGTATGTCTAAGTCATGTATGTGTACATATAATCCCATAAATCTAAAATAATCGACAAATTCCTAGTAGAAGATTCTATGATCAATCCTATAATGTAACTTTTATGTACTTAAGAGACATGGTATTTACTTCCAATAGACATTTCCAATTCTTGGACCTCTGATTATAAATTTATTGGTTCCAAAACCTCAATATGTGAAAATTACATGCATTCTAACCACCATGGGCTTGGAATCCATGTGGATATGTAATTTCACAACAAGTGAAACCTTGAGTAACATTGAAAAAAAATGTTGTGAATATGTGAGCCTAGTTGGAGATCTCTACCTTCAAGGCCTTGTTATCGAAAAATAACATAGCCAACATGTTGGGGGTGGTGATTAATGTCTAAGACTACATTCTTGGCCTCTGAGCACAACTAGTTAGGAGACTGAGCACCCATTCTAACCTCAAGCAACATCTATAAAAAATGTCAATAGAGCTTCTCTACTAATGGTGCCAACCATGTGAAGGTGGAAACTAATTAGGCACCACTAACCTACAAAAAATATGTTATTATATAGTTAAATTAAATTTATATGTAAAACATGAGAAATAAATAAATTTTGATAAAAGTAAATACATTTGCATATGAGAAATCAACATACCTTGGGAGTTCAATCAAAACAACCACTAGTATCAACTCTATTCTTTATAGTATTAATAATTGATTCATGGTTAGATTCATGAACCTTCCATAGAGTCCTTTTCAATAACCTACACTGATATTTGTGCAGTTGAACATTTGTTGCAAGAATCAGATTTAAATAGTGGAGTATCTTCCTATGTACTTCAAAGTCTTCAATAAACCATACATTTTAAATTTTCATAGGATAACATCAAATCCAAGTTCGAGTAACTAAAATAGACCCAATGGGATAGTGAATGTTTTCCCCATTTGTACCATAGAAATTAATTTATGTTTTTCCTTTACACATCGACATAAGTAGTAGTATTTTGCCTCCTCATTATCCTCATTTGCAATAACTGCATAAGAATGCCCTGCATCTCAAAACAAAAATTGATTTAATAACATTATCTACTGATATAAATTTATCAAATTTAATACATGAAATACATGTGTCAAATATAATATCCATCCTGCTTTCCCTAGATCAGACACATGGTCAATGTCATGTGATGATGTCAACACTATAAGTTGTAATGTTGATGGACCTTTATAACTATAAATTGGAACTAAATGTCTAGAAATCCATTTAATCATGTGTTCTTATGACTCACACTCATTCCAAACAAGGTTAATACATGTAGAACAAAAGCACACCATGTGCCTCGTATGAACCATCTAAGATCTTATGTTTGAGCTAAAAAAAAGTGTAAATCACTTGATATTATAAATATAATATAATATTGATAGATTTATAATTATTCGTCCCCATATATTAATTACACCATTAAACTATGTGTTTTTTGAATTTGATAAATCAAAAACCTCTTAAAACTATATAGAACTCAAATCATATGACATAATCAAATAAAATATACCTCCCTAGTGGTCATGGTGTGGAAGAAAGGTGATCATTTGAGGATGTGCCTAGAATCTAAAGAAGTCAACAAGTACACCATCAAAGATAAGTTTCTTATCCCAATAATTTATGATTTTCTAGATTATGACATGGGAATGGAACCACATGAGGGAGTGATTAGGGATGATGAGAGATGATAAGGGAGTGATTAGGGATGATAAAGTAGTGACTAAGGATGATGAAAAATCATGAGGTTAATGAGGGAGTGATAATGGATGGGGAGGGATGAGGAAGGAGTGATTAAGGATGAGGAGGAATGATGATAGAGTTACTAGGGATGGTGAATAATAGTGAGCGAGTGACTATGGATGATGAAGGATAATGGGGATCTACAAGGGAGTGTTTATGAATGATAAGGGAAAATTAAGGAATATAAGGGTGTTATTAATGATTATGGGTAATGATGGAATTATTATATATTATGATGTATGATAAGGGAGAGCAAGGGATGATGAGTGGTGATGAGGGAGTGATTAGGGTCAAGGAAAGATGATGAGTTCAATGAGATTGTGTTAAGTGATAATGAAGGATAATAAGGGATTGATTAGGGATGATTAGAGATGATGAATGATGATACAATATGATGAGATTCACTAAGGGAGTGATTAAGTATGGTGAGAAATAATGAGGGAGTGATTAGGGATAATGCAAGTTAATGAGGTTTGATGAGGGAATGATTAGGGATGATGAGGGATGATGAGGATTGATGATAATGTTATTATGGATTATGAGGGATGATGATGATTGAGATAAATTAAATAATGAGTGATTATAATGGATGATGAGTGAGTGATTATGGTTAATGAGGGAGATAAGGGAGTTATTAGGGATGATTAGGGATGGTGTGGTCCAATGAGGGAGTGATGGTGGATCTCCAAGGACTATGTCACATAAGAAAAAAGTGTCTAGTCCTTGAATTCCACTTCTAACTATATAAAAAAGTGTTTAAATATGGAATCCATTTGGATTTCATTATCTTTAAGTACCTTCTTCACATGATGCTTGGTAATGGAGAGACTTAGGAATTGAGTTGACTTTGGGATCTTGATATCTTAGGAAAGGACTAGGATATATTCAAAATAGGACTAGGATTTGAGTTAGTTTTGAGATCTTGATGCATTTTAGTGTAAAGGCTAATGCTTTTGTAAATGCCTTATGAGATGATGTTATTTTGACTTCTAATGTCTACTACTAATATTGAGATGGATTCAAGAGGTACTAAGTTATTATTGAGTACTAGTGAGAGTACTCAATTTTTTAATATTAGATGCATGGATTGGTAATAGACCTAATTAGTATTGTTCATAAATAATAATTAAAATATTAATGATATATAGATATAAATATTCATTAGCATTGACTTAAGGTATTTACGCACTTGACCCCCTCTCTCCATATAATTCTGAGAGAGGTAGATAGTGATATGAGTGATTATAATATAATCTTGAGAAAATAGGTTTTGAAATCATTATCATCCACCCCATATGGTAGTGGTAGTGTTTGTGGTAGTGGTAGTATCTTATGTGATTTTGGAATGCTATAAGATGACTTTATTCAATGTGTGTATGGAATGACGTGGTTAGGTCATGCATGCATGGATTGACCCATATGTCTCACATTTATTTGAAAATGAACAATATATTTTTTGGATGACTCTTGAATTGTGTTCAATTCCTTTTATTTTGAATGGAATGTACTAGGGTGATTAGCTTCATTCATGACTAGTAGATTAAGTAGGGCCATGTAGATTACTCTAGAGATATTTCCATATTATTTTCATGATGTAAATTAGATAATATTGATTAAATCATGTTATTTAAGTAATAAACATTTGAGTGATGATGGTGGAGTGACTCACTTATATTTATCTCTTTCCCGCCTACTCATTAGTGAAAGCCTATGTTTAGGTATACACTGACGTTGGGGTGAAAATGTGACCAAAAGGTTTGGCCCACAACCCAATTCATTTTCCTTTGCTTTAATAAATGATAGCTACCCTAAAACCCAGATAGTTGAATGTGAAAATAAATAAGTAAATGTGAAGTTATCTTATTTTCATTGAGGTTTGGTGGATCAACCTAGATAGGTTGATGCATCCATGCATGTTCCATCCCATCTTATTATGTATATGATGCATCTATGTTAGCATATGCCTATCTATATCATTCATCCCTATCTCTATCTTGACCAATTTGTAGCTAAGCCCTTCTCTATATATGGCTCATTATCTCTGTCTTGACTAGTGACATCCATACATGAGCTTAGATCTTAATAAGTCCAATATTTTATTCAAGGTATAATCCTAAAATTTAAGTACTAACAAGAATGAATTTTAAATAATTATATTCTAAATGGTAACTTCTATAGCTCTAGAATCAATTTTAGAAGACATAGAATGCCCCTAATGTGTTATATTTGTTAAAATAAATTTTTATTATAACATATACTTAAATATTTATTTTTACTATATATATAATCAAAATAAAAAATTGAGAAGATATGAGAAAAAATCAGAGTACATTCTAAGAACTAAGATCGTGAACATGTTATAATGGATCTGGACTACCTGAGAATCTGGTAGATTCTTTAATTTCCTATTTTCTAAGTACTAAGATAATAATACCCTATTTAGACAACATCAATAATCACTCATGTCCAGTAGAAGTTGTTCTCTGAGTATGTTATGTGATCCACTATATGAGGATTGTAAAGTTCTATTCGTGTTTATCTATGAATTCTATTGAGTGGGCTTAAGTCTATAAGACAAACCATTATGTTTCCCCCTCTTTTGACATGAGTTTTTGAGCCTACAATAACTTAACTCAAAATATAAATTTATGTGATAGATGTTATGTACAAGATGTAAATTTAAGTAGTGGTGGTAACATAGAGAAACATGACATCATCATATAAATGAACTAACTATAATAGTTATCTAAAATGTATGGATCAATACATATACATATCATGAATGTCAAGATAGATATTAGAAATTAGGCATGCAAATAAGTTATCTAGACTAAGTATTTAAAGATAGATAGAGCTACTTTTGGATGAATGCATGATATCCATTTGGGCATAAAAATTTTGATGATATGAAATATCCATCATGGCATCAAAAACTAAGAAAAAAAGTATGCAAGTGTCAGGCCCATGATACACAACAACATAGAGCACATGCAAATCACACAAGGTAGATAAATGTAAGGCCAGGGGGACATATACAAGGGACATGTTTAAATTTCACAAGCATGTATAGAATTAAACATAAGGACATGTTTAAATGTCCTCACACACATGGAATCAAATAATGATGGCTTATATCCATACACAAAGACATATTCAAATGTCCTCAAGCATAGAAACACACACAGGGACATGTTAAAACATCTTCACACATAACTCAAATAAAATAATGAAGGCTTAGAGCCACACACAAATACATATTCAAATGTTCTCAAGTATAGAAACAATGAAATAGATGAAAAACATGAAAATCATGAATGAATATGTGAAGTTGATCAACATAAGCAATTTGGAACATGAGTAAATTCCATAACTTGTAAACATTAGTATATCAATGTGTTAGTGTATGATCAATATTGATAGATGTAATGCAAATAAAGAATTATATTTTGACCAATAAGGTAAATCCATATGAGGACAAAACATGTGTATGGGATGTTCAAAAATGGGCTAAAGAGGGTGTGACTATGGATGATGATAGATGATAAAATCTAATGAGAGAGTGATTAGGGATGATGAGGGAGTTATAAAGGACAATGAGGAATGATGAGGGTGTGTTTAGGGATAATAAGGGTCTATAAGGGAGTGATTAGGGATGACTGGGGATGATGAGGACCAATGGCAATGTGATTAGAGACAACAAAGCATGAAAATGGTTGATAAGGGAGTGATTAGGTATGATGAGGCACAATGTGGGTTAGTAAGAGAGTGATGGTGGATCTCCAAGGACCATGCCACATAATAAAGAAGTGTTCATACCTTGAAGTACACTTATGAGGATATATTAATATTTTTCTAGATAGAGGGAATTTTATATTTCATTGTATACAAGTACCTTCTTCACTTGATTCTTGGTAGTGAAAAGGCCTAAGATTCAATTTGAGTTTGAGATATTGATATCCTAGGAAAGGCCTAGGATATACTCAATACATGCCTAGGATTTGAGTCGAATTTGAAAAATTTATGCATTGTAATGGAAAGGCTTAGGATTTTTGTAAGGCTTTACGAGATAATGTTATTTTGACCTCAAATGTCTAGTACTAAGTTAGAGAGGGAGTCAATAGGTACTAAGCTCCTATTGAGTACCAATTAGAGTACTTAACCACTTATTAATAGATACACTAAATTGTATTAGACCTATTAAGTATTGGCCATTAAGAACATACAACCACTTAATGATAGATATAGATATACATATGCATAAACATCAATTTTGGGCATTTATGTGCTTGAATCCTCTATCTCCATATGGTTTGGGGAGAGGAAGATAGTGATATGAGTTATTTTGATACGAGCCTAAGAAAATACAGATTGAAATCACTCCCCTCCACCCATATAGAAGTGGTTGTGGTAGTGGCAGTGTCCTATGTGAGTTTAGAATGCTACAAGATGACCTTATTTTATGTGTGTTTGGAATAAAGTGGTCAAGTCATTCATTCATGAAATTGGAATTGAAGCATGCATGGATTGACCCATATGTCTGACATTTATTTCAGAGTGAATTGTATCTTTTTTGGATGACTCTTGAATGGTGTTTTGATCTGAATGGAGTGTACTAGGGTGATTAGCCTCATTCTTGTCTAATATACTAGGTAGGGTTATGATGGACTACTCCAAAGAGATTTTCATATGATTTCCACACCGTAAGTAAGATAATATTGATTTAATCATGTTATTTAAATAATAAACATTGGAGTAATGAATACGGAGTGACTCACTTCTATTTATCCCTCTCCAACCTCTTCATTATTTTCTATGTTTTTTATTTAAATATTATAGCTTTTTTTAAATGACACATGCCCCTTTCAATATATGAGAAGTTTTTATTAAGAACATCATGTTTTTAGTCCTCCAACTTCATACATCTACCTAATCTTTATAAAGATATGAATTACAAAATATATTTTAAAATATCTTTCAACTATTATTATTTATTATATTTATAATGTACTTTAGAATACAATAATTATTTCTAATATTTGAATAATTATGAGATTTGTAAGATGTTATTCCATTGCCAACACTCAAAATGTCTCTTTCAAGTAAATATAATATAAAAAATATATTTTTTATAAAATTTTTTTATATTTATTTACATTTCCTTTAATAATTTATTTGGTTTCCATCCAAAATTTAGGTATTTTCTACTTAAACTAATGAAGTGTAGTCATACATATGAAAATGACAGCATTTTAATATATATATATATATATATATATATATATATATATATATATATATATATATTGGTAATAGTTTCTTGAATACTATTGCATATTTTCAAAGAATGGATCCATATAGTTCCTAATGATTTGTTTCAATTTTGTTTTTTTGGGAACAAGATTATATTAGAAATTTTTTTTTGTTGAACTCACATGGATAATACTAAATGCCAAGTTCTAATTATTATTAGACTATCAATTGTACAATACTTAACAAATATACGAGTTATTATATTTTAGTGCATATTTCTTTTGTTATTATTATCATATATTTTAAAATACAATAATGATTTTAATTATTTGAATAGTAAAAAATATGTCATAATTTGTTTGATGATTGTATTAAAGTATAAAATGTGTTTAAAATCTTAACCAAACTTTTAAAAAAAATTATACATATTTGGCATATTTTTTCTTTTGAAAGATTATCATTATTATTTTTTATTCTATCAACAATTCCATTACACTTCTTTCGTGCAATTGTTAATATAATTACACAAACCTATAAATTAAATGGCTTATAATTTTTTCTTTCTTTTCACACTTTAATATTAGGATCAAAATTTTCAACTAGCCAAAAATGTTTACATTTCATCCGTTTACAAATATATAATTGTTTTTGATATCTCCTTATTTAATATATATGTATATATATAAGATAAAATTATTTTAATTTTTTAATAAATATTTATTTTTTATTTAAAAATAATCATTTAAAATTATTTTATAAAAGATCTCATCTTCAAATAATTTCCTAATGATAGGCATCATTCATATAAAATTCCAAGCATAATATTAATAAAATAAGGAAAACATTGAATGGTTTTAAATAAATTGATAAATCATTTTTATATCACATTGTACTAAAAATGATTAAAAATAATTAAAAAATAAAACTCATAAAATTTCTATTTGGATGTATTTTCAATAACACTTTGATATTAATATGAGTTAGTATCACAATTATAATTTACTTTTTGATGATTGTATGTTCAATATCTACTTTATACGTATTGAGTTATCAAATGAATCACCATACTTACTCTAAAAAATTGATGAATTTATATATAAATTACATTTTTTTAAAATATTATTAATGAAAATATTAACTTTTCTTAAAAAAACAATTACAAAACTCAACATCATTATATATGCATTAACATCCAACATAAAAGAGTTTATTGTCATTGAATGGCATCACTAAATATCCATAAAAAAGACTTATTGATGTGTCAAAAAGGTATTAACACCATTGGCAGGGCTTAATGGCCACTCATCACATCACATATGCCACATTGTCATTGATGGGACAATTCATCTCTACCAGTAAACGTCTAGCCTTATATCACAAGGATTTGTCTACAACAAAGTAATGCAATCATATTTATCTTTCAACTTTAATAAATGATTGTTAATTAGATATAGAAAAGAGGATTAATTTTGGTAGGGGAATGCCTATAAGCATAATTGCATAAAGAGAAAATTTAATGATCCATGATGAAAGTAGGACAAAACCTAAAATTCTAGGCCTCATAATTAAATATGAGGTTTAAATTTGATGGTTGTTTACAATCTGAAGGGAAATACTAAAAAATAACAAGCCGGTTGTGCAAGTCGATTCAATGTTTAATATAATTATGGTCTCCAATGTTTTGTAGATATTTTTCATTTCAAATGCAACATACTTGAAATCTTTATTATACATAGCAGAAGACATGTTTTTTCAATAGTACATATTTTTATTTAAATATATTGAAGTATAAAACATCTTAATATTTATAAGATGATAGATATTTTTATTCTTTTTTTTTCATTTAATAGTTTTATAAAAGAAATAACTATCAATAAATTTTAAATTGACGTAAGAATTTTATCTATGAATCATGTATTATCAAAAGATTTTATGTATCATTTGAGAAAATTAATATATAAAGAAAAAAAGAATTTTTTTTTCTCTGTTCAAAAATTTTCTTAATAATTTTATATGTTTTTAAAATTCATCACACTTTATTTTGGAATCATCAACCTTCTATTTTTAATAATTTTATATTTTTAATAACTTTATATTTTTAATAATTTAGTATTTTTAATAATTTATTATTAATAATAATATGTTTAATTTTTTAGTAACCTAATTGTTTTGATATTTCATTATCAAATCTTGTATTCATCTTTGTTATAGCTAGAATAATTAATTAGATTGATAATTGACGTTTTATGTATTAAGATGCTCCTACACCACTTTTAATGCTTTAACAATCTTAATTTTATCCTATAAATTTAATTCATAAGATTGCTCCCTAACCCATTTGCATGATTTATCATAAGAAATCTTCAGCATTTGAATATTGTTTGAGGAAACCGCATGACCATGAAGAACAACCCCATGAAAATGATTCAGGTATCTTTCGTATTACGATGCACGTTTTGTTTTGGCATCTTTCATTGATAATTTGAACGAGAGTTTGCTATGACACATTATGACACGGCGTCCAAAGTAGAAAAGATGGTGTTCACGTTCCTCGTATATAAAACAAGATAAATCCCAGCTATTATTGCCGGTCGTATTCCTACATGAGCATGGGAATGGGAATCCCGTTGAAGACCATAATTATATCAAAGATTCCGCCACTGTTTGTAGTTATTGAAAGCAGGCCAGCGCCTGAATAATTGCCTGTCAATGAATAAACAATTGCGTATTATAACGTTTTCGTGAGAGCCGTTCAACTACGAAACACAAAAATATAAACAATTGTCCCTCATGTCCTTCAAGTAGCAGATTGCATTGTAATGTTTTCAACCTTAGAAGATATGAAGGCCAGACAACTCATTGAAACCAGGTACTGTTGCAATTCAATATGGCATTTTCTTTGATGAATGAAGCAGTAGCAGCTGATGCTCCTTCAACACTCAAAGCTGCTTTTACAATCATACTTTTCTTAGTCATTTTCTATATATTTAGAAGAAATAGTGCATCAAGATTGCCCCCTGGCCCATTTTTATGGCCTATCATAGGAAATCTCCACCAGATGGGAAAGCTTCCCCATCGTTCTCTTCAAAATCTTGCCAACAAATATGGGCCCATCATGTACTTGAGACTCGGTTATTTCCCTACCCTGGTGGTGTCTTCTACAGAGATGGCCAAAGAGTTTCTAAAAACTCACGATTTGGCTTTTGCTAGCAGACCCAGATCGGCCCCTGGAAAATATCTGGCTTATAATTACAAGGACATGGGATTTGTTCCCTATGGAGATTACTGGAGACAGGTTAGAAAAATATGCATGACAGAACTTTTAAGTGCCAAAAGATTGGAGTCCTTTAGATCAATAAGAGAGGAAGAGGTTTCTGCAGTGATGCGTCGCATTTGGGAGAAGAGCGAGCAGGGCAGAGTTGCCGTCAATGTTAGCAGGGCCATAGATTCCGTGTCCTCCGCTGTAATTTGGCGGATCTTGGCAGGCACAAAATATTCTGACGATGATGTGGTTGGCGGCGACAGCGATTTGAGAGATATGGTGCAGGAGGTTGTAGCTACAATCCTACAAGTTAACATTGGAGACTATATTCCTTACATAGACTGGCTCGACTTGCATGGCATCAAGCGGCGAATGAAGAAGGCGCACTCGTTCTTCGACAGAGTCATTCAAAAAATAATAGATGAACATGTTAGTGGTAAGCGCAAGCATGGATCAAATGTGAAGGACTTCGTGGATGTGCTGCTGGATATGGCTCAGACTGATCCCCTCATCATTCAACGAGAGAATATTAAAGCAATAATTTTTGTATGCCACTTGCCCACTTTACGCTTTTTTTTCCAGATAAGTTTTTTTATTTCTAGATTTGTGCATATTTGGTACTGTTGATGCTCTAAGTGCACAAAATAATTTTATTTAACGTATTGGGATTTTCTTTATTTGGGCAGGACATGTTCATCGGTGGAATAGAGACCACGTCTACTTCTTTAGAATGGGCAATGTCTGAGATGGTTAGAAATCCTCATGTGGGGAGAAAATTGCAGGAAGAAATTGAATCTGTAGTAGGCAAAAACCATGCTGTAAAAGAATCTGATCTTGCCAATATGGAGTATCTCAAATGTGTCCTTAAGGAATCCTTACGATTATATCCACCAGCGCCATTAATGTTTCCCCACGAATGTAGAGAAGCTTGCATTGTAGGACCTCAAAGATTTACTATACCCAAAAAAACAAGGCTTATGGTCAACGTCTGGGCGATTGGAAGAGATCCAGCAGTATGGGAAGATACTTTGGCATTTACGCCTGAAAGATTTATAGGCAGAGATATTAATATCAAAGGCCAAGACTTTGAGATGCTTCCATTTGGGGCAGGAAGAAGGGGATGCCCTGGGGCACTAATGGCCATGGGAATTATGGAGCTCATGCTGGCTCAGTTGATGCACTGCTTTGACTGGAGACTTGAAAGCGATCCCTCCCAGTTGGATATGAGCGAAGCCCTTGGAACCTCCCTTAGCAGAAAAGAAAGCCTTTACGCAATTCCTGTGCTGAAAGTGTCTAATTGCTTTTAAGTTCACATGGGTTTTACATCCTGCATGAGACTTGTCTAATTTAAAATCATGCAATCATCTGTTTCTACTGTGTAATGGAGGCCTGCAATCATATTTTCTTGTGTGTAATGCATAAACATTCTTAGAACATAATAAGGTCGGTAATAGGTGTTTTACATCCTGAGTAACAGACATGTCTTTGGAGTTATGGGATCATCTATTTAGAATTATGCAATTATCTTTTCTATTGTTATGTAATGTGGCCGTGTAATATGGGTATGTGATGTTTATCCTAGAATCTAAGGACATGCATGTATCTTAGATTGGTTTATAACATCGTTTTCTAACCATTTATTAATTGTGTAATAGATATACAGGCTTAGAATAGAATATAGTATGCATTAGGTGCTTTACATTCAGCTTAATTTCAGGCCTCCCCTTTTTTCTTTTTTTTTTTTTTTTTTGAGTAGTCATTCAATCATATCTAAAGTATTAGGTAATTTTATTTTTCTCTTTTTGGTCTGCCCATTGGGTTTCTTTGGGGATGTTAGATAAGAGATTTTTCTCATTCTTTTGTTTTAATTGGTTATCATAGAGGAAAGTTCTCTTTTTTGGTATTATGATATAAATTTTGGAACATATTTTAAAATTAATATATTTTTATATAAAATTAATATAATAATTTTTAACCACTTTACAAAAATATGTGTTTGTATTATAATAAATCTTGTAATCAAGTTGACATTACCTTTTTTCATTGTATTATAATTTCAATTAGGTTAAATAAATATGAGTAGTATTTCTATGTATTTTGATGGTAAATGTAAAATGTTGAAAACAAAGAAAATAAACATTCAATGTCATAAACATGGAGAAGGTAGGGGAGACTTAATGACCCTCCTTTGCTAAGGTTGTTGCAATGAAAAATAGACTATTCTATTAATACTTGAAAAATATATTCCTATAATCCATTTTAATGAAGAAGAGCTGAAGGTAATATTGGAGATGGAAGATAGGATCTCAACTATGGATCTGATCTATCAATTCAATGGTTTTTGGTGTAGTATTCTAGCCTTCATAGATGGATTTCGCAAAAACTTGTTGAATATAGTGGAAGGTAAGATTGAGATCCAAACTTGTGCTAGGGGAATCTTCATTTTGATTTTGATTCTATAAAAGATAAAGAGCCCATTTTCAATGATTTTTTTAGAGATGGGATAATCCCATTATTCTTGTTAAGCCATGGCATCCAAATTTCAGCCCTTACATAGAATTTTAAAGAAAGAAACCTATTTTGATTTGGTTGCCTAATCTTCCTCTTCAATTTTGGGATAGTATCATGTTTAAGGCCATAGGAAATACTATTGGGGAATTTTGGATGGTTGATGTAGTAATAGAAAAAAGTGGGCATTCTACCTTTGGCCACATATTGGCAAATGTAGATATCTCCAAGGAGCTCCCTACATAGGTGGAGTTGAAAGTTAGGAATAGATCTTGGATTCAGACACTTGGATTTGAAGGAGTACCTTTTAGATGTCAAAGATGTTTTCAAACTGGGCATTTAGTAAATGATTGTCCAAGTATTAAGTATCAACAAACTAATAATTGGTGGAAGGAAGCTAGGTTTGAACATAATAATGTTGAAGCTGCTTTTGAAAGTGAAGGGCTTGATGTGGTCCTTGAAAAACCTATGTAAGTTATGGACCCTTCCTATAATAATATATATCCTTATGTAGATCCTTCAATTAAGGAGATTGTAGCTTTGCTAAAAAATCAATCGATAGGAAAAAAAAAGTATTGATTCTAGTCAAGGCTCAATGGCTCAGATTCTTTTAAAACACAATCATTCAACCAATGTTGAAGGTGGTGAATTTTTAGTTTGAGTGTTGAATCAAAAACTAATTAATGTATTGGAAGTCTCCATTCCCATACTTTCAGATTTAGGGGAAGGGGAAGAATTGAAGTTGGTAAACAACATAAGAAGAGGAAAGGGTAAAACAGATGTAGAGCTAATGAATATGACTCTTATGTCTCAAAAAGAAAATAATATGTGAGGGTTTTAGTTTCTTTTAGCTTCTTCTGTGTTCTACGGTAGATTTACAACATGTTATCAACTTTTTTATTTTTTTACTGGTAGAGGAAGCTTCATTGAGCTTTTATTATTTTAATCACTCTCTCCTTGTAAAGGGTACTATCCTTGTCAATACCCTTTTTTTACCAATAATAAAAAACAATCACTATCATAAATTAATATGTTAATCTACCTTTTACATTACAATACTTTATAATAAAGTTATTTTATTTATTTTAATGTTACGTTAAAATGTTTTTTGAAACAATGCAATGAAATGTATGTACATATAAAAATAGTATAACATTGTGAGTGAATAAACTATTTCCACCTCCACATTTAAATTTAAATTTAGTGTCCTATAAAACAATCTCGTAGTAAACAAAATTCTCATTCAAATTAAAAGAAATAATTTTACAAAGCAACATAAAAAAATCATATTACAACCATTCTATACTTTAAAAATATACACATAATAACTTTTAATTATTTTTGCATTTGTTTTAGGTAATTGATGAAACTAAAAAATAGAAAATTAAAAATCTCAATAGGCACAATTAACTCATAATTTCATAAACACTAATCTTTTTTCATTCTTCACTAATAATTAAAAGGATTACATAAGAGTATTTAAATAAACTTCAACTCAAAAATTGAGTTGACATTTGAAATTCAAAAAACTAAATAAATCAAAAACTACTTGGAGTTAATTGGCCCTGTTATTTTTACAAACTGCTATTTTTTATAAATGCAAGTTCAATAGTCACTATTTTTATTAACTTTCACATGGAAGTTTGGACGATCCTAAAAATATTCACTTATCCCCTACATGCCAAATTTAAACTAATGGAAAAATTTAAGCTCAATTTCATGTTTAGTTTCAAATATATCTAATGTATCAGATTCTAATTTTTTTTTAAAAAACTAAAGTACAATTTTGGACCTCTAGATGATCACTTATGGTCTTAAAATATATATTTAAATTGAACCTAACTAGCTAGAACAAATTATGAATACAATATGCTATTTGATATATTTATTTTAATGAAAATGAAAGTTCAAACATGTTATCATATTTAAAGTTATGGCCTCCTCAAGCTAGATGTCTACATCATTATCCTCTAGTTGAAAACAACTCAACATCTATGAGTTGCCTTGATTATACTCCTATCATTTATTATTATCAATCTTATTCAAATACCATTCTTAAATTCAAGTGTTTTCTTCATGCTATTATGCTTTCCACTTTACCAAATACTTGTTATAACTGCCTTGCATTGTGTTCACCATCTTATTATAAAAAACATGCACTATCTTTTTTTCTTATTCCTTGGTACCTATTTCTTCCAATCACCTTATTCATATTATTTCACTTCATCATGTTATCCATGAAATTCATATGAATCTTAAAATATTAAATACTTAAAAAATATCAAAATTATGTGCTAAACTCATCTCATAAGCAGTCATTGGTTTTCTTCACAATTCTATATGGACCAATCTTTTTGTACTTTAGATTTTTATATGTTATTTAGGGAAATATTTATTTTATAAAAATACCATCTCTAAATATAATTATTCAAATACCTGTGGCCTTATTTTTACATCTTCCACTACCTTATACTTGTCATTGCTTTTTTTAGCTTTCTTCTTGTAACTGTTATAAGTTTTCTAAAAATGCTTATGCATCATCACTAACTAATTATACAATTGTTAGTTATAAAAAATCTAAAAAAACCTTAGTATTTCTACCCTAAATAGTATGAAATAGTGATTTCCCTATTGATATATGTATAGAACTATTTTATGCAAACTCTACTTATTGTAAATCCAAGTTCCATTACTTGGACTTCTCTCCAACTGTGCATCTCAACAAATTTCCAAGGTATCTGTTCACTTCTTTTGTTTGTCTGGCATCTAATTGTGGGTGGTATGAACTACTAAGTTGTATTTTATTTCCCATCTTCTTTCATAGATTCTGTAAAAAATGACTTAGAAATTTTGTATTCATGTATGAAGTAATGGTATCTCGAACACCATCCAATCGCATAACATTTTAAAAAAAGAGATCTACCACTCTAGTGGAATCATTGGTTTTATTATATGTAGTAAAATGAACCATATTAAAAACCTATCTATAATTTTTTTGTTGAACCATTACCTCTTTGTGTGTTTTTAAGCCTGAACACAAAGTCTATACTAAACTCTATTTATGGTCATCTTGTTATTGGTAATGGCATTCATAACTCTATGTTTTTTATTGACCTTTAGTCACTTGGAATATCTTACATCTTAAAACATACCTTACCACATCTCTCTTCATTTTTGGCCAAAAATATTTCTTCTCCACTAAAGTTGTTATCTTAATATTACCAAAGTTTCCAACCAAACCACTATTATATCACTCTGTTATAATATTGTCTCTTATAGACCCAACTTCAATACATAACTAATTCCCCTTCAAGAGATAATAATCATGTATAAGATACTCATCATGAATATTACCTATCTCACTTGCTAATGGATTTGTGCATTGTTTAACTATCTTTCCAAAATCTAGAGTAGTATCATACAATTTCTTAACAACTTCAAATCTAACTACTTCATTCATCATGAAGTTAAAAATAACAATCATCTACTCAAAGCATTCTCTACCTAATTTTAATTTCTTTTTTTATGATTTCAAAAACAATTATATCCCTGAAAGAGAGACACTCACTTTACATGTCTACTATTTAAGTTATTGTGAGTGTTCAAATATTTCAAGGCCTCATGGTCTATAAATAAAATAACCTAATTAGGAAATAGGTAACGCCTCCATCATTTTAATTCTTTTACAGTGGTAGAAAATTCAACATTATTATTAGTAGAGTTTCTTATAAAACTAATAAGAACATGCTAATACAGAGATAACTAGTGCAATATTATGACAAAATAATATGATAGATTATAGATTTTCTTTTGAGTAACATGACATGTAATGAATAATGACTTAGAATTGCTTTTAAATACATCTAAAAAAAATTGCATTTTGTTTACCCTCATTTTCTTAATCTTTCCAACACTCATATACATAATTGAAGGAGTAGAAGTGATTGAATTATTTGATAATTTTATTGATTAATAGTATGTGTATATATACAATGAAATATTTAGTTAACAAAACTGTAATCATGTAACCTTTTTCCATAGTTTTATAACGACTGCACCTAATCACCTAACTTACCATCTAATCATCTAACCGACTATAATAGATTGTCAAGCTATATAATTAAGCCAACTCAAAATAAGATAAATCAAATAATGTATTATCTTTAAGTTATGCTAATAATCCCCCCTTTGTTACATTATTTTTACAAACATCATATTTACTAATAGTGGTCCCCCTTTATTCTAAACACTATAAAAAGTTTTACACTCTCTATGTAGCTTGCTCACTTTTGAAGTGGCATGCCATATTTATAGCTTTATGGTCTTAGTGATAGCTTGGTTTTTCCTTTTAGGATTACCAAAAATGGTTTTTACCTATAGGTTGACCAAAAACTTGGAGGTGGTGGGAGGTCCTGACTATTTTGTACACATCGGTGGTTTCTTAGATTTACACAAACCCTTTTCCAAGAACCAAGTACTACTTTAGTACTTTTTCTCCCCATAATGTTCTTCATTAGAAGGTATAAAACTAGAAAATAGTGCTCAATATTTTATTGAAAAATACATTAAATAACATAAAAATAAACACTCAAAAAATTATCACCATAGCAATGATGCAAGCCCATCATAGGTAAGTGACAAGAGGATGCCAATTGTCATCTAACCTCTATGTATCCTCTAGCCTCTAGTACATTAAGCTACTTACTCAAAAAAGGTGTTGATCAAGCTCGGATCCAAGTCACTTTGACTGAAATGGGGTCCCTCCCTCAAGACTAACATAATCAACATAAGGATGTTGCATACAAGTGATAGTGCATCCTTTTATAAAAAAAGCTTTAACTTTGATAATTGTCCGATATACATAAATTTTACAAATTAAAAAGTAATTAACTATTAATTTTTATCATAACTATATGGTAAAATCTCCATGTTATAAAATATAATATTCACTTATGATAATAAATCTCCAAAAATTGACAATTGTGAGAAATGACACGAAGCACTAAAATACCTATATAACTATAAAGTTTATGATGGACCATAAAACAAAATAAATCAACTTAAATAACATGATGCTTATTTAAATTTAAATCTTTAATGAAATAAAATAAAGGACCCAACTTAAAACAAAACCTAAAAATATGACCTGTGAGAGGATAATTGGATGAACGGAGCAAAAAGTTGATGAGCCTAGGTGGATGCGAAGGACATTGAAGTCGACACACCAAGATGATCATAGGAAGATGGTGGGTGGAAAATTGAAGTGAGTGTGTGGAGTCACATCTTGTAACCTTGATGTGTTTCAAATATTTGGAAGAGAAAAGTGAGTGATGAAGCTGAGGTAAAAGGTGAACAATGAAAAAATGGTAATAAACTGGTAAATAATGAGATATACATAATTTAAAATGGATGGATAATAAAAAAATGCTCGATGTAGCTGATAGCCTAAATTGAATGGATAAATTATGATAGAACTAAAAAATTGAATTTGTGTGGAGAATTGTGATAGATGTCTAGTCTAAAAGAATAAAAAATAAGAGTAAAATCACATTAAATATTCCAAAATCCCTTTATGATCCATGATCTGGTCTGTAATGAAGACTGTGCTTCAGTGAATCAAGTTTATGGGGGATGAATTCAAATTGCTCCTCTTATTGGACATATTAGATTTGAACAGAGATGCATTCTCACATAAAAATAAACACAAATGTTCCAATAAATATCTTTCACCATAAACATGACAAAATCTCACAAACTCGTAGAACTGCACATGAGTAAACTTTAATCTAACCCATATCTGCTCAAAAATCCTACTTTGATACCAAAATGAAGGAGTATAAGTGATTGAATGATTTGATAGTTTTATTGATCAATAACAGGTATATATATATACAATTAAGGATTCAGTTAATATAACCATAATCATGTAACCATTTTCCATGGATGTATAATGACTGCACCTAATCGCCTAACCTTCCATTTAATCATATAACCAGCTATAACAGATTGTTGAGCTATATAATTAAGCTAACTAAATATAATCTAACTTAAATAATGTAATATCTTTAAGTTACACTAACAATAATGACCAAACTTCTTGTAATAATGACATTGAACATTGGATTTATCATACCTCTAAAAATGTTGAGTGAGACTAGTTGAACCCTCTAGAACTATGAGTATTGAAATTTTGATTTGCCCTTTCACCTTGACTTGGACTACTCCTTCCACCTCTTTGATTATTATTTCTTGCTCTACATCTAAAGCTTGACCTTATTCTTCCTCTACCTCTACTAAATGAAACTTGTGATTTAAAAACATTCTCTAAAAAGGAAGTATCATTTATGTTCATTATTAACTTGTGAGATAATACAGACCCCATCAAATCATCTACAGATAGTTATTTTAAATCTTTAGATTCTTCAATAGTGATAACAATAGAATCAAACTTATTAGGTAAGCTCTTGAGAATTTTTTTTACAACCTTCTAATCAGTTATTTCTTCTCTATGTGATCTGATTTAAATAACAACATTCATGACTTAAGTAAAAACTTAGTCTATAGACTCTGAATCTTTCATTTGCACACTCTCAAAATATCAAAAATGAATTTGATACCATTTTTAAAGGCATTGAATCTGATATCACATTCACCTATTTAAAATAATTACTGATTAAAACATAAACATTTAATAATTAATTTTGCATAGAAAAACACAAACTAATCTTTTTTACAAGGTAACACACAAAGCATCAAAGATTCTCCAGGAAAAAATAGCCTAAAAATTCAAAATTTTAAGATAAAACAAAATTCATAGCATAGCATTATAAATTAGGATAATAGTCTTAAAATTTGATATTTTTCCAAATATTAATAGTAAATGTCCTTTAAAATAGTCTGATGGTGGGATGTAGCCTCACTGAAATTAAATTTAACTACCCAACAAGATTAATTAAACAACCTCAAAAGTACCCATTGATACACATTTAATACACCTCTAAAGGACCAATCAATACTATAGACAAACTAAACATATACATCATGTGAGATCTTAATGACACTTGGAGAAACATCATACAATATTTTAGCTTCAAGTTTAAATCAAACCCTTCATTTTAAGTGGTCTGGTAGAGTGAAAGATCTTAGTCTATTTTCACTATGGTGATAATAATATGGCATTTAAGTTGGGACTGGGTCATATATAACTCATTACAAATACCTTGGAAGGAATTTTTGATAAAATATGAGAGTACATGCATCTTCTTAACCCACTTAATTGCCCTAATGATAAATTACAATGATTTTTGATCTACAATATAATACACTTCTTTAGATTGCTTCTTGAAATACATGGACACTTTAGTATCCCCATCAAATTTAGCCTTAGATAATCAATTTCAATCCTTATTTTTCATTTTATACAAAACCAAGGTAGTGGACATTGAAACCATCTTATGAGTGAATGGTTTCACTTTTAGAGTATAATATTTAAACTCGATTAGGGATTAATTAAGACTAATGTTATGTGAATATGCCTAAGTGATTAGTGGGCCACACTAACTCCTCTATGGGGGAAAATGGCCTCACCACATATTTCTTAGTGGGGGATAATGGCCTCACCACGCAATCCTCAATGGGGGACAATGGCCTCACCACTCAGTCCATAGTGGGAGACAATGGTCTCACCACTCACCTAGTGGGAGGGCCACCTACCTATCTTCCACCCACATCTTAATCCTATTTATAGACACTCTTGGATTTCATTTCATTGAGAGAGGTATGGAGAGGAAGATATAGTTCTAAGGACATTGTAATATATTATTTAAGTAATATATAGTTATTTGTGAGCAATTTGTTAATGGTCATGTCTATGGTAATGAGCTATTGAAGAGACCTTAGGTGAGTTCCCTCATGCACTTATATGCCAACACTAAACTTTATTGTGTTAGATTATCCTTAGTTTAATTTAACCATTTTATATACTTCTCAGATGAATCCTCTAAAAAATGGCACATTGGGAAGCAAACTCTGTTAGCTAACTTATGTTTTAGTGTCATAATTTTCTCACTCAATTGAATGAGATCTAATTTTTGTCTATGTGATGCGGATTATGAATCTTTATTAATTATTACAAACTTTTATAGTTGTAGTTCAATAAATCATTAAGAACGCCCAAAGTAGATTCAACATTTTCAATCATAAATGGTGGGAATACAACCTAGGGTTTATATCAAATTTCTTTAACTTTCTTGTCGATATTATCATGTTGAATTTGATGTTGGGTGATCTTGATCAATTATTCTATAATATATATGGTTGATATTTATTTTCATATGAAATTTTTATCTTGGGATTCCTTTTATCTCCACCCTTTACATCTAAATGGATGATTTATTTATACATTAGGAAGAACTTCTCAAGAATTATATGGGGATGTTTACATCAGGAAACATAAACCTTGAGGCCATGCTCATTTAAAAATCAAGTGTAATAAGATGAATTTATTAGTAAAAATATTATGAAGTGAAAATAACTAATGCATTAGAGGAAAAAACTAATATAAATGGATCCTGCAATGGGGAAAGTGTTTGTACTAAATGAAACAATTTTAATCAATGGGAAATATTTACAACTAGTGTGATAATAAAATTTGTAGAGAACAAATTAGAATATAAAATTATTTTTTATACCATGGTAAGAGATGTAACAATATAATGGGTTAAAAAAATGGAGGTATTAACATCAACTTGTGATAAAAGAACTGATGATTTAATTATACTTTCATTTCATAAAATAACCATAGAAGAGGAAGGGACATGCACACTTTTTGGGTTTGATAGTCCTTATATAAGATTTTGTGAGGTATTAATTTCACATGAGGATTAATTTTGGTGTAAAATCCTATAATGTATTCTCCTCTACCCAAATCAATCCATTTTTAAGTGGTGTCTTATTGAATCTTATTTCATTTACTTATGACCTTAATATTTTTTATCACTTCCTTATTCATGTTATGCTGGAGTGGGCATTCACACTCACTCATGAAGATAAACTTGATTTATAATTTTTGTTATAGTTGATGGAATTTTTTTATGTGTGCCTAAGCAATATTGTATTGTGCACCTATTTAGACAATTACTTATATTTACAATGATCACAACCAAGAGGTTATTGTGAAACCAACTTAATAACCTATTTAGTAGGCTCTCTTTATACTTATTTTAAACTAGTGAAAGAAACAAAACCTAAATATTATATTTTGTTCTTGAAATATAATAATGAGAGACCTATTGTTCATATTATTTGTCTTATTATTGTGTGAAAAATAATGACCTTACCATGGTAATGGTGTGAAAAAATGTTCTTATGGCTGCATGAGTACATATAACACTCCATCATGGTATTAGAGTAGCCTTGATAGAATTTGTTCAATAAAAATCCTTACATCTAGTGCCTCAACCATAATCAGGTCATACATCTATTTTGGCCTCATCAATGTTGTCTGTACAAGTTTTTGTAATGTCTGTATAAATCCTCTACATTTATCATACCCTTATATTTATGGTTTCAAATGGTATTTGGCTAGACATTGATTCCTTTTGATTTGAATTTGGTTTAGTATTTGTGTCAATTCATGTTTGAAAGGTTTGCAAATAGGTATTTAATTTCTTTTAAAGGGATATTATTAAGTCCTAGGTCTATGAAGTGTTTATATATTTTGTGAATCTAGTTGTGCAAATCATTGACTATTGAATAAAGTTACCATTTGACCTTGGCGTTCATTTAATGGATATATATTTTCATGGTTTACTCACTAGGCCATATGGATTATATTTTGTCTCATGGACAATGTTGTTTCTTTCTATTACTATGGAGTCTTTGAACATGGATCACAATTATGTTGAATCGATACATGGTGTATTGGTCTTGACTTTGAATTATCCTTGCCTACACTCAATGTTGTCTATTCTCACAACAACATTGGTGAGTTTTGGATCGATCTATCCTTTTGTCTAAGCTTGGTATAACAATTTGAATCTAGACTCAGGTAAGTTATAAATGACATATTAAAATGCTTATTTTATTTACCTCTCTATCAACCTCTCCAATATGGATCCAAATTTCCCTACATAGCTATAATGACCACGAAACTCCATGCTAGTGGTCAACAACTCCCTAGTCCCTTCCTATACTGTTGTCACTCAATCCTTTGATGGTCAACTTAAAACCTAAGATCTGCCAATCATAGAATGAATGAATGAAATTTTTTACTAATGTCCACGAGGCCAATCAACCTATGGGACCTAAGAGTAAAACTAGCTGACAAGATTCCAAATAAACTACACCACACTATTACTTTTGTCATTCCTCAATTTCTTTGTTATGCTTGGATCTTCTATTATAAATTCTCATCAAGTAGTCTATTGTTGTTGCTATCTTTTCCTCTTCAAAGTGTCTTACCTTGTAGGATATCAACATAACTACTTTGAATGCCCTCATATGGTATACATTCCATGATGAAATTCCATTTCGTTTCTTTTCTTCACATCAACGGTCATGTGCTTGGTCTTGTGTTGATAGGTTAATGGCCCCCTCTTTTTGTGGACCCCACACCTCCCTCACAAGACTACCATCTAGGTTGGCCTTTATTTTTATAAAATCTTAAAGTTTTGAAATTAAAACTCTAATTAGAAATTTGCTCAAAATAAAGTTTGAAGTTATTTATGGCCAAATTGGCTCTAATGACTTTTATAGAGGTTATAACCTTCTTTGGAAGGTTAGGGGTTAGAGCCCCAAAGTCATAAAATTTTATAGAGGTGGGGACTATTATTAAGCAGGATTTTTTAACTTAAAATGGTGTTTTTCAAGAGGGACATTATTTTGAGAGGAGTATTAATTAATTGTTATAATATTTTTCTATTATTTATACCATTTTATAAAAATAAGGTTTATTTTATTCTATCTCATTTTTTGAAGACTAGAGGATGAAGTCCAGTCTGGTAATAGTTTAGACCCCTTCACAAATAATATAAATTTGTTTTTGATATTTCATCACACTCATCCCACCATTGTATTCACATATGTATTTTCAGTTTATCCTGAAGTATCATATTTTTGAGTGTGTATTATACTTTTAGGCCACCTTTGCATTATATCTACATTGTATTTTTATTTTAGACACATTTTTGGTGGTAATCAATAGCTATTTTAGGGCTCAATTTATTATGATTTGGTTATTTTTTTATCATTTCATGTTTCTGAGTGTGGGTTATTTTATAATTTAACCCATCAATTATTCTAACTATGCCACATGAAAAACTAAAATGTAGATGCACTTAAAAATAAAAGAGAGTTGTACTTGGTGACTTTCAATACCTTACAAATGAAGATAATATTATGTGTCTTGTGTCCTTACAAAATGAGGCACCTTGTTTCATTTGCCTCAATGTTTCAGATAGTTTGTATTCTCACATTGAACATGCCACATCACCTAAGGAATCCTAGAATTTTATTTTATCATGGCTTGGAGAGATCACTTCACCTCCAACTATTCCTCTTCCTTCCCCTCCCTATCATAGTGAACATTTTTTTATTGGTGGCATTAATGAGGTTTCTCTACTATCTTCTCCCATTTGTGAAGGTGTAATTATTTACATTGATATGAATGAGGAATCGTTGGCATCTACTCTGCCTTTTGTTGGTGTTTGTCCTCTATTTATTAGTGAGGACCTATTTCCTAGGATGATAAATTTGTACCACCTCTTCCTACTACCGATTATATAGATTTTTTATTGGTGGTCACTTGGAAGAGGTATCTACACCTACTTCACATACTGATGCACATTCTTATTCTATGATTTTTTCTCTTATTTTTATTCTAGTTTGAAAATTGATAGTAATATACTAGACACTGAGTAACCAAATGATCATATGGCTTCTTTCCTAACACGTCAGGAAGCACACATGAAACTAATGAAATAAAATTGCATTTTACACCATAATTCATGGAAAAGATTCCATCATATTCTCTTTGCAAAAGAAACTAGTTGGTTACAAACAACATCAAACTCATATCATGGACACTCATGCTCATGTTCCTAGTCCATCATGTAATGTTATTGAATCTAGTACATATCCACTTGATGAACTTTTACAATGTGATCTACTAGATCTCAAATAACCCATTGTTCATGTTGTTCCTCTTATTGTAAATGACACTTTTGGACCTAAAACTATTGAACAATCTACACATCCCGCTCTAGGTCCACCTACATATATGCCTACTTATTTTGAGAAGCATATAATTATATTTAACTCCTACATGTTTCATTCCATGGGTCACACTACTAGACTTTTGGGCTTTGGGAACTATCTATAGGGCATTTCTCGCCCTATAGAGCATGTTTTATGGATTGCTAGGTATGACATTAATTATGATGCAAATGTTTCTTTAGGATATTTTTATTTGAACCACTTTTTATGAGGGTAGTGAGATATATATAAGCTCTTCTAAACCTTCACTCAGGCTTGAGAAACTTGAGATTATAATGGTAAAAAATGATCCACCTAAAACTTCTCTAAATGTTACCTTTCACTCTTCTAATGTGAAATTTTCACCCACTAATATACATACATCTTCATTCACCATTCTTATTCATTTAGAGTGTATTTATGATCATTCTTGGTAGCATCGGTAGCATGGATTTATGATCAATGATGTAGAATAATACATGGTAACTTGTTGATCTTCTAATAGGGAAGAAGTAGAAAAACTACAAGTGGGTATTTAAAACCAAGTAAAAAGTAGATGGAAACATTGATAAGTACATATAATACTTATAGCCAAGGACTATGCATAGAAAGAAGGCATTGACTATGAGGATACTTTTCTCCCAAAACTACGATAAAGAATATGAGAATGGGATTTTCTATTGCTTCTCAGTTTGGATGGAAATTCCATCAAATTGACATGAAAAGTGTCTTCCTGAATGGATATATGCAATATCAATTATACATAAACCAATTATAAGTTTTGGTTATGCTAGGTTAAGAATAAAAGGTGTTTAGACTTATCAAGTTTTTGTATGATCTCAAACAAGCTCTTTAGTGCAACATAGATTCTAATGGAGTATATATGATAAAAAACTATACCTCAAGGAGAAAAGGTGGAGGTTGTGAATGCCAAAGATCTAATCATGATGCATAAAAACTAGGTTAACTTATAGAGACCATAAATTTTGACCCATAGCTCCATTTGAGCTCTTCCACATGCCAAAATAACCATCTCAAAAAATTTAATGCTTCCATAATCTATTCTATCCTCTTAAAATTGTTTTTGATAATTTAGAGGCCATATGTGTTCATCTAAAGGTAGAAAATTATTGTTTAATTATTTTTTTGAGAATTCTCTATTTTTAAAAATTATATATTTTTAAGACCAGACATCAACTTCAGTTGAATTCCATCCCATAGACTAATTTAAACTTTTAGGATATTTGAGGAATTTTTTTAAGTTGCACATGCTACCATGAGAAACTTACTATAAATAGCAATTGCCAAAATAGAAGTTTTTTTAGATTTTAATTTTTTTTTTTTTTTTAAATTTTTGCATGTCAACTCTAATTTTGAGTTGAGGCTTATTTAAGCATTGTTTGGGTAGTAATCATTTCAATTCATTCAATACAAATCAATATAATTTATTTTTTTTAGAAGCTTTGCCTATTGGTAATTTGTTGTCTTGATAGTTTTTGGGTTCATCAAGTCATCACTAGAAGCTTAATTAAGATGATTGAGGTAACAATGAATGATATCAAGTGAGTGTTTGACATGACAGATCTTGATCTTCTGTACTACTATCTTAGTTTGGAGGTATGGTAAAAAGGGTACCACATCTTCACGTATAAAATGAAATATGTCAACTCCATGCTCAAAAAATTCAAGATGATGGATTATTATCCTATTGCAACACCTATGGAGACATGACTTAAACCTTAGTTGAATATAAAACACATTTTTGACACCACAATGTTATCACAAGTTAATTAATGTCATAGGACATGTTATTGAAGTGAAATGGATTTGAACCTAGGACTGATACTATAAATTTCCCCCATTACCATGATACCACAACCCATTGGAAAAATTTGTCTAACTGTTGAGCATTATGTATGAATAATTTTATTCAACATGGCATTCATTCAACATACAACTTTCATTGGGCCACAATGGTAGTTATTACTATACAATTATATTTTTTACTCTATTAGTCATGACTAACTATTGTAACCCTTGCATACAAGAATGTTTGTTTGGGTCTACTGATCCTTTGAGAAATTATTATAATATAAATTTTACTAGTATAATAATGGATGCCATTATATTTATCATTTTATGAAAAGTAATTATTTTCCCAAAAAAATAATCTATAATGTTTTCCAAAACCTTATCCATTGATAATTTTTTTTACATAGTTAAATAATCTAAAGAGAACATCAAAATACTCTAAGGGATTGTCCTATAATGGCAATGGGAGACATTTGTAAAAATAATACTCTTGTTCAAACTCTCCAATGAAATAAGTGGGATAGTACTACCACAAACATGTGGCCAATTTATGGTATAATAATTATAAAGGATTTAGGACTTTGAAAAATATTTACAAGTAACCTATATTTCTAAATATTCTAATATCCCACATAGTATTAAGTTCGATCCATTTATTCACCAACAATTTGACATTAAAGTCAAAAGGGACACTTATTAAAATAATACCCTTGTTCAAAATTTCCAATGCAATAAGAGGGACGATACCACCCATAGACATGTGGAAAATTTATGATATAACAATTATCAAGGATGTACAATAGTGACCAATGTTTACAAGTAACCCGTGTTTAAAAATACATTAATATCCCACATATTGTTAAGCTTAGCCCATTTATTCACCAAATATTTATCAATAAATCCAAATGGGAATCCAATCATCTAGCTCTATTAAATGGCTATGATTCCTATAGATGGGTCGAGGTTATGAGTGTAAGAATGCTAAGACAGTAAAGTATTTATAAAATTACTATATAAGGAAAAAGAAATGAGCATAAGAGAGACCATATCCTTAGTAGACATAGTAAATTGAAATTTAAAAGTAAAAAATAATCAAAATAAAGAGGCATAAAATAAAATTTAAAATACCTAGTTGTTGAGCCTTCAATGGTGTTTCCCATGCCAAACTCATCAAGGTTTGTTATACCAATGAGTAACACACCATTTTGACATAATTTTTTGATAACCTTGGTTTCAAAGGAAGGATGGTGACCCTCTAAAACCCTAGACTTTATAGTTGATGACATATATTTTTTACATAAACTATTATTGATATAAATTAAATGCCTACCAACAATCCCACCTTCTCATTTCTTGAAATTTTATCATTAATTTATGATGCCTACATCAAAAATTTATCAAATATATGAATATTCTCTTAAAGTAAGGAGTTGTCTATTAAAGGTGAGTTAAATGTTCTAAAATTTTAATGACTATTTTTCTCTTGACAGTAGGGATTTTTTTATTCACATAATTTTGGAGGAAGAAGTGTGTTTATTATTTTTGTTAGTTTTTGATGGCTTGGAGAGTGTCTTAGATGTAAAAACTATGAAGATAATGTGGATTGTGTTTATTCTTCTACAATCAAGGAAATAAAAAAAAGAGCACATGAATGGAACCATTGCCTTCATCTTCATTGGATGAAGAGAAATAGACGTAAAGGACATATTAACTATCACTACTTATGTTTGATTATTATTTGTGTGTGTGGGGGGGGGAGGGGGGGTGGGATTGAGTGGGTATGGGTGTGTGTGTGTGTGTGTGTGTGTGTGTGTGTGTGTGTGTGTGTGTGTGTGTGTGTGTGTGAGAGAGAGAGAGAGAGAGAGAGAGAGAGAGAGAGAGAGAGAGAGAGAGAGAGAGAGAGAGAGAGAGAGAGAGAGAGAGAGAGAGAGAGAGAGAGAGAGAGAGAGAGAGAGAGAGATGCTCAAATGTACCTATTTAAACCTCAATCTTGGTTGAATGTACAACATATATGTTTCACCATAATTTTGGCACAATTCAATTAGTCTTATGTGTTATCTTATTTCAATAATAGGGACTTGAACCTAAGACATGTTATTATGAATTTACCACATTACCATTAAAACAAAACCCCTTATAAAACTTTGTCTCACTATTAAGCAATATGTATGAATATTTTTATTAAACTCAACTTTCATTTCACATACAATTTTCATCAGGCCACAATGGAAGCTATTACTATAGAGTTATATATCTTACTCTATTAGTCATCACTCTTTGTTGTAACTTTGACATATAAGAATGTCTATTTAGGTCTAATCATCCTCTAAAAAATTCTTTTATTCTACATTTTACCAGTATATTAAAGTTTGTTTCTATATTTATTATTTTATGAAAAGGAAATAATCTCCCAATTAAAATAAGGAAACCTTGTGAACTATTGAAAAATATTTTATGAAGTAGTATCAGAGCTTTCCCTATAATAACAATGGGAGACACTAGTAAAAATAATACTCTTACTCAAACTCTCCAATTCAATAAGATGTTTACTACTACCACAAACATGTGGATAGATTGTGGTATAACAATTATAAATGATGTATGGTTGTGACCAATGTTTACAAGTAGCCCATGTTAACATTTACACTAATATGCCAATAGTATTGAGCTCGACCTAATAACTCACCAATGATTTGGCATTTAAAATGGGAATCAAATCCTCTAATAATATTAGATGGATATGATTATTGTAGACATGTGTTGAGGTTGTGGGTATAAGACTGTGAAGATGGTAAAGTATTTATAAAATTAATATACAAGGAAAAAGGAATGAGGGTTAAAGAGATCATATCCATGGTAGACAGTAAATTTAAATTTACTAGTAAAAAATATTTAATTAAGATAAATAAAATTTAAATCACGTAATATTAGAGCCTTCAGTTGTGATTCACATGCTGAACTTGTCAAGGTTTATTTTTCAATTGATCAATGCACCATTTTGATACAATTTCATGATGACCATGATGTCAAAGGGAGGATGATAAGGATATAAAACTCTAGACCTTGTAATTGATGACATATCTAGTGTACATAGATTATTCTTGATGGTAATCATAATGCCTGTCAACACTCCCACATCCTCATTTATTACAAATTTATTGTTAATTTATGCTTCCTTCATTTCAAAAAATTATCAGGTACATGGAGAAAACTCTTGAAAATAGGGATTTTATTATGCTTATAATTTGGAACGAATAAGTATGGTTATTATTTGTTTAGTTATTCATAGCTCAGAGAGTGTCTCCTATGCATAAACATTGATGACATTGTGAATTGTGTTTGTTCTTCTACAATTAAAGAATAAAATAGAGAGCATGGGAATGGAACTATTTCCCTCATCTTCACCACATGAAGAGAAAATGGGTGTGAAGGATAGAATGAATATCACTACTTATGTTTGATTACTATTTAATTATATATGTGTGATTAAGATTTGATGATTTAACTCTATTGTCCCCCAAAAATATCACTCATTTTTGGGATAACATTTGAACTATTTTGGTCTTACAGACCAAAATTCTCTCTTCCTTTTTCAAAATTTGTCTTGGGCATTCAAATTCCTCATTTTTTAGGGTTAAATCTATGGACTCTACAGGTGGGTTCAATCAAAAGAATCAGTTTCTAACACTTGGTCATTTTTAGAATTAGTTCAGTGCCTTGGTTCAAACAAAAATGTTCAAAGGCAGGTTCAAGTAGTAGGTTCAACGTTTGGTTCATCCTTTGGTTCAACGTCAAATGGTTCAAAGGCATGTTCAATCAAGCGGTTCAACACTTTGATTCATCCTTTGGTTCAATCAAATAGTTCGTCAATCAGTTCAAGGCTTCGTTTGAACCGTTGAACCAAAACTTGGTTCAATAGTTGGTTCAAGTGACAAAGTTCAAAGGAGTGCCCCCAAGAGTCAAAGACACAAGTGCCCTTGCGAAGGGAATTCCCATGGCAAAAAAGTGACCAAGGCAAACAAACAGACTGAGACAAAATCCCAACAGAATCCCATGGATGCTGCCAAGTGTCAACCATTGAGCCTCACTAAACTTTGTTTCTATGAATTGGCAGATATTGCCATGTGTCCCCTCTTGAAGCTTGTCGGAAGCCTCCAAGTGTCAATATCTGCAATCTTTTCCCTTAGCTTCATTGTTTCAAGCAAAGACCATGGTGGACTCGGGAACAAGTGACTAAATGAAGCGGAACATGCCAAGTGTCTGCATCTGTGTGACTAAAAAATGTATTCAAACCATGACATGTGCCCCTTGTAAAATTCATCGGAAGCAAACAAGTGTCAATCTCTGCAATTTATCCCTCCTACTTCTTATTTTCATAAAGACTGTGGTGGACCCCTAGTGAGCTACTAAAGAAAGTAGAACGTGCCATGTGTCATCATCCACCTGACTCTCTAAAGAAAAGCGAAAGCTGCCACCTTTTCCATTGTAACTCCGTGGAGAGCGACATGTGTTTGCATCCACAATTCTGAATTTCTAATAGGTTTCAAAGCCTCTATCAATAGACGTTTCTCAGAGTCCCATGGAATTTGCCACGTGCCTTCACCTGTTTAGTAGTGGAATGTGCCACACGTCAATTTCTAAAGACCAACAGAAAGTGACTAAGGAACAGAGCATCAAATTGAATCTAGGACCCGATTTAAATAACTAGAAAAGGAGGAATGATGAAGAAGGATCAGATCACCAAGTGGACATTGAAAGATGTAAACTTTCAATATCATGACTTGTTTCTCTGCATTGAGAAAAGTAAATGGGTAGATGCCCCTAAGTTCCAGCCTACCTTCTTAATAGATTGCAATGCAACATGATGTGTTACTGTTCCTAAGTCCTTCTTGAAGAGGCTATATAAGGGACTCTTTTTTATTGTAAATATATCTCTTTTTTGACCATCAGAATGAAACTCTGCCCAAATTGAAAGACACTTCTAAGACTTTAAGCTTAGTTTGTTTATCATATTTTGTTATTGGAATAAGAAAGAAAATGGTTTTTTAGACTTTGTGTTGTAATATCTTTATTGTTGAGGAAACTGTTCTTATGTCTTTTTCTTCAATATATCTTCTATTCCTTTAATTCAACAAGCATAATTAGTGACAACAGTAAAAAAGGTGTCCTAAAGAGTCAACTGTGGAGAGACTTTGTGCCCCCACAATTGCCTTTAGTGTGTTTTCTTTTCATTTCTATGTAAAGGACCCTAGGGCAACTTTGTGCCCTCATTGTCCTTTGTATCTTACTCTTGAGCAATCCAGGTGAAGACCTTGTGCGACATCTCAATTTGCTAGTTATTACATTCTTTGTTACATTTTGTTGTTACTACCTGGAGTATTCTTATGGCTTACTGAATAGTACTTCTGAAAGAAGAGTAGTGCTTTCTATCATTTTCCTTAAGTTTCTCCTTTGATCCGCACACATCATCTCTGAAGAAAGAGAGATGGATGGTTTGTCCTACCCTTGAGTATTATTTTCTATATATATATATATATAGCCTATCTATAAGGAACCTCCCCTTAATGAGAGGAGAGATCAGTCCCCTTATGATGTGATAAACCTACACATTTGGATGACTAATCTTCCTACTTTGGCTGATCAGACCTATTTTGTTTATCAGTACGCTGATCAATAAAATATTCAACTAAAAGTTTTTAGCGACTCCACTAGGGAAGAGCGCATAGATTGAAGTCTCAAACTTCAAGCTAAAGAAAATCCTGCTCTTTTCCAATTTTTGTTCTACAATTTGGCAACTCCACGTTATACCAGAGGCCAAAAATCCCAAGGTGTTGTCGACCCTACTTTTGAGTTGGTGCAACAGAGTAATTTTGAGTTGTTTCCTCCACAACCTCACCTTGGATGAAATAGGAGTCTTCCTCCTAGCCCTACCAAGCCACCAACACAAGGCAGAGCTTATTTTTATACTGCTAGCCAAGCCTTGCCTACCCACACTCCACCTGGATTAGTGATCCCACTTTTGCATAATCAAATCATGGCTCAAGGACCCTGGGGTAATTCTTTCAGTCCCCTAAATTTGACTCCACCTTTGCATGATCTTCCACACAATTCAAGGAAGAATTTCTCCAAATTCTTTGGTGATGGAAAGGTTCATCCTAATGAACACATTGCAACTTTCATCATAGCCTATGGTGTAATAGGGGTGGAATTTGAAGACATAGCAGTCACGTTGTTTATGGAGACACTACAAGGCGCTACTACAGACTGGTTCTACCACCTGCAGGCTGGGTCAGTGGCTGATTGAGACACTTTGAAAGACAAATTTGAAGCCAAGTTTAAGCCTAAAGAAGATGCACATGCCTTGCTGGCCTAGCTCACTCAGATGAAGAAAGAGCTTCATGAGCCTATGAGGGATTTTATTGCTAGGCTCGACAAACTGGGGCATAGGATTCCCATGGTCACCCAGATGACACCTCAGAACCTCAAATTCTTCTTCATCAACTCACAACTACCTAAAGTGAGTTTTTTGATGAGATGGGCCAAACTCATAGACCTTGCTACTGCTTAGGACTTGGCTACTGAGGTAGAAGATGACCTTATCTTGGCAAGAAAGATAAGGAGAGACCCTAATAAAAGTAAATCCTCTTCATCTTCTGAGTCCTCCCCTATAGTCACCACTGACCCAATGGTACAAAATCTAGAAAATGAAATACTAGCTCTCAGAAAGCAAATGGCACAAGGGATGTCATTTGCTTCTGCATATAGAGATATGCCTAGGATGACATTCCAAAATCAGGCGTACCAAGGCAATACTGCCAATAATCAGGGACAGCAAAATTGCCTTCCTCCGCCACAGAGGAACCTCACCCTTGAAACACCTCCAAACAACTCAGCAGTTGGATATCTTGAAGCTAAAGTGGATTTTTCATTCCAGCCCGAGTTAAATCTTGAAGATGATGCTAATCTCTTCACTAAGGAAGAAGAAGAATTAGCTAGTGACTCCCATATTGGTTTCCTAAACTATCAGGATGAACCCAGAAGTGAAGGCCATGCAGTTGAGGGGTCATATGATGTATTCACCCAGTTTAAGAATAAATTAACTCAATAAGATGATAAGGAGAAAGTAGAGGAGCGACCTCAACCAGTAGTTTTAATTGCTAAGCAGGGATCCACTCTTCCTTTCCAGCCAAAGGACCTGGTGGTTTCAAAAAAGGTAAGTACCCCAAATGCTCCTATGCCTTCTACTTCAATTTCACAGTCCAATCCTCCCCCTTTCAAAAATAAAAAGGATGAACTCCCATCCTTTGCTCCTAGCTCATTCCAGACATTTGATATCATTGACCATATAAAGAGAACTAAAATTCAAATGTCTAAATTTGAATTTTTGCAGTCCCATCTCGAGCAATTAGATAGACTGATTCAATGTGTTAAAAACTAGAACATCCCTATTGAATGAGAGATTTCCAAAGTGACACATGATGATGCCAAAAATGCACCCACCAGGAACAACCTTGTCACCGCTCCCGCTGCTGCTCCTGGCAGGACTGAACCTTTTTATGTCTTATTGCTGATAAATGGACATCAGCTGAATAATTGCATCATTGATTTTGGAGCTTTAGACAATGTCATACCTGCTAAAGTGGCCAAATCCCTTGGTCTCACACTAACCAAGACATTTGGGAGATGTTTCTCCATGGAGAATAAGCAATTACTATTGCTGTGGCAAATCAAAGATGCCCAATTTGCATTTGCAGCCTTTCCAGATAAGAGAATCAAGATGACTATCTTGGTGGCTGACGTCCCATCATCTTATGGCATTTTGCTTGGACAAAATTTTTGCAAGGATGTGGGAGGAGAACTAATCATGGATCTGTCTGAGGCAAGGATCCATGTCCAAGGCATAATGAAGATGTTGCTCCCTGAAAAGGAAGCAAAATATGTGGTCACCTAGACATCAGCCCCTGAAGCTCAAATTCTTTTTAAATCCATAGGTATGGGTAACTATTTTATATCTACAGATGAAATACATGAAACATATTATATAATACCTAAAAGTATCAACTCAAAAATTAGTTCAACAAGAACAGCAGAAAAACTAGTAGACTGCAATACAGACCAAGAAGGATCCTCCATCTCTGATGAAGGAAAGTCTAAAGAAAAATCAGTATCAAATGAGATATAGACTTTGGAATTTGATGGTAGTTATTCCTCTACTAGTTTAGGAGCTAAGATTTTTTTTATATCTGCTCAAGGAGATATGTTCCCTTCATCTTAAAAATTATAGTTTAGCAACACTAACAAAATAGTTGAATATGAATCTCTATTGCTTGGCATGAAGGCTGCTCAAGAAAAAGGCATCAAGTTTCTTCATGCCAAAGGAGATGCTGAATTAGTGGTTTTTCAAGTAAGGAACTTATACCAAACTAAGAATGAAAGATTACTCCACTACCGTAACTTGGTTTGGGACCAAATTGAAAGCTTTGATGCTTTCAACATTTCTACCATACCCAGAGAGTCTAATGATAGATCTGATGCACTTGTTATTTCAGGAACTCTCTTAGTTCCTCATTCAGATTTCAAAGAAGACAGGTATACCATTGAGCTGGTTTATAGACCAAGTGTTCCTGACAATGCTAATCATTGGCAAGTATTCACTGCCTTCAAAACATAGTTGTTCAAAAGATCAGATATAAATGAAGAATTCTTACAGCTGAAAGGAAACAAAATTCCCAAAGGCTTGTTTTCTCTTGAAAAGTTGTTTGACAAGCATGATAGATTCACCAAACAACAACAAACAGACTCGAGTTTCTCTCAAGGATTCGATCAAGTGAATTTGTCTACTGAAGAAAATCCCAAGATGGTCAATATTGGTAAGTGTTGCACCCCTGAAGAAAGATTCAAGTTCACCTCTTTACTTTGTCAATACATGGATGTCTTAGCATATTCTTATGAAGATTTGAAGTCTCTCAGACCAGATGAAATATGCCATAACATTCCTCTCAAGGCCGACTCAATGCCATACAAGCAAAAATCCAAAAAATATAATCTGAAAATATCAGGTACTATTCTATCTGAGATACAAAAAATGTTAAATTCTAAAATCATCTTTCCAATTCATCATTCCACATGGATTACAAACATAGTGCCTATAAGGAAGAAGAATGGAAAAATTCACATTTGTGTAGATTTCAGAAATTTGAATCAAGCATTTTTGAAGGATAATTATCCTTTGCCAATTATGGATCAAGTGCTTCAAACAATGACAAGTTTAGAGATGTTATCAATGTTGGATGGCTTCTGAAGAGATAATCAAGTTGAAGCTGGTGAAGCAGACCAACACAAGACTGCATTCACCACACCTTGGGGTACATTTGCATGTAGGAGAATGCCTTTTGGTTTAATAAATGTTGGTGTTACCTTTCAGAGAGAAATGGATCTAGTTTTCAAAGATGAGATTGGTAAATTCATAGTGGTATACCTTGATGACTTGACTATATTTTCAAAGCATCAATCTGATCATGTATGCCACCTAAAACAAGTGTTGGAGCACTGCCGCTAGAATGGTATTTCCTTAAATCCTAAAAAGTCTATTTTTAGAGTAATAGAAGGGAAACCCTTTGGACACATTGTGTCCAAAGAAGGCATAAAGATTGATTCAGACAGAGTCAAGTATATTCAAGAACTTAATTTGCCTACAAGTAAGAATGATGTTCATTCTTTCTTTGGAAAGGTGAATTTTTTATGAAGATTCATCCCTGAATTTGCTGAGAAAACTAGATACATTGTGAACATGATAAAAGGGAAGACCATCTTTAGCTAGACTAAAGAAGGCAAATCAGCATTTTAGGATATCAAAACCGCCATTGCTCATGCCCCTACCTTGGTTTGCCCAGATTACAACAAAGATTTTGTCATATACAGTTATGCATCTAAAAACACTCTTTCAACAATTCTTGTTCAACAGGACGAGGGTATGGAATCTCCTATCTCTTTCATGATTTTCCCTCTCAAAACCCATGATATGAAGTATTCAAATATATAGAAGCATGCTTATGCCTTGGTGAAAGAATTCAAACATTTTTGCTTCTATATTCTGAATTCACACACTACTGCCTTAGTTCCTGACACTACAATCAAGTCTATATTAACTCAGCATGAGTTTGGCATGAAAAGAGGTAATTGGATTGGAAAGATCCACGAGTTTGATCTAGACATCAAGCTAACAAATATGGTCAAGGGTAAAGGCCTATGCCAATTAATTCCTGACAATAAGCTAGAAGACACACAGTGTGAAGAAACTGAAGTAGAAGAGACAACAACAGTCCTTTTTATCTCCACTACCAATGATTGATCTTCAGATATTGCTCATTTCCTTACTTATGGTGAATTTCCTACTCATTTGTATTACAAAAAAAGGACTATCAAGTTGAAAGCTACCAATTTTTTCCTTTGAGACAACGGCTTGTACAATAGAAGCATAGATGGAGTATTCCTTCACTGTGTAGACAAAGAGAAACAAAGCTAGCTTTTGAAATCTTTCCAAAATCTAGCCTGTGGAAGACATTTTTTGCTCTTGTGACTACTCACAAGATTCTACAAGCCAGGTATTACTAGCCAACTCTTTTCTAAGATGCACATAAGTGGGTGAGGAAATGTGAACTCTGTCAGCAATTTTTTGGAAGACCTAATCTAGTTGTTATGCCTCTCAAGCTAGTGATCATAAAAGAACCTTTCCAACAATGGAGACTTGATTTTATTTGGACTATAAACCCATCTTCAAATGTTGGACATGATTATGTCCTTACAACAACTGAGTATTTCACCAAGTGGGTAGAAGCAATCCCAACTAAGCATGTTACTTTAGAAGTTGTATGCAACTTCCTCAAAGAGAATATCATTTCCAGGTTTGGAGTTCCAATCAAAATTGTTATTGATAATGCAGCTTGTTTCACCTCTCAAGAAATTACACAATTTTGTTTCCATTATGGAATTACACTCTCTCACTATTCTGATTATTTTCCACAAGGGAATGGACAAGCTAAATCTAGAAATAAGAATCTGGTAACTATTATCAAGAAGCTGGCAGATGACAATCAAAGAACATGGAATAAAACATTGGTTGATACTCTGTGGGCAAACAAAATCACACCAAAGAAGGCAATTGGTATGTCTCCTTTTTAAATTCTTTATGGTATCAATGCTGAGATACCAATCACCTTAGAATTGCTAGCCTTGAAATTGGCAAAGGCAATTGAAGATCAGACATATGAAAGCTCTCTTGATAAAATAATCATGTGCCTGGCTAAGCTGGAGGAATAGAGAACCATGGTGGTAGACAGAATTGCTGCTCATCAAAGTCTAGTAAAGAAACTCTTTGACCAGAAGGCCAAAAATTGTGATTTCTAGATTGGAGATCAAGTCCTATTGTGGGACAAAAAGGAGAGAACCAAAGGGGATGCATGAAAAGTTTGAATCCCTTTAGAGAGGCCCATTTATAATTCATTAGCACATTGGTGAAAACAACATTCTACTTAAATATCAAGATGGCACACTCTTTTCTTTGCCTCATAATGGGCAGCATCTGAAACACTTTAACTCTTGAAGTATCAGATCATTGCATATGTATATATGTATATTTGTACAGTTTTTAATTATAGTTTGTTTTGTTTGTTTTTATTTTTGATGCCTTTCATTTCTGGGTAGCATGACTCCATAACCCAATGGTACACATGAAGACACTGGAGATTCTGGATTTTACTCCTTTCAATTCTTTTTGCAATTGATAGAAGTTTTCCAACTGGAGCCAACTATTGTCCCCCAAAAATATCACTCATTTTTGGGACAACATTTGAACTATTTTGGTCTTACATACCAAAATTATCTCTTCCATTTTCAAAATTTGTCTTGGGTATTCAAATTCCTCATTTTTTAGGCTTAAATCTATGGATTCTGTAGGTGGGTTCACTCAAAAGAATCGATTTCTAACACTTGGTCATTTTTGGGATTGGTTCAGTGCCTTGGTTCAAACAAAAATGTTCAAAAGTGGGTTCAAGCAACAGGTTCAATGTTTGGTTCATCCTTTGGTTCAACGTCAAATGGTTCAAAGGTGGGTTCAATCAAGCGGTTCAACACTTTGATTCATCCTTTGGTTCAATCAAACAGTTCTTCAATCAGTTCAAGGCTTCGTTTGAATCGTTGAACCAAAACTTGGTTCAACAGTTGGTTCAAGTGACAAAATTCAAAGGAGTGCCCCAAGAGTCAAAGACACAAGTGCCCTTATTAAGGGAATTCCCATGGCAAAAAGTGACCAAGGCAAACAAATGGACTGAGACAAAATCCCAATAGAATCTCGTGGATGCTGTCAAGTGTCGACAATTGAGCCTCACTAAACTTTGTTTCTGCAAATTGGCAAATATTGCCATGTGTCCCTCTTGAAGCTTTTCGAAAGCCTCCAAGTGTCAATATCTATAGTATTTTCCCTTAGCTTCACTATTTCAACAAAAACCATGGTGGACCTGAGGATGAGTGACTAAATGAAGTAGAATGTGCCAAGTGTCTGCATCCGCGTGACTAACAAATGTATTTAGAATGCGACATGTGCCCCTTGCAAAATTTGGTAGAAGCTGACAAGTATCAATCTCCATAATTTCTCCCTCTTGCTTCTTATTTTGATAAAGACTGTGGTGGACCCCTAGTGAGCTATTGAAGAAAGTGGAACATGCCATGTGTCATCATCTACCTGACTCTCCAAAGACAAGTGGAAGCTGCCACCTTTTCCATTGTAACTCTGTGGAGAGCGACACGTGTTTGCATCTGTGATTCTAAATTTTTAATAGGTTTTAAAGCTTCTATCAATAAATGTTTCTCAGAGTCCTATGGAAGTTGCCACATGTCTTCACCTATTTAGCAGTGGAATGTGCCATGCATCAATTGCTAAAGACCAGTAGAAAGTGACTAAGGAACAGAGCATTGAATTGAATCTAGGACCCGATTCAAATAACCAAAAAAGGAGGAATGATGAAGAAGGATCAGATTGCTAGGTGGACATTGAAAGATGTAAACTTTCAATAGCATGACTTGTTTCTCTACATTGAGAAAATAAAATGGGTAGATGCCCCTAAGTTCCAGCTTGCCTTCTTAACAAATTTCAATGCAACATGATGTGTTACTGTTCCCGAGTCCTTCTTGAAGAGGCTATATAAGGGAGACTCTTCTATTGTAAAGATATCTCTTTTTTTACCATCAGAACGAAACTCTGCCCAAATTGAAAGACACTTCTGAGACTTTGAGCTTAGTTTTTTTATCATATTTTGTTATTGGAATAAGAAAGCAAATGGTTTTTCAGACTTTGTGCTGTAATATCTTTGTTGTTGAGAAAACTATTCTTATGTCTATTTCTTCAATATATCTTATGTTCCTTTAATTCAACAAACAGAATTAGTGACAACAATAAAAAAGGTGTCCTAAAGAGTTAACTGTGGAGAGACTTTGTGCCCCCATTATTTCCTTTAGTGTGTTTTCTTTTCATTTCTATGTAAAGGACCTTGGGACGACTTTGTGCCCTCATTGTCCTTCGTATCTTACTCTTGAGCAATCTAGGTGAAGACTTTGTGCTACATCTCGATTTGCTGGTTATTACATTCTTTGTTGCATCTTGCTGTTACTACCTGGAGTATTCTTGTGGCTTGCTAGATAGTACTTCTAAAAGAAGAGAAGTGTTTTCTATCATTTTCCTTAAGTTTATCCTTTGATCCACACACATCATCTCTGAAGAAAGAGAGATGGATGGTTTTTCCTACCCTTGAGTATTATTTTCTGTTTATATATATATAGCCTATCTATAGGGAACCTCCCCTTGATGAGAGAAGATATTAGTCCCCTTCTAATGTGATAAACCTAAAAATTTGGATGAATAATCTTCCTACTTTGGCTGATTAGACCTATTTTGTTTATCAGTATGCTGATCGACAAAATATTCAACCAACAGACTCCATTATTGAGTTTGCTAAGTTTGGCCTCCAATATTTTGATTTTAAAATTGGGTCATGTTAAATATACCCCATTAAACCTCAGTTGTGGTTAAATGTACAACATATATGTGACACCATAACCTTGGCACAAATAGTTTAGTGTTATGATTTGTCTTGTTTTAGTGAGAGGGATTTGAACCTAAGACATGTTATTATGAATCTCCACCATTACCATTACACCAAAACTCCTTGGTTTTTATTTTAACTGTTGAGCATTATGTATGAATAATTTTATTTAACTCATCATATATAACTGTTGAGAATTATGTATGAATTTTTTTGTTTAACTCATCTTTTATTCCACATAAAATTTTCATTAGGCCACAATAACAACCATTAATATCCAATTATATATTTTACTTTATTATTCATCACCTATTATTTTAATTAGGGCATATAAGAATGTCTATTTGGGTCTAATCCTCCTCTGGAAAATTCTTGTAATCTACATATTATTAGTATAATAAATGATGTTGCTATATTTCTCATTTTATGAAAATGAGATATTATGCCATTTTTTTGAAACCTTGTCAATTGTTGATCAAATTTTTTACATCATTAAATAATATAAAAAAATATCAAAATAGTCCAAGAACATGTTGTTAGGTTGTGGAGCTAAAAGCTTCACTGATGCAGACATGGAGGAGGTTACTGAGAGGTTGTTGAGTTGCAGACAAACTAACGTCAGTCTGATCAATCGACGTCGGTCAAAGATTGGCTGACGTCAGTCACCTCCAGGCAGACAGGGACTGACATCGGTTGCCTATGCGGTTTTAGAACTACTAGTTCACGAACAGTTTGTTAACGAATCAGTTGTTTGCATGTTAAAGGATAATTTTAGTCTTGGAGCTTTGGATCTAATTATTGTAATTGGATGTCTAATTATTTTTTGCATGGGATCTATATAATAGACTCATGGGTTGTATTGTAAAGTGTGCTAGTTGAGAGAGCAAGGTTAGCTCCTTCAGAGGGATGAGAGCAAGGTGTGTTCCTCCTAGTTCCACAGGGGTGCCGAGAGTGTATGATCAGGTAGATCTGCGAGATAGCAAGATCTGGTAGAAGATCCACCGGGGTACTGGTTTGGAGAATCATAAGGACTTGGTGAGGCAAGGACAAGGGTTCATCAGGGTGTAGAGAGATCTACACGTGTAAGTAAGATCATTGATTTGTAGGTGTGTGTGTGTGTGTGTGTGTGTGTGTGTGTGCGAGGTCTAGGTTTGTAGGTGTTGCAAAACCAAGTTGATCTATAGGTGGCAGCAAGATCATGGAGATCAACAACACAATAGGTAGCAAGATCAGGGGAGATCTACTTGGAGTACGGTGTGTACTCGGTCGTGGAGTACATGGAGTAGTTATGTACTGGAAGTATTTATACTGACTGGTTGGAGGTGAATACCAACTCTGTGTTTGAGTTGTGTGTTGTGACCATAATTGAGATAGAACTTTGAGGGAAGATTACTGGAAGTCCTAGAGGTGTGGGAAGCCTCAGAGGTGTAAGAAGAGTGTGGCAACTTCTTTATTGTAATTTCCTTCTGTAAGAGTATTAATACAATTGGATATTGTCTCTCATATTCTGTGTTGTTTCTAATTTCTAGTTACTTATTGCTTTTGGTTTAATTCCGCGTTTAGTTGCTTGGTAATCAATTGTGCTTCCTAGGTCCTAACAAGTGGTATCAGAGCTAAGGTTGCAGGGAGTAGGTTTGTGTTTGATTACAAGTCACTCTCAGGGGTTTCTGATTGAGTGGGAGTATAGCAATGGCAAAAGAAAGTACACTAAGAATGGAGAAATTCAAAGGCATGAATGGTTAATTACGGTGTTTTGGAAAGAAAGAGAAATAAAAGAAAGATTGTTGGTTGGTAGCAGATCGACATGAAGGAATTGAACAAGTAGATGTTACAGGTGTTGTTGCACAGGATGCTCTGGTATGTTCCTTGGATAAAGTAGAATCTTAGTTTATAGATTTTGTTGCCTCTTTCCATGCAGACCCAAATAGATTATTTTTCCATGTTAAGGTCCATGGAGACTTTGGAAAGATTTATTTAGGGGTTGGTGAGCCTTGTCAAAGTATTGGCAAAGGGGAAGTGCGGCTCAAATTGCAGACGACCAACACATGGGTGTTGAAGGAGGTCATGTAGGTCCCAGTCCTGGAGATGCAGCTAATTTATACAAGAAAGTTGGGTGATGAGAGATGCACAGTAACTCTCACAGTGGATTCTTGGAATGTTACCAAGGATGCACTTGAATTAGCATGTGCTAAGAAAGCAGGTACTCTTTATCTACTTGCTTGTATTATGGATTCTTCTTCTATTGTGAAGACATGGCTTTGTAGGCTTCGTCACATGAGCAAGAAGGAGATGCATGTTCTTAAGAGAAAGTCAGATGTCTTTGACAAACTTAAGAACTAGAAAGCCTTGGTGTTCTTGGAGGAGATGATGAACAGAGATTAGCAGATGGGGCTAGATATCTCTGAGTAGGGTAGTTTGGACAGGGTTTTGATTCAAAGTAAGCTCACAGGTAAAAAGTCATCACTCACAAGTAAATACAGGTACCGGCGTTAGTCAGGGGTAACCAACGTTGAACAAATAGGCACCAACGTTGATCATGTGCAGACAGGCAAAGTTAGTGGTGTTGAGTAGGTGGCAACCAACATCAGTCAGGTAACTGGCATTGGCAGTCAGGTCAATCGCATGGAACTGATGTTAGACAGATGTAGACTGGGAGGTGACTGACATCGGTCACTGGAACAGATTTTTGGCAGACATCAAGCTGTCAAGGAGTCTCAAACGCCCATGTGGAGGACTGAAAGGGTAAGTAAGCCTCAAATTCATTATTCCTCTTCTTTATACTACTTGTTGCTCACTACAGAGCAGGAAGAATCCAGGAAACAATGGGAGCATGTCATGAATTATTTGGAGAAGAACCAAACAAGAGATTTGGTAGGGTTGCCAGCCGATATGAAAGCACTGAAAGATGAATGGATTTCTTGGTTAAAGAATAGAGAGAATAGATGCATGAGATGGAAGGCCAGGTCATATGGTCTTAAGGAAGCTGTAGGACAGTGGTACAGGTTTGACAGGTGTATGACAAAGCAGGGCTTTAGTCAATGTCAGTGTAACCATTGTGTTTGTCTTACCAGGTTGGATGATGGTCATGACATTATTCTGTTACTATATGTGGATGGTATGCTTGTTGCAGGTTCAAACATACAGGGTTTTGCTGAGCTAAAGGTAAGGTTAGTTTAGTTGTTTTCCATGAAGGATTTGGGAGCAGCAAAATTCTTTGGCATGAGTAATCCTAGAGACAGGGAAGATCACAAGTTGATGTTGTCACAGGATGATTGTGTGAAGGTAGTGCAAGATGCAGAACCAGGCAGCACACCTATGGATGGACAGTTCACAGAATAGGGTCCCCAATCACATGATGTGGTTGAGTACATGTGTACTCCCTAATATTGCCCCAGTAGTGGGAGTTATCAGTAAGTTTGTAGTCAATCTGGGAAGGAAGTACTGAAAAGCGATTCAGTGGGTTCTCAGGTATCTGAGAGGGACTAGTAGTAGGTCGACATGCTATGCAGGGTCAAGCACTTCAAATTTGGTAGGTTACTTGGATGAGAGGTGTTGCACCACAGGATGTGTGGTGGTTGGTCTTCAAGATTGAGCTTGAAGAGGGATACAAGCCAGGAAACAAATTAGATGGTGTACAGGTATAGGTATAGTGCAGCTATTTATTTCCAAGTGGGAGATTATTAGGTTGTGGAGCTAAAAGCTTCACTGATGCAGATATGGAGGAGGTTGTTGAGAGGTCGCTAAGTTGCAGATAAACTGACGTCAATTTGACCAACTGACGTCAGTCATATACAGTGAGAAGAGCAATCGACGTCGATTAGAGATCGACCGACGTTGGTCACCTCCAGGCAGACAGGGACCGATGTCGGTTGCCTGTGCAGTTCTAGAACTACTAGTTCACGAACAGTTTGTTAACGAACTGGTTGTTTTCATGTTAAAGGCTAATTTTAGTCTTGGAGCTGCAGATCTAATTATTGTAATTGGATGTCTAATTATTTTTTGCATGGGATCTATATAATAGACTCATGTGCTGTATTGTAAAGTGTGCTAGTTGAGAGAGCAAGGTTAACTCCTTCAGAGGGAAGAGAGCAAGGTGTGTTCCTCCTAGTTCCATAGGGGTGCTAAGAGTGTATGATCAGGTAGATTTGTGGGATAGCAAGATCTGGTAGAAGATCCACCAAGGTATTGGTTTGGAGAATCATAAAGACTTGGTGAGGCAAGGACAAGGGTTCTTCAGGGTGTAGAGAGATCTACATGTGTAAGTAAGATCATTGATTTGCAGGTGTGTGTGTGTGTGAGGTCTAGGTTTGTAGGTGTTGCAAAACCAAGTTGATCTGCAGGTGGTAGCAAGATCAGGGAGATCAGCAACACAACAGGCAACAAGATCAGGGGAGATCTACTTGGAGTACGGTGTGTACTCGGTCATAAAGTACGTGGAGTACTTGTGTACTAGCAGTATTTATACTGACTGGTTGATGGTGAACACTAACTCTGTGTTTGAGTTGTGTGTTGTGACTGTAATTGAGAGAGAACTTTGAGGGAAGATTACTGGAATTCCTAGAGGTGTGGGAAGCCTCAGAGGTGTAAGAAGAGTGTGGCAACTTCTTTATTGTAATTTCCTTCTGTAAGAGTATTAATACAATTGGGTATTATCTCTCATATTCTGTGTTGTTTCTGGTTTAATTCCGTGTTTAGTTGCTTGGTAATCAATTGTGCTTCCTAGGTCCTAACACATGTCTTGTAAAAGCAGTGGGAGATACTTGTAAGAATAATACTCTTTTTCAAACTCTCCAATGCAATAAGAGTGATACTAATACAAAAAACATGTGGCTAGGTTGTGGTATCACAATTATAAAGGATGTACAATTGTGATTATTTTTTACAAGTAACCCATGTTTTAAAATACTTTAATATCCCAAAAAGTATTGAATTTGGCCTATTGATTCACAAATAATCAATAATTTGACATTAAATTCAAATGGGAATCAAATCCTCTAGTGCTATTAGATGTCTATGATTCTTGTGGACATGTGTCAAGGTTTTGGGTATAATATTATTAATATGGTAAAGTATTTATAAATTTACAAGATAATACAAATAGAATGAGCATAAGAGAGGTCATATCCCTAGTAGATGCGGTAATTTGAATTTTAAAAATAAAAATATTTTATTAAAATAAAGGAAAATTTAAAGAACCTAGTATGCAAAGCCTTTAGTGTGCTTCCCATACCAAAATCATCAAGTTTTTTTTTCCAATGATCATTATGTCATTTTGACCCAATTTTGTCATAATTTTGGCATCAAAGGGATGATGGTAACACTTTAAAACCCTAGACCCTGTAGTTGACGACATATATTTTGTACACATATTATCCTTGATTGAAATATGAATGCCTTCCAACACTCCCATCTCCTCATTTATTATAATTTTACTGTCAATTTATAACACCTCTATCAAAACTTTTTCAGATATATAAAGAAAGATCTTGATGTAGGGTTATGCATATTGAAGGAAATCTAAATATTCTTATGTAATTTCAATGGTTGTTTGTTCTCTTAACAATAGGAATTTTATTATGCATAAAAATTGGGAGAAAGAAGTGTGGTTATTATTTAAATTAATTTTTGATAGCTCAGAGGGGTTATTCGATGTATAAACTTTGACATCACTATGAATTATGTTTATTCTCAAGGACTCATATATTAAGTTAAAAAATATGCAGTGTGTGGAGAATCATCGATGGCCCAAAATGGTAATAGAAGAAGAGTTAAGCATAATAAAAAACACATGTATGAAACAAAACAAAAAATGGATGAGTAAATGGCACATAAACATGCAATAATGTCCAAATACTAATAAGGAAACATAAAAATATATGAGAGAAAAAATTTAAGATATCTATGTGGACAAAGTAACTGGGAAAACACAAATCATACTATATGAAAGAATTTAATCTCACATGGGATCATGAAGAAAAAAACATACATAGGGAAAAAATCAAATGGAAAGGCAAGATTTTGAAGACATAATTGATGATTAGCTCACATTATCTTAGGTTTGAAAATAGCTGGTGGATAGTGCCTAAGGAAGAATGAGAAACAAGAACATGTTTATTTTGTGACAAGGGAAAAGTGGAGATAGAATGGAACTTCATTATGGAGTGTGTATCCTATAGTGATATCCATATCAAGTAAAAAGATAGCTTAAGGGATGACAATTTAAATGAATTGTTTGAAAAAGAAAGATTAATTAAAACAACAATTTGTCTAATCAAGACCCATAGTAGAAGAGTTAACATTGAGAAGGATTTAAATTTTTTTTCAAGATTAGTAGGACAACCCTTATGTGAAGTGGGTATGTTATTCCAAAATAGATTTGTTTCATCTATTGGTCTCATATATTGCTTGGTCTCATGGACATTGTTAAAACATTTCATTTCATTCATCTATAATTAGGGAAATAAAATAGAGAGAACATGAACGAAACTGTTGGCCTCAATTTCACTAGATGAAGAGTTAATGGACATCAATGATTTATTAACCATCACTTATGTTTGATTGATATTTGACTATATATATTCTCGGTTACTCTTAAGTTTCATTACTTATACTACCATTATATGTGTGTTATGAGCATGTTATCACCCAAGGTGAACTAAAGTCTCTAAATGATAAATGATTATTGAAGTCATGAAAAATATCCTTTATTTAATGAAGTTCAATTTATCGTATTTCTTGTTGGAAGGTTGACACTATATGCCCTGATAAAACAATTTTTATTTAATAAAGTTCATTTTATCATAATTTTTTGTTGGAAGGAAATTGGTTCCTACCATAATTGGATATTATAGAAATAAGTTGAGATAATAATTTTGGTCCTTAAAAACTAATAAAAATTAAATACTTTTTATCAAAATTAAAACTTCTAATATTCATATTTAATTTTGACCTTATTTAACCACCACAAAATTTTAAAAAATATATATATTTAATATCCTATTATCTAGAGGATGTTAATGTGATAATTAGTTTTATTACAATACATTTATTTATTTTTAAAAATACACAAGTGATATATGTACAATTTTTAATATTGGAAATGATATTGGGAGCAAGGAATTAAATATGGATTTTACACAACTTAACAATTAAGAATAAAATTTAAATTTAAAAGTCACATGTATGTAAATTTTAATATTTTTAAATGTTTTCAAAAGCAATCAAATATTATGTGTTTTACAATCATTAAGTACTTAATTAATAAAAATTAAAGTTAACTATTTTGTCATTTTGTGGGTCCATGTTGACATTATTATGTCATTGTTGATTTATGTAATATTGTTTTAGATCTTTGTGGCCTAGTAATGTAAATCCTGGGTTAATAAAGGTTTGAGTATACTAAATTAGGGTACAAATAATTAATAAATACAGCCACTGATTTGTAATAGGATTGACTTTGTTTCACCTTTCCAAAAATAGTAATAAATAATGTAAACAAGTACTTACCTTGAAAATGATTGAAATGGAATATCTAGAGGTTACAAACTAAGATAGAGGTTGATCTAAGTGTCACATATAGAATTAGGTATCGAAACCCTTCCTGGATAGTGTTTCCCTAATTAGAAAATAGTGTCATATGGTACTAGTGTCCCTATGTTGAAACTAGTGTCCTCTGCACAAAACTGTTTTGAGCTTCTAGGTACCCTGTGTTTGGGTCTGCCAAACCTATTCCTATATACACAAGTTCTAGGTCTCTATAGATGACTTATTTTGATTGATTTAATGTGTAAACCCTGAACTTCCATAGTGCTAGGGCATCCAATTGACACTAGTAGTAAAGTGTGTTGTTAGTGGGGAAGGCTGAATATCCTCAACACCCCACTGTGATGATATTTTCCTCCATATTAATACTCCAAAGAGGGATCAAGACTAATGTAGTTCTCCCCACCTAAGTGTTGATGAAAATAAAAGTGAATCTTGTATGAATGATAGCTTGAGTATTTTGAATTTTCTTGAGATTAGAAACCTAGGTAATTTGAGATCAGGAATGCTATAGATGGTTTTATGCAGAAGTGGGGTAGAATAGGGATTAATAACTTGGATTTTTCACAATTCATTCTAAGTTTATTTATGTAATTTATCTCTGATTTCCATCTAGTGGTTAGAGGGATAAAATTTGTGTAGATATATTATTTTAGTGTTTTTTCAGGTCATAAAAGAGGTCTAGGATAACCTTATGGGGTTAATCATTTTAAAATACATATTTTGGTATAAAAATGAGGGAAAAAGATAATAACACCAAAACTAGGACAATAACACCATGGGGCACTATTGTCCCTACTATAACACTAGTGTCCATGTGGCAAAACCTGAGGCACTATGGGATATGATGCTAAAGTGAGGGTCGAGGACTATGTTAGGGATGTTTAGGGATGTGTGTCCTATACGAAGGTTAGATAAGTGTTTAAATAGGCCCTAAGATAGGTTTAGGGCTAAGATATGGATGGTGGTCTCATCTAACACTCTTGGAATTCAAGTGTCATTTTTAGATGATTTTATTTACCCCCCTTTATTATATAAATGCAACAAAACAAAATGACTAGGATAAAGGAAAAAAAGTGCACTTGGACTTACCTCAGAGGTGAAGCATATGAATCTAGATATGAGTATGTGAAACATGATCTATTGCACATCCTACAAATGAAATGTGCATAAATATTATTCCTTACTTAATATATATCAAAATAAAATACAAAACTGAGTAAATAGATAAGAGAGGAAAAGAGCAAAGATACCTCACTAGGTATGCAAACTAATGCATAAACCTAGTGATAACTTGTGTGTGTGTGTGTGTGTGCATGTAGATAATGATCAATTGGTGAATAAATTGGACTAAGATGATGGCTTTCTCATTTCTCATGTGCGGTTGGATTAATAACTCAATCTAATATTTTACTCCATCATTGCCCACCCCTATTTGGTGGATCATAAATTGTGAATAGGTTGGATTACACTGATGGTGTGTCCAACCCTCTTATGTAGGTGGATCAAGAAATTAATTAGACTATGACTCCATCATTTCCTACTCATGAGTAGTAGATGAATCTAAAACTGAAATTATGCTCAATGTAAATAGATATGTGTAACTGTATAGTCAACTCTATGGCCACTCAAGAATATTAGGTGGCTCTGGGGTACTTTAAAATTGTAACCACTATAGATTTATTAAGGCATGAATCTAGTGTACAACCTATAAAATGATTTATAATGTGTATAATGTAGAGAATGACATGGACTTTGACATTCCATTTTATCAACCCATGTATAAGTGAGCATATAGAAATAATGTGTCATGCACATGCCCAAAATTTGATATATGAGTATATGGATTTTGGATTGAGTTGTAATAATCTATATCTGAGCATATAAATTTAAATGAGAATGATCATGCCATGCATGATACCTCCCAAGTAAGTAAATTTGTATGAATTTGAGTAAAATTGAGTCAAAACTAGTAATCTATAATTAAACTTATGCAAAAACCTAGACTGTACCTGTTATACTTTTCTAGCCAATCTAGAATTTTCTAAAATTGAGGCTAATAGAAAATAGCACCATGTGGTATTATTTTCAAAATTTGGGTTCTAATGCCAAACTATACTAATTTATATGAAACTTAAACTAGTCTTTGTGTCACTATTTTCCCTTATGTTTTCTTGAACTAATTTTTATTTTTGTGCTTGTGTGTTGAAAATTTCATTCTGAGTGCATTTAGATAGCCTGATATTTATGAAAACCTCTTGTGAATACCCCCTCTTTCAATGGGATTTGTTATAAATGTGAAATAACTATACCTATTGTAACCTAGTATGATATTGTATTTGAATAATTTATTATTTTCCACTAAGATGCAAGATGGCTTTGTTTCTAAGTTTTTGTTATAGATCAAGGACATTAGTGATCTGTTAAAGGCTGTATGAAAGCATGTTGATGAGAAATTTTTTATTACTCTAGTTATACATAATATTCCACCTTCATTTGAGTCATTTTTGGAGTCCTTGCACATGATTGCTAAGACACAGACTTTGGACTTTGAAAAGTTGTTCACATTACTATTGTAGAAAAAGAGATGGGAGGAGAAAGTAGTTTTGTCTACATCTACTTATATAGAGAGTACATTATTCATAAATGGAAAGGGTAAGTAGTTTATTAAAGATAAAAATTATTATATATAACCTTCACAACTGATTCCAAGAAGATATCTAAGTGTAAATGTTTTTACTAGAAGCAACTTGTTCACCTTAAGAAAGATTACAAGAAAATACAATAGGATATGGTTAAACCCAAAAAGAAAGATTATCATGTGAATATATCTAATACATAAAGGTGAAGGAAAGGAAACTTATATTGAGTTTTCATTCATAGCCTCTAGTGGTAAGTATATGATGGATTGAGCTTGGCACTTTGATTCAGTGGCATCTCACCATTATACATGTCATAAGGACTGGTATGTGGATTTTCTTTAAAATAATAGTATTAATGAATCTGTATCTTTGAGAGATGGTATAACTTAATTTTTGAAAGGGTATGGTAATGTTTATATCATTTTTAATGGTACCATCTGGTATACATTTCATAATATTAGGTATGTGCCTGATATGAAAAAAATTTGCTTTCAATTACTGAGATTACTACAAAATCTAATTTTTTGTTAAGTTTCAAGGACAACAATGTTTTGTCACTACTAGAGATAATAATATTATTGTAGTTGGGATTGATAAGAAAGTATTTTATAATCTTGTAGATCCACAGAGGGTGAAGGAAAGTGTAGTTACAATAGTTAAAAGCATAATTTCACAATGGCATGAAAGGTACAAGCATTTGAATTTCCAATATTTGAATACATTGAGAAAGACTAAGATGGTTAAGGAGATCCCTTATATTTGAGATAGTCATCATGTATATACTGGATTTCAGTTGGGGAAGCAAGTTAAATATTCATTTGATGTTGTTAAATATTAGAGATTAAAGAGAGTATTAAATCTGGTTTACCTAGAATTGCATGGTCCAATGTAGACACCTACTCCTACTAGATCCCATTTTTTGTTATTGGTCGATGATTTATCTATGAAAAAGTGGGTATAATTTCTAGTAAAGAAATTTGAATAATTTTTTAACTTCACATCTTAGAAATTTATGGTTAAAAAATAGGTGGGATGACTAGTAATATATCTTCAAATAGATAGTGGTGGTGAGTTCACCTAAAAATAATTCAAGGTATTTTGTGCCATTAAAGGCATAAACAAACAATATATTACCCCTTCCACTCTGAAGCAAAATAGATTTTTGGAAATGAGAAATAAGATGGTGATATACATGGCTTGTTGTATGGTTCAAAGCAAAATGTCCCATATAAATATTGGGTAGAAGCAGTGAATACATCAGTGTACATTCTCAACATAATTCCTATAAAAACTTTAGATAATATGACTCTAGAGGAGGCTTGGTTAGGTTGAACTCCAAATGTAAGTGGTTTTAGAATTTTTGGTTGTGTAGCTTTTGCAGTTATTCATAGTTAAAAGAGAAGTAACTTGGGTGCAAAGAGCACAACATACATGTTTTTTGGATACATTGAGTAGTGAAAGGCCTATATATTACTTGATATTTCCACTATAAAAGTTATGGTAAATAGAGATGTCATAGTAAATAAGCAGATACCATACATCATAACAATTGGTATAGTTTTAGATATTGAGTCATTATTTCCTTATAATTATTCTATTATAAATTATGATGTGAAAGATGAGGAGAATTCTAGCTCATCAATGGAATCACTCTCTAGGGAGTGAATTATTGTAGATCATTGTAAGGTTCTATTAGAACAACCAAAGAATCCAATGTCATAGTCTACCACAAAAGATAAACTAAAAGAGGGAAACTTGCTACAAGGTGTGGAAGTAAGACGATTGAGATCAGGAAAGCAGCTTAGTAATAGAGGTGAACATGTTAATTTTTCTTTAAAAACTATAGTTTCATAAGAATTTGAGCCTAATTATTTTTTAAAGGCTAAAGGGAACCCTGAGTGGGATTCAACAATGCAATTAGTATATGATTCCTTGATTAAAAACAAGACTTGGGAGCTAACAAATCTTCCACCAAGAAATAAATCCATTGGTTGTAAATGGATTTATAAGGTAAAGTGTAAGGTAGATGGTTCAAGAGTGCTTTGTTGAATGGATATTTGGAGGAGGAAGTCTACATGGTTGAGCCATAGGTATTATAGGTTCCTAGTAAGGAAAGTTTTGTTTGCAGGTTGATCAAGTCCTTATATGGGCTAAAGAAGGATCCTTGAGCCTGGTATATGAAGATAGATACATACCTTAGGGAGTCTAGTTTCAAAAGGTGTAACCTTGAACCAAATCTCTATGTAAAGGTGTCTAATGATGATATATTTATTTTCATTGTATATGTTGATGATTTAACCATCACTGGGAGTAGTGCTAGACTCATTTAGCAGATGAACGCTGACATTTGTTTTACTTTTGACATGACAGACTTAAGACTACTAAAATACTATTTAGGTGTTGAGTTTTGGTAAGGGGATTGTGTTGTATTCATGTCATAGAATAATTATGTCAAATAATTGCTGGAAAGGTTTAGAATGATGGATTTTAATTCAACTCACACACCTATAGAAGTTGGATCTAAAATTTCAATTGGGACTGTTTCACCTCTAGTTAATGAAACAGTGTATCGGTAGCTAGTGGGTAGTCTCATTTACCTCACTGCCACTAGACTACATATTTATTTTGCAGTGATTTTTATATCTCACTTCATGTATAAACCACAAGAAGTACATTGGTTAGCTAAAAAATGTGTATTAAGATATGTCAAAGGTACTCTTGACTTTGGCATACTATATGAGAAGTTTGTAGATTTTGAGCTATTAGGATATTTTGACTTTGATTGGGCATGATCAATAGATTCAATATAATATACAATAGGTTATGTATTCACTCTTGGTTTCAAATTTTTATTATGGTAGATCAAACTATAAAGTATAATGGAATTATCTTCAATAGAAGGAAAGTATAACACTATAGTCAGTGCAGGTTGTGAAAATATGTGGATAAATGCTTGTTTGAAGGATCTTTAATTTGAGTCATCAAAGCCTACACTTATTTTTTATGATAACCAGAGTGTTCTAAATATGTTGAAGAATCTAGTATTCCATGCCAATACTAAACACATTTAGTTACAAATGAAGACATTAGTGTCTTCTACTGCCCCACTATAGAGTAGCCAACTGATATAATAACCAAACCACTTGGTGTAGATAAGTTCATAAAATTAAAAGATAAACTTGGTCTTGTTTTTGGTTTTGTCATTAAGGGAGGGTATTAGTGTAATTATGTATTTACCTTAGGTGATTGACCAAGGTAATAATTCTATGGTTAGTTGACTTAACCACTTGGATTAAGAGGTTAGTTTATTTAATGAGATTAGCTATTTTCATTCTATCCAGCATAGGTTGTTTTAACCACCCTTTTCACATGTTTCTTAGGTGGCTCATTTCTTTGCCTATTTAATAGGCTTTATTGTATTGTTCAGATATGGAATGTATGTTGTGAATATAATATGGTTTTTTCTCATTCTCTATGTTTATCTAATATGGTATCAGAGCTCAGTACCTTGATTCAGGGGCTTCTCACCATTATACATTCCATAAGGACTGGTATGTGGATTTTGTTGAAAATAACCTAAGGTAAATACATAATTATACTAACATCTATGGACAAATATAAATCTAGACTTGTTACCAAAGGTTATGCACAAGAGCAAGGGGTTGACTATGAGGAGCCTTTTGCTCCTATTGCTAAGATGGTAAATTTTTATTTGATTGTTTCTATTATAACTCAGTTTTGATGATAGGTGCACCAAATGGATGTTAAGAGTGTCTTCTAGAATGGTGATCTATAGGAGGTCTACATATCACATGTATAGGGGTTTTAGGTACTTGGTAAGGAACACATTTTCTATAGGTTTATTAATTACTTACATGGGATTAAGTAGGCTTATTAATCCTAGTATATGAAATAGATTCTTACCTTAGGGAGTCTAGTTTCAAAAAGAGTAATTCATAATCAACTCTTTATGTAAAGGTATCTGGTGATGATCTCTTTATTCTCATTGTGTATGTCGATGATATAGTCATCACTTAGAATAGTGATAATCTCATTTGGTAGATGAAATCTAATATATATTATACTTTTGACATGATAGACATAGGACTACTAAAATATTGTTTAGGTGTAGAGTTTTGGAAAGGTGATTATGCAATATTTATGTCATAAAATAATTATGCCAAATCATTTATTAAAAGTTTTATAATAATGGATTTTAATCCGAATCACACACCTATGGAATTTGGAGTTAAACTTTTATTAGACACTGCTTCACCACCAGTCAATGAAATAGTGTATTGGTAGTTAGTGGGTAGTCTCATATATCTCACTACCACTTGTTTTACATTAACTTTTTTCTTATCTCGCTTAATGTCTAGACCATAAGAAGTACATTGGTTAGTTACAAAATGGGTATTAAGATATGACAAAGATAATCTTGACTTTAACATACTGTATAAGAATATTATATATTTTGAGTTTTCAGGATATTCTGACTCTGATTGGGATGTATCAGTAGATTTAAGAAAATCTACAATAGGATATGTATTCACTCTTGGTTCAAGATTTTTATCATGGAAAAGTAAACTTCACTACCGTGGCATTTTATTTGATATAAGTAGAGTATAAATCTCTAGTCATTTCAAGTTTTGAAACTATGTGGATAAATAAAATCTTGGAAGATCTTCAGTTTGATTCATCAAAGTCTACTCCAAATTTATTTGACAATCAGAGTGGTATAAAGATGGTGAAGAATATTGTATTTCATGCTAGGACCAAACACATTGAGGTTCACCATCATTACATCTGATAATTGATTATAAATGAAGACGTCAATCTCTTCTACTACCCAATTGTAGAGAAACTAACTAATATAATGACCAAACCACTTGGTTCAAACATGTTCATAAAATCTAGGGATAAACTTGGTCTTGTTTCTAGTTTAGTCATTAAGGGAGGGTGTTAGCATATTATTTTAAATACCTTAGGTATATGAATAAGGCATATTGCCTATGTATTTAACTATAGTGTTTTTAACCACTTAGGTAAATAGGTTAGTTGGTTTGATAGGCCTAGCTATTTTAAGAGACCAAATGATTTTTGTTTTACCCACCTCCTATATTCTCATGTGGTTATTTTCTGTCTATTTAATAGGCTCTTCATTTATTTCTCATTACATTGGTTATATTTTTTTCTTCACCTATTTTTATAAATCTAATATAAATAATGATAACTTCAATATATGTGTGTGTACACATGATCATAGACAATTATATATGGATTAATAATTAATTGAAGAATATTATATGAATTAATGATTGATTGAATAAATCCAAATATTTGACAACAAACCATAAAAATAATGTACTTGTCATTCCTAAATACACCCATATAAAAAACATCACTAGGGATAGTCATTATTCACATACACTTGCATAGGTAAACATACTTTTAACAAGTAAAGATAATACACTTGTATTCATTCTATCAAAAAAATTATTGTTGGTTTGAATTTGGAAGTTTTAACTTTAGATATGATATATCTATTCATAAACATATTTTTATTTAATATATGTGTATGTGTTATGATTATACGACATTCAAAACTTATTTGAATATTTATACAATGAAACTATATATAAACCATATAGAAAATTGAAGCCACATAAAATCCAAAACCCTAACTTAAAATCATAAAACAAATCTTCCAAAAGTAAACAAATATATTATTGTTATTATTTTTCTCTTCTAATGTTCTTCATTATGTCATTTATCTTGATGTTAATAAATCCAAATTAAACTATAATAAACTTCAAGTAAATCCTTGATGAATATTTATTGAATTTAATGAAACTAAAATAAAAACTAAAGACATACATTCCATTTTTTTAAAAATTTTAAATTAAATATCATTTATAGTGATAACATGGAATGTGTATGATGACACCCAAAGTTGAAATCTATTACCACACTTCTTCCTTCATTTTATGTATTGGAGCCCTATAATTGACATAAAATTGAATGCCAAATTGTATTCTTAAAGTTATTAATTTTTTGGGATTGTAAATATATTTTTATTAAAAGAACCTCAACTTTAAAATTTTGTAAAGCATTATCATCATAAAAAACCTACAAACCTAGCCTCAAATAATAGTGAAATTATAAATAAAACTTAAAAAATCTATAATAAACTTTAAGGAATTTATAAATAAATCTTATTAAAAATTTAAACCACACAAAACCTTAAAAATTATCATTTAAATGATAAAATTATAGATTACAACCATAAAATAATATGTTCCATTCTTTAGATTTGATCCTCCAAACATGTATGTAAGAATAATTTAAAAATAAAAAAATTATTTAAATATTTCATAATAATAATAACCCAAAAATTTGAAACTTATCGAAACATTTCATAGTAGTAGCAACCTAAAAATGAAATGTTATACTATTATAACACAAAAACCCTATTTGAAGTGAATAAAAAAGACTTAATAAAATATTACCTACTATACGTAGTTGAAAAATATGAATAAACAAATAATATCTTCTAGTCAAATTGAGAGTGATGATATTTATGTATATAAATAAAAATGTTTGACCCAAAAATATGGTACACTTTTTTGAGGGAGTTACCAAGAATAGAGTTTACCTAAAAAGGTATAGGAGGATAAATAGCTTTCTTTCTCACACTATATTCACATCCCATGTTGTTTCACTTCATTAAAATTTATGTTAAAATGGTTGTAATTACACCCGTTATTAAAAGTGTTTGGTTAAAATCTCCATAAAGAGACATTTTTTAGCATGATTTTGACTAGGAAAGTCTTCCTTTATGGTGTTTGATGTGCAATGCCCATGATTATTTATTACAATATTTTCACATAAATGTAAAGATTGAAAATAGGTTTTAAAATGACAAATTTAAAGAAGCTATAAATAAAGGGAAGAAAACACTCTACCTAACTTGAATGAGAAGAAGAAAACTCAAGTTGGATTCCATCTTAACCCTTTTGCAGTTTTAGATTCCAAGAAGAAAGCATGTTGTCTATGAAAGAATTTATTAAAGAGATGAAGATGGTAGGTTATTGTTATGCAATAGTAGCAAAAAAAAAAGACAAAAATTTGTACAAATAGCACATAAGTATCATACATGTTAAAATAATATGTAGATGTTATACTTGAGTTTATAGATTTTTAATCTCTAAAGAGGGACATTCAACATCATATTTATTTGTTTTTAGGATCAACTCTACCGAATCAAGTATCTTATAGTATGAGTCCAATATAACTTGTCAAGTTGAATAGACATGTTACTAAATGGTGACAAATGTTGTGGTGAGGGAGATCATGAGTTTACGAGCAACAAAAATAATGCTAACTCCAAAGAAAGATGGAACATGGAGAATGTGTGTGGATAGTATAAAATCAATAAAATCACCATTAAATACATATTTATTATGCCCCACATATTTTATACGATGGATGTGCTTGGAGGAGAAAAATATTTTAGTGATATTTATCTAAGGAGTGGATACTATCAAATTTAGATTCATGAAGGATATGAATGAAAAATAACATTCAAGGCTAGGGATGGCTTATATGAGTGGATGGTGATGCCATTTAGATTTTCCAATGCACCCACCACATTTATAAGATGATAAAAATAGTGCTAAGAGATTATTTTGTTAAGTTTGTGGAAGTTTACTTTTGATGAGATTTTAATATTTAGTAAGACTAAAGAAGAGGAATTAAGTAATTTGAGAATGGAATTAGAATTGTTAAGAAAGGAAAAGTTTAATACAAATCTAAAGAAGTGAAATTTTATGCATAATAGTTCAGTATTTTTTAGATTTGTAGTTTCATAAGATGGTATTATATTGGATAAAGAAAAGGTAAAAATAATTGTTAGTTGCCTATTCCAAAAAACATATCATATGTAAGAATTTTTGTTATTTAAAAAAAAAATTACATAAAATTCATTCAAATATTCAGTGGTATTGTTGCACTAATAAAAAATTTCATGATGGGAAAATAATTAATGTGGACAAGAAAAACAACATAAAACTTTAAACTATTGAAGAAGTTGACAAAAAAACATGTTTTTATCATTACCAGATTTTGACATAGTGTTTGATGTAGATTGTGATGCTTCACATGTGGCTATTGGTTTTGTGTGGAATCAAGAAGGAATGAAAATAACATATTTTAGTGAGAAATTGAATGAGGTAATAAATAATTATTTTACCTATAATTTTGAATTTTATGTCATTGTACAAGCATTAAGATGATAGAGGCATTACTTAGTGCCTATGAGTTTACCATATATATATATATATATATATATATATATATATATATATATATATATATATATAGAGAGAGAGAGAGAGAGAGAGAGAGAGAGAGACCATAAGACCTTGAAATATGTGAATATTCAAAATAAATTAAAGATTAGACATGTAAAGTTGGTGTCTTTCCTACAGGGATATAATTTTTTTGAAAGCATATAAAAAGAATGAAAAATTATGCAGTTAATGCTTTAAGTAGGTGAGTGTTTTTGTTAACTACTATGTGAGTGAAGTAGTTGGATTTGAAGTTGTTAAGGAATTATATGATAGTAATTCAGATTTTGGAAAGATAGTTAAACAATTAAAGAATCCATTAGTAAGAGAGACATGTACTATTCATAATGATTATCTTATACATGATGATTATCTCTTAAAGGGAAAACAATTATGTATTAAATTAGGGTTTATGAGAGAAAATATTATAAGATAATTATATAACGGTTTTATGGGTGGACACTTTGGTAAGATTAAGATAATAGTTTAGTAGAGGAGAAGTATTTTTGGCCAAAAAATGAAGAGACATGTGGCAAGGTATGTTTCAAGATTTACCAAGTGATTAAAGGCCATGAAAAAAATACAAAGTTATAAATGCTATTACCGATACCAAGAGTACCATAAACATATTTGAGTATAGACTTTATATTGAGGCTACAAAACACACAAGGATGTAATGTTTCAATTTTTAATGTTATAGACAAGTTTTGTAAGATGGTTCATTTTATTGCATGCAATAAATCTAATGGTGCCACTAGAGTTGTAGATATTTTTTTAATGATGTTTTGAGATTGGATGGTGTTCCAAATACCATGACTTCATACATAAATATAAAATTTATAATTTATTTTTTTAGGACTTTATGAAATAAGATATGAACTAAACTACAACTTAGTCATGGATACCACCCACAATCAGATGCTAGACAAACAAAAGTATCAAATAGGAGTTTGGAAATTTATTGAGATGTATAGTTTAAGAGAAGTTCAAGTAGTGGGATTTGGATTTACAATAAGCAAAGTTGGCATATATAAGTTATGTGAATATATGAACAGATAAATTCCCATTTCATACTATTTATGATGAAAATCCTAAGGTTTGTAAATATTTGGTGTAATTACCAATTTAATAATGAGTTAGTTATGATGAATAATCATTTACAAAACACACAAAAATTTTAAGAAGAAGAAGAAAGCTAAAATAAAGATATGACAAATATAAGACATTAGAAAATATAACAAGAAGGAAAAAGGTATTTGAATAAGGAGATTTGGTGATGTTTTTTTTCAAAAAATAAATATTTCCCTAGAGATCATAAAACAAGCTAAATTACAAAATGATTGGTCCAATTGAAATTGTGAACAAAACCAATGACAATGCTTATGAGGTGTGTTTACCACATAATTTTGATATATATCTAGTAATTAATATTTTAAGATTTATATTCATTTCATGGAGAAAATTATTTATGAGAATAAGATGAATAAGTTTAATTCAATAAATAGGTACCAAGGAAGAAGAAATAAAAGATAGTGCAAGTTATTGATAAGAGGATAGCAAACATAATACAAGGTAGTTATAATAGGTATTTGGTATAGTGGGAAGGACTATGGTAGGAAGAAAACACTTGAATTTTATAATGAGATTTGAATAATATTGAGAATAAGAAATCATAGGAGTATATTCAAGCCAAATCATAAGAGCTGAGTTAATTTCAACTAGAGGAGAAGGATGCAGACACCTATCTTGTGGAGGCCATAAATTTAGCTTTGATACTCATTTCATCTCTCATTTTTATTAAAAAAAAGATATGTGATAGAATAATGTATCCATAATATGCTATAAATAGTTAGGGTTAATTTACATATATATTTTTAAGACCATAAGTGATCATCTAGAGGTCTAAATTTATATTTTAGTATTTATTTTCAAAAAAACATTAAATATATTTGAAACTATACGTGAACTTAAGTTGAAATTTGTCCATTAGTTTGAAATTTGAGTTTATGGGATAAGTGGATATTTTTAGGCTCGTCAAAGCTTGCATATAAAATTTAATAAAAATTGCCACTACCAAACTTGTATGAAAAAGTTACTAAAAATAGAGTTGGTAAAAATGGCAGGGCTAGTTAACTCCAAGTAGGTTTTTACTTATTCAATTTTTTGAATTTCACATGTCAAATTAATTTTAGATTTGAGATTTATTTAAAGACTCCTATGTAATGATTTTAATTATTCGTGAATAATCAATAAATATTAGTGTTTACTAATTTGTGAGTAAATTATGCCTATTAAGATGTTTTATTTTCTTGTTTCAGCAAGTAAGTTAAACAAATGCAAAAATATTTGAAAGTTCTTATGTATATATTTTTGAAGTATATAACAAGTTTTAATATGCATTTTATATGTTTCTCTGAATAACTATTTTGATTAAGTGGAATGGGAATTTTGTTTACTACATGATTATTTCATTGGTCACTTAATTTAAATTTAAATGTGGAGGATGCAATATTTTATTCATCACAATGTTATGATATTAATATATGCACATTCATTTCATGGCTTTGTTTCAAATAAATTTTTAAAATAACATGAAAATCAAATAGATAACATAATATTATAGTGAATTTTAATGTAAAAGGTATACAAATATATTAATTTATGACATTAATTGTTTGTTTCCTTTGTTTTCAGAGTTTTACATTTAGCATCAAAATACATAAAAATATTTATGTTGTTTACTTCACCTAATTGAAATTACAATAAAATATAAAATGTTAATATCAAATTGATTAAAAGATTTATTGTATATACAAGTTAATATGTTTATTAAAATTTAATTATTACTATTAGTTTTATATGAAAATATATAAATTTAAAATATGTTCAAATTCTTATATCATAATATGAAAAATTCAACTTTAATTTACATAAATGGTAACCAATTAAAATAAAAGAATGAAAAAGCTATATTTTAAACATAAAATAAAAAAACACAATGGGAAGCCCACAAGAGAAAAATAATATTACCTAACTATCCCCTAATTTATTATATTCAAATATTATATACATTACATATTATTGAATGACTTAAAAAATCCTAATATTAAACAGAATGTAAAACAACTATTACATACTACATTATATTCTAAGCTTATATATCTATTGTATAATAGAAAAGATGATTATAAAACAAATTTATGAACTAGTTTAAGATACGTGCATGTTCTTAGATTCTAAAATAAACCTCATATAATAGTAAAATTTAAATGTAAGTGAAAATTACAAGATTGCATTATAAAACAGTCGAAGATATAATTGGATAATTACAAATAATTATGAATTACCTTATTAAATTCCAAGGATTATATATGAATTACAAAATAAATTACTGATCCATTAACTATAAACACATGTCTATTACTTAGGATGTGATACACCTATTACCTACCTTATTATGTTTTAAGATTGTTTATGCATTATGGACATTGTGTATTGCATGATATAGATGAATGAGGATCTTAATTAGCCTAATTTTTTTTATAAATCTCATAATGAACATTTTGAAGGTTTTCACCTATTTATAGCAAGCATTTCAATATCAATTTTTAGTCTTACTCCTCTATTTTACACATTGTAAGTCACTAGATAGACCAATAAATCTAGAAAAAGACTTTTATCCCTGGACTACATTCACTAGCATTGATTGGACCAAGACATGGAAGTACTCTGAATAATTTGGATGATTTAGTACATGGTGGTTGGATATTTAAGTGATGATCATCTCACACCCCTACATTCCCAAGGAGGTTATGAAGTACCTAGGGCAACATGTAATCATGACATAATTGTATTATGGCATTTAGATCAAAGTTTATGAGTTTCCCAAAGCAGCTTTAACTCCACTACACTTTTTCATCACTATGTTTTATGCCTAGGGAAAATTTCTATGGAAGAAATCCTTAGCTTCTAGTTCAACACAAACTATGCAATCTATACCTTTAGGGGCACAACAAAACATGCCTATGTAGGTACAAGAAAAACCATAGGTACCACCACAACCAAAAGTGACTCCATCGTAGGCCAAGAAAGGTAAGAGGAAGGAACCAATATGAATAACTTTACCATCACCAATAAAGAAGGGGACACACATTACAAATTCATGGATAGATAATAAACACATTCTAAAGATAGTTGTTGAGTGTGACTTTATAGCGTTACGCGTTGAAGAGCAAGAAGTTATGTAGTCTATGCTCATAAACATTAGAAATGATGTTTATGAGAAAGAAGATGAAAAATAGTTCTTATTTTAGAATACAATGCACACTAACCAAGTACAAAACTAGGTAAGGAAATATTTATGGGTAGATATATCTCAACCTCCCTTGTCCATCATTATAGATACTATTTGACAAGAAATAGTGTACTGATGGTTTTAAAAGGAACGTTTCCAAATGAATCCAGATATATTATCCTTTGATGTACATGCAATGAATCTTTTGGCACATAAAAATTCACCTCCATCGCTAATTCATAGAGAAAGTACCCATGCTACACCCAAAATCTCTCCAAAAATTGAAGATATGATGTTGTCCTTTTTAGATCCAATGTATGAGGGTGCAACATAACAAGATTAAGAATCCCAGTAATAGGGTTATGTTCATAATACAAAAAGAATAAAGAAGACCCTCACTACTCTTTCATCTTCTAGAAATAATAGTTTCACATGAAGAGGTATTGTTGTGGAATAATCATCTTTAGAAGATTCATAATTAGGTACATTGCTTGGCACACCATCTCCCATGGAGGAGGTTAAAGAGATTAATTTACCATAGTTTGACTAGAAAACTAAGGAAATAGATATCACAACACAACAAGTTATGCAGGAGTAAGATGAACAAGCTAAGGCACAAAGGGAGGTTTAAAATAAAGTGAAATAAGAGATGAATAAAAAAAGAGGCAAAGCACAAGGATGCAAAAGAGGAGTAGAAAAAATAACACACTAAAGAGGAGGAGTGTAGGTAAAAAAATAAGAAAGCATAAGCTCAAAATAAAAGAGCCAAATAAATGGATGTAAAGAAGAAATAAAAATAAGAAGTAAGGAAGCAACACAAAAAATAAAACCAAGAAGCACAGGCAACAAAAAAAAAAAGATGAAGCAATAGTACATGCAAAGGCTCAAGATTCAAAAAAGTCTAAAGAAGTTATATGCACCCAAGAGAAACAAACTAAGTGGTAAGTCGAAGATAAGGAAGCCAAAGATAAATCTAAGGACAAATTGAAATCCAAATCCAATGTTGAGGAAAAAACTAAGGATAAGGCTAAAATTGAGGATAAATCTAAGGTTGAGGTGGAAGCAAAAAATAAATAGGTAGTAAAGTGTGTATCACAATAGTAAGTTATGATATAATAAGTGACAAAGACCACCAAGATGGTGAAAATAATTGAGACCTAGGAGAAATTTCCCACACCTGAAGGCTTAGAAGCTTCTCAGGGAGGTGTATAGGATTAGGCCTCTCAACTAATACCTCAAATAACTAGTCAATAGCTTTGGGATGTCCCTATATCTTCCACCTAGTGCATAAAATTTTCTCTTCCCATGGGAAATATTAAAAAAATCACCTATACTAGCTCTAACTTCCACCATGGATCTAGCTACAACAATGCATAAATCATCTCTAGATATTTCTTAATTTTCATTGGCTAAAAAATAAAGGCATAACTACTTTTTAGGAATCAATAACATATAAGGCATCAGTCTTGGAGCAAGACGTCTTTCTTCTATGTGAGGAAAATGAATACCTATACCTTTACTTTTGTAATGCACACCATATGATCAATAACACTTACCCTATATTGGTCATTCAAGTCCTAGGTGACCAAGCCATATTAGAACAAAAGAAGTTCTTGACTCTCTTGTCCCAACTAATGAAGGACTGGAATATTGTAAAAAAATGGAAATCACTTTGAAATCAAAAGAAGAACATCAAAATAAAAATAAAGGAACTTGTGATGTCTTGGAATAATATGAGAAAGTATTATATATAGTTGTGGTTCAATCTAAGCACATCTCCTAAGGAACACTTAATTCTAGAAGTAACACTCACCAATTTCATTATCTGAAGCCAAACTAGAATTTAGTAGGGAATAAAAATCCAAATTTGTAATGGAATATTAATCTCCTACATATGCATCAATGGATGACGCACTCAAGTATTTGATTGATTCATGGGACAATGTCATACACAAACTACAAACCTGGTAAAATGAAATTCTATGCAACACATTTGTTGGCATTAAAATTTAGAGGCATATGGATCAGTTGGTGGAGCTTGCCCAAGACATATAGTTAAAATTATCAAATTTCATGGCACTTATCACCATCTTAGAAGGTGAAGATATTTAGAATCTGATGGTTACCCAAGTTTTACTATAGACATTACTCACTATGGTGCATGAAGTATTATTAACTAAAAAATATTTAATCAAGATATATCCCAAGTCGATAACTCCATTTCACAACTTGTGGATAAGCCTCAATTTATTTATCCCTAGTACCTTTAATAGGAAATCCAATAGATGAATATTATAACTATGCCTTAGGTAGAAAACCAATGGAAATCAAAACATGCATCAATAGATTCTAAAACACTAATTTCACCTTTTAAATCTTAAGAAGAATAAAGATCATAGTAATTCCAGGAACAACCAACTTAGATCATACCACAAGATACTCAATAGATACAATTCACTTCAAATTTTTCAACTTTTACAAATATTTTACACTTTAGTAAGATGGCCTTAAGTAATAGGATCAGGGCCAAGTTTTTTGTAAACCCATAAAGGGTGATCATTTGGTTAAGCTAGTCTATAGAAAACCTTTTAAGATGGTAGGATAATATACTATTTATTTTAAAACACAAAATGGTGACTAAATAGTGTGTAAGGGGTGAAAACTGGTAAATGACACCTAGAGTGATAACTGAAACTCTTATTTCTAGCATAGTTATTTAGTGCAGTCAAAATTTTCAAGTTTTAGCTTAGGATACCTTTATTATTACTTTATCTAAGGATGAGATAATTATTTAAGTTAGGTAATATTTTGGGAGTAGAATAGGGCTACCAAAACCATAGAGTGTAATTAATGGATGCATGTGTGACTTACACTATTTTATCTCTTACATACCTTTTTGTATGTACTTGACCCTTGACATCATAGTAAGAGGTTTCAAAATGTGAATAATATTTCTTATAGATGTAGTGAATTATTGAAATATAAAGTGATAATGTTTAGTAAAATCTCTATATATAACACTTAATTGTATTATGGAATGCTTATGATGTGATAAAGATTAAAATATAGTTCTGGAATGGTTTCTTTTACTTGTATTTTTTTAGAGTATCTTACTACTCACACTTTCTAGGTTTTAGCTAGGTCATTGGTCTTTACCTAGTTTTGTCCGATATGGGAATTTATCCCACATTTCCTAGTTTAGCTTGCATCTTGTTTTTTCTTGCCTATTTAAGCAAGGTCTCTACAGTGTAATATACATGCTTCATACTCTTTTGCATTTTTTTGTGAATAACAATTGTTTTATTTACAAGCAATTTTAGTTTTTAGTGTGTATGCTAAAACATCAATGGATAGTAATGAGCCATTCGAGATATCTTGGATGAAGAGTTTTAATAAATCTTTCATGGTATCAGAGTTGGTATAAAAAATGTAAGAAATGATTTTTCTCAAAAATATCTATTTTTGATGAATTGATAAGCATTCCTAATGTTTTAAGGTCTTTTGGACTCAATGGCATAGGTTAGAAGACCTGAAAATGCACCTAAAAATAGTTGAATATAAAAATTGACTAAAAAAAAGCCCAAACTTTGAAATTATGGACTTTTCAAACTGATTAGAACCCCAACATATGATGTGGGATAGTTTTTAAATCTAAAAAAACATCATAGATGCAAACAAAACCCTTTAATGACAATAAAAGACTTGCATGTATACATAATAAATCCTACAGATTTCAAAAATTATAGATCCAAATAGAAAGAAATCAAGAAACTGAGTAATGGCTATTGGTGGTTGTTAGAGTATCTTATTAATCATTCTTGTTAGGTTCTAGCTAGGTCTTTAGTCTTTACCTAATTTTGTCCTATGTGGGGATTTTTCCCACATCATCTAGTTTATCTTGCATCTTGTTTCTCCTTGACTATTTAAGCAAGGTTTCTACATTGTAATATATATGTTTCATAATATTTTGTATAGATTTTGTGATTAAAAATTGTCTTGTTTACAGTTAGTTTTCTTTCTTAATGTGTATGTTGAACATCAATACTATAGTGATGAGCAATTAGAGAGATCTTGACTTAAGAGTTTTGATAAATATTTCATCTTTTACGGTTATTTTATATGCAATGATGTGCTACTTTATAAATTTTTTAGTCATACAAATATTATTAAATTTTTTATATCTAATAAATTTACTTTTTATTCTAATTATAGTTGATTGATGGATAAGTGAAATCTGATCTACAATCTGTTATATTATTTTATCATGATTGCACTAGATATCTTTGTATTATCATATTCTGATGAGTTTTATAGAAAATTATACTAATAATAATTTTGAATTGTATGCTAATTTATAAGCATTAAGATGATGGAAGCATTACCTAGTACGTAATGATTTTATTGTATTTATAGGCCATGAGGCCTTGAAATATGTGAACACTCAAAAGAACTTAAATAGTAGACATGTAAATTCAGTGTCTTTTTTCAGGGACATAATTGTTCAAATTGAAATCATAAAAAAATCAATAAAAATTAGGTATCTAATGCTTTGAGTAGATGAATGTCATTTTTAACTACCATGACGAGTGAAGTTGTTGGATTTGAAGTTGTTAATGAATTATATGATACTAATCTATATTTTTGAAAGATAGTTAAATAATGCAGGAATCCATTTGCAAGTGAGATAGGTACTTCTCATGATGAGTATCTAACACATGATTATTATATCTTGAAGGGGAATTTATTATGTATTGTATTTGGGTCTATGAGAGACAATATTATAACAGAATTATATAATAGTGGTTTGGCTAGAAACTTTGGTAATATTAAGATAGTATCTTCAGTGCAAGAGAAATATTTTTGGCCAAAAATTAAGAGAGATGTGGCAAGGTATGTTTCAATATGTAGGATATTCCAAGTGACTAAAGGTCAAGTAAAAAAAAAAGATTACGAATTCCATTACCAATAACAAAAGGACCATAAATAGATTTTTTATATATACTTTGTGTTGGGGATACAAAAAACATAAAGAGTTAATGAATTAATTTTAGTTGTTATAGGTAGGTTTTATAAGATGGTTCATTCTATTGCATGTAAGAAAACTAATGTTTCCACTAGAGTAGTATATCTCTTTTTTAAAAATGTTCAGAGTTTGGATGGTGTTTGAAATACCATTACTTAATACATGAATACAAACAATCTAAGTCATTTTTGGAGGACTCTATGAAAGAATATGGAAATTAAAATACAACTTAGTAGTTTATACCACCCACAATCAAATGCCAAAGAAAAAAAAATCAAATAGGAGTTCTAGAAATTTGTTGAGATGTATAGTTGGAGAGAAGTCCAAATAATGGAACTTGGATTTACAACAAGTAGAGTTTGCATATAATAGTTCTATGAGTTGATTAATAGGGAAATCCCTATTTAATTATATTTAGGGTAGAAATACTAAGGATTTTTAAAATTTAGTGCTACTAAAAATTGTATAACTAGTAAGTGATGATGTATACGCATTTGCAGAACACTTACAACAGTTGCAATAAGAAGTACGGAGAAAGCTACAAGAGAGCAATGACAAGTATAAAGTAGTAGTAGATGTAACAAGAAGGACAAATGTATTTGAATAAGGATATTTAGAGATGGTATTTTTTAGAAAATAAATATTTCCCCAAATAACATAAAAAAAACTAAAGTACAAAAAGATCAGTCCATGTAGAATTGAGAAGAAAAGCAATAACTGCTTATGAGATGAGTTTTGCACATAATTTTAATATTTCTCTACTATTTAATGTTTTGAGTTTCATTTTCATTTCATGGATAACATGATGAAGGGAAACAAGATGAATAAGTTGATTAGAAGAAACAAGTACCAAGGAAGAAGAAAGAAGGACAGTGCATGTTTTTGATATTAAGATAGTGAACACAATACAAGGTAGTTATCACAAGTATTTGGTATAGTTGGAAGGATAATAATAGGAATAAAACACTTGAAGCTAAGAATGGGATTTGAATAAGATTGAGAATAATAAATGATTGGAGTATAATCAAGGTAGCTCATAGGTGTTGAGTTGTTTTCAACTAGAGGATAATGATGTAGACATCTAGCTTGAAATGGCCATAACTTTAGATCTAAGAACATGTTTGAGCTCTCATTTTCATTAAAATGAATATATCAGATAGAATAGTATATCCATACTGTACTGTAACTAGTTATGGTCAATTTACATATATTTTTGAGACCATAACTGATCATTTAGAGGTCCAAAATTTTACTTTAGTATTTTTTTTCAAAAAATTTAGAATCTGAGACACTAGATATCTTTTAAAATATACATGAAATTGAGCTTAAATTTTTAAATTATTTTTAATTTGGTGTGTAGGGGATAAGTGGATATTTTTAGGCCTATATGAGCTTGAATGTGAAATTTAATAAAAATGTGGCTGTTAAACTTGTATGGAAAAATATTAAAAATAGAAGTTGGCAAAAATAGCAGGGCCAATTAACTCTAAGTATTTTTTGATGTATTTAGTTTTTTGAATTTCACATGCCAAATCAATTTTTTATTTGAGATTTATTTAAATACTCTTATGTAATGCTTTTAATTGTTCATGAAGAATTAAGAAAAATAGTGTTTATGAAATTATGAGTAAATTGTGCCTATTGAGATTTTTAATTTTCTACTTTCTGGTTTCATCAATTACCTATAAAAAATGTAAAAATAATTGAAAGTTATTATGTGTATATTTTTCAAGTATATAAATGGTTGTAATATACATTTTCTATGTTATTGTGGAAAAATATTTATTTTATGTTGAATGAGAATTTTGTTTACTATGAGATTGTTTCATAGGACACTAAATTTAAATTTAAATGTGGAGGTTGTGATATTTTATTCACTCGCATTGTTATGGTATTCATATATGTACATTTATTATATTACATTGTTTCAAAGAAAATTTAAATAACGTAACATGAAAAGAACATAGATGACTTAATATTATAATGTATTGTAATTTAATGTAAAAGGTATATAAACACCTTACTTCATGAAATTGATTGTTTTTTATTATTTTTAAAAAATATTTTTGAAAAGGACCCTACCCTTTACAAGGAGAGAGAGATTAAAACAATAAAAGCTAAATGAAGCCTCCTCTAACAATAGAAAAAGAAAAACGCTGCAGAAAATCTGCTAATATGTTGTAAATCTACTATAGAACACATAAAAAACTAAAACAAACTAAAACCCTCATATATTATTTTATTTTTGAGACTTAAGAGTTATATTCATTATTTATACATCTATTTTACCCTTTCCTCTTCTTATGTTGCTTACCAACTTCAATTCTCCCCCTTCCCCTGAGTCTGGAGGTATGGGAATGGAGATTTCCAATATATTAATTGGTTTTTTATTCAACACTAGAAATAACAATCCATCATCTTAAAAATTGGATGAATGAATGTGTTTTAAAGGGATCTGTGCCATCAAGCCTTCACCAGAATCAATACTTTCATTTTTGTTTTCTATAGATTGATTCTTCAGCAAAGCTACAACCTCCTTAACTGAAGGCTCTACACAAGGATATATATTATTGTGGGCAAGGTCCATAACTTCCATAGGTGTTTCAAGGACCACATCACACCCTTCACTTTCATCCTCACTTTTAATAGTGGCTTCAACACTATTATGTTCAATCCCAGCTTCCTTCCACCAATTATTAATTTGTTTTTATAATTTATTTTTACTTAACACTTGGAAATTCATTGACTAAATGCCCAATTTGAAAACATATTCGAAATCTAAAAGGTACTTCTTCAAATCCAAATGTCTAAATCCAAGATCTATCCCTAACTTTCAACTCCACATGTGCAAGGAGCTCCTGAGAGATATCTACATTTACTAATATGTAGGCAAAGTTAGAATGTCTAGTATCAACCATACAGAATTCCCCACTAATATTTCCTATGGCATTAAACATAATACTATCTCAAAATTGAAGAGGAAGATTAGGCAACTAGATAAAATAAGTTTTTTTTTCAAAATTTCTATGCAAGGGCTGAAATTTGGATGCCATGGCTTAACAAGAAGAGCATGATTATCCCATCTCCAAAAAAATCATTGAAAATGGGCCCTTTATATTTTATAGAATCAAAAATCAAAATGAAGATTCCTTTAGCACAAGGTCATATCTCAATCTTACCTTCCACTAAATTCAATGATTTTTTCAATATCCATCTATTAAGCGCTGGAATACTAGGCCAAAAACCATTGAATTGATAGTTCAAATCCATAGTTGAGAGCCTATCTTCCATCTCAGAGATTACCTTCACCTCTTCTTCATCAAACTAGATTGCAAGAATAGATTTTTCAAGTATTAATAGAATAGTTTGTTTTGTCCTTTCAATAGCCTTAGCAAAGGAGGGTCATTGAGTCTCCCCTACCTTCCCCATGTTTATGACATTGATTGTTTGTTTCCTTTATTTTGGACATTTTACATTTACCATCAAAATACATATAAATATTTCTCATATTTATTTAACCTAATTAAAATTATAATACAACTGAAAAATATAATGTCAACTTGATAACAAGATTTATCATAATACAAGCATATATTTTTGTAAAGAGATTAATAATTCTTACTATTAATTTTATATCAAAATATATTAATTTTAAAATACATTCCAAACTTTATATCATAATGCGAAAATGTCAACTTTCCTTTATGGTAACCAATTAAAACAAAAGAATGAGAAAGATCTATTGTTTAACATCCCCAAAAAAAGACCCAATGGGCAACCCAAAAGAGAAAAAAAAAATTACCTACTACATTAGGTATGATTGAACGACTACCCCCCAAAAAGGGGAGGCCTGAAATTCAGCAGAAAGTAAACCACCTAATACATACTATATTATATTCTAAGCCTGTATATCTATTGTACAATTAAAAAATGGTTATAAAACGAAGCTATAAACCAATCTAAGATATATGCATATTCCTAGATTCTAGGATAAGCATCACATACCCACATTACATGGCCACATTACACAACAATAGAAAAGATAATTGCATAATTCTAAATACCTATCAGTTACGTTATTATATTCCCAAGATTACATGCGAATTACAAATAAAATAGTTGATCCCATTACTCCAAAGACATGTCTGTTACTCAGGATGTAAAACGCCTAAAACCTTCCTGTTACATGATTGCAGGCCTGCATTACACAGTAGAAACAGATGATTACATGATTTTAAATTAGAGAAGTCGCTTGCAGGATGTAAAACCCACGTGAACTTAGAAGCAAATAGACACTTTCAGCACAGGAATTGCGAAAAGGCTTTCTTTTCTGCTAAGGGAGGTTCCAAGAGCTTCGCTCATATCCAACTGGGAGGGATCGCTTTCAAGTCTCCAGTCAAAGCAGTGCAACAACTGAGCCAGCATGAGCTCCATAATTCCCATGGCCATTAGTGCCCCAGGGCATCCCCTTCTTCCTGCCCCAAATGGAAGCATCTCAAAGTGTTGACCTTTGATATTAATATCTCTGCCTATAAATCTTTCAGGCTTAAATGCCAAAGGATCTTCCCATACTGCTGGATCTCTTCCAATCGCCCAGATGTTGATCATAAGCCTTTTTTTTTGGGGTATAGTAAATCTTTGAGGTCCTACAGTACAAGCTTCTGTACATTCGTGGGGTAACATTAATAACAGTGGTGGATATAATCGTAAGGATTCCTTAAGAACACATTTGAGATATTCCATATTTGCAAGGTCAGATTCTTTTACAGCATGGTGTTTGTCCATTATAGATTCAATTTCTTCCTGCAATTTTCTTGCCAGGTGAGGATTTCTCACCATCTTGGATATTGCCCATGCTAAAGAAGTATATTTGGTCTTTATTCCAGAGATGAACATGTCCTGTCCAAATAAACACAACTTCAACGCATTAAATTATATTACAACATCAACAGTACCAAATATGCACAAATCTAAAAGACTAAAAAAAGTTGTCGAGAAAAAAAAATTAAGTGCCCAAATGGCATACAAAAATTATTGCTTTAATACTGTCTCCTTGAATGTTGAGGGGATCAGTCTCAGCCATATCCAGCAGCACATCCACGAAATCCTTCACATTTGATCCATGCTTGCACTTGCCACTAATATGTTCATCTATTATTTTTTGAATGACTTTGTCGAAGAATGAGTGCGCCTTCTTCATCCGCCGCTTGATGCCTTGCAATTCGAGCCAATATATGTAAGGAATATAGTCTCCAATGTTAACTTGTAGGATTGTAGCTGCAACCTCCTGTACCATATCTCTCAAATCGTTGTTGTCACCAACCACATCATCGTCAGAATATTTTGTGCCTGCCAGGATCTACCAAGTTACAGCGGAGGACACAGAATCTATGGCCCTACTAACATTGACATCAACTCTGCCCTACTCGCTCTTCTCCCAAATGCGATGCATCACTGCAGAAACCTCTTCCTTTCTTATTGATCTGAAGGACTCCAATCTTTTGGCAATCAACAATTCTGTCATGCAGATTTTTCTAACCCGTCTCCAATAATCTCCATAGGGAACAAATTCCATGTCCTTGTAATTATAAGCCAGATATTCTCCAGTGGCCAATCTGGGTCTGCTAGCAAAAGCCAAATCGTGAGTTTTTAGAAACTCTTTGGCCATTTCAGTAGAAGACGCCACCAGGGTAGGAAAATAACCGAGTCTCAAGTACATGATGGGCCCATATTTGTTAGCAAGATTTTGAAGAGAACGATGGGGAAACCTTCCCATCTGGTGGAGATTTCCTATGATAGGCCATGAAAATGGGCGAGGGGGCAATCTTGATGCACTACTAGTTCTAAACATGTGGAAAATGAAGAAGAAAAGTAAGATTGTGAGCACAGATATAAGTGTTGAAGGAGCCTCAGCTGCTACTACTTCAATCAACACAGAAAATGCCATATTGAATTGCAACAGTGCCCGGTTTCAATGACTTGTCTGGTCTTTATATCATCTAAGGTTGAAAACATTACAGGGTGATGTGTTACTCGAAGGACTATGGACTAATTGCAATGAAATACAAACAACGACGTGACCGAGCAGTGACGGAATCTTTCGTATAATTCTGGTCTTCAACGTACATATATTAAATATAAACAACGATGTGACTGAGTAGTGACGGAATCTGGTACCTGATTGTAGGGACCACATGTTTCAAATGTTAAACATATCTAGCACGGACATTCAGCGTGGACAGCCACACTAGGCGTTGAACCTTAGCTGGTCTTATCCAATTCTCATTTCCTTTGCCCCCACTTTGTAATGGTTAACTGCATTCGTTTGTCTTAACCCATTGTTGTTTGTATTAATCCCATGAAGTTGCCTTTAACCATGATTGTTAAGGCGTTGGGTCGCACCAATGCAATCAAGTGGAATGTTAATAATCAAGGAGAAGTCAACTTCACTTTTCATAATTTTCAAATCCCATGTGCATTCATGAACTTTCTAGAGCCTACCCTTCGTGACTGTAGTTGCCCTCATACTCACCGCATTACTATTCTCGATCAGCAAGGGTCTTCATAAATAATAGAATTGATTTTAATTTCACCCAAACAGAGAATTTCTACACTCTCCCTTATATGCTTAGGGAAATGCAACCAATATAAATCAATCCTAGCTCGGAGAAGATAAATTCTACTTACACTTTCGATTGTTGATACATTAGATATTCAAGGTCATGACCAAGATGGATCAGCTAGACCTAGCCAAAGGATCTTTCACCATAGTAATATCACTAGGAAGGGTTTCAGAGCCTTCAGTCAAGCAAAACTATGCAATAACCCTATAACTAGGTCCTATGTTTTGATATTCACTAATATAAGTAAATGACAAAAGCAAAGTAAATTCTAATCTATCACTCACCAAAGCTTGGGGCACAAATGGGGGTTAGTAAACACAAATGTAAACATGCATAAGAGAATCCTATTTAAGCTAAGTATAGGTAAGACTCTAATGCATGGAGAAGACAATATATTCAAAAACCATTACTTATGCTACTTCTATCTACTAAAAGAGAGGAGCAAAGTTAGAGATACTTACCTTGAAGATGAACTCAGCGAGACTAAATCTCTCCCTTGGCCAAAGGTGCTTCGTAATAGGTTGTTGTGGTTTGTAAGGATCACTAAGAAATGCCAAAGCATCAAAGACTTTTCCACAAGATAAGATTCTTCTCCAATTACAAACCCTAAGCTAAGGCTCCTCAAGTAGAATGGTGGAAGAGCAGATTGTAAAGAAGTTCAAATAAATAATTAACTCTTGTTTTCTCTCTAATAATGGCAAAATGAATGTGTTTATATAGTTAAATCTAATCATAGTCCTTTCTGAAAGTTTAGCCGATAGGGTCGGCCCAATTGACTCTGTTTTGTTATTGACAAAAATAAATTAGGTTTTGGTCTAGGTCAATGAGGGGCCTCCCTTGACACTAAATTATTTTTGTCAATTAGAGTATAGGGTTGATGGGGTTGACATTATATCATAAACTGTCAAAAATTATTTTAATCTATGTAAAGGGATAACAAAGGTGGAAAATTATTAGACGAGGGTGTAAAAGAGGAGGCAAAGCTTAGGGGAATGTTTTTAGGAGATGGTTGTGTAGATAGCAAGTGGTAGTAAAGAGACAACAATCTTGCAAAGCACCAATGGTCTGCACACCCATTTTCAAGTACACCCCTTAAGGCATGAACTTAGAGAGATTGAGACTCAATGGGTTTTTGTAAGAGAGAGAATCGGTAATTGATAATGTTTGAAAATATTATGTGTATACATCCCCTATGTTTATGAATTTGATATAAGAATGTAAAATTTTAACTAGATAATGGCTCACAATTAATTTTATGTTGTTAGGGTTTGGCATAACTTGAATTTGAACTTTATATCTTTGTATTCTAGCTTTATACTATAAAGAATTTGGAATGTTTAGAATTTTGACCCCTACTCTAGTCACTAACTGTATATGTACACTCAGATTATGAACCCTCTTGGTTATATTTCAATACGGCTTCTATTGAAACATGTTAGGAACCCGTGGAAGCACACAATTGATTAGCATATACAAGCAACTTAAAATGCGGAAATAACTAGAAGTAACAAGTAACTAGAAACCAGAAACAACACAGAATATGAGAGACAATACACAACTTGTATTAATACTCATTCAGAAAAGAATACAATAAAGAAGATGCCACTTCTTCTTCACCACCTCTCAGAGGCTTCCCACACCTCAAGTGAACAGTACTTCTTTCCTCAAAGCTCTCTCTTACGGTCCCAACACACAACTCAAACACAAAGTTGGTGTTCACCTCCAACCAGTCAGTACAACACTGCCAGTTACAACCAGTGCTCCACGCACTGCACAAGTGCTCCATGCACTCCAACAAGTACTCAACATACTTCAAGTAAATCTCCCCTGAATCTGCAACAACCTGCAACCCAAATGATCTTACTTATGGAAGGAACTACCTTGCCTTCCTCTTTGCTCTCTTTCTGAGTACACACCGTACTCCAAGTAGATCCTACCTGATCCTACTCCCTATTGTGTTGTTGTCCTCCCTGATCTTGCACACCTGCAAATCAATCTGGTTCTGCACACCTACAAACCTGGATCATGCACACACATACACCTTTAGATCAATGATCTTACTTACCATGCAGATCTCCTAACATAGCCATGCACACCTGCTGACCAAGATCATACATACATGAAGAACCCTTCTGATTCTCCAAACCAGCACCCACACTTGGCACTGTGGCACTAGGAGGAACACACCATGCTCTTCACACACAGAAAGAGCTAATATTTTGCTCTCTTACTCTCTAGCACACTTTTCAATACAACCTATGAGTCTCTTAAATAGATCTCATGCAAACAATAATTAGACACCTAATTACAATAATTAGATCCGCAGCTTTGAGTCTAAAATTGGCTCTCATCATGCAAACAACCGGTTCATTAACAAACTATCCGTAACACTCGCAGTTCTAAACCACACAGGCGACTGACGTTGGTCCCTGTCTGCCTGGAGGTGACCGACGCCGGCCGATCCCTGACCGATGTTGGTTTCTCTTCCTGTCTAATACTATTGACGTCGGTTGGCCTGACCGACACCGGTGTCTGTGACACTTCAGCAACCTCCTCCTACCTCCTCCATGTCTGCATCAGTGAAGCTTTTAGCTCCACAACCTAACAAAACATTCCATTGATTTTATACTTGTCTAAACTAGTATATTGAAAACTATACTTCGTTTCTCATTGATTATTAACATTCATTATGGCTACATCAGTGGGGACCAATAACCTTAACAATCTTAGTTAAGTAATTATGCCCTATTATAATCCTTACCAATGCCCTACTAATTTTATTCTTGATTGTTTTAGTATAATCCCCTGTTATTATTCTCTATGTACTAGTGCCTTATTTTATGAGGTAGACGATAAGAGAGTGAGTTATGTTTCAAGTAGCAATTTCCATTGAATGAATTATGTGTTTAATGAATTATATGTAGCATATCCTATTTATAAAAAATATTTAAATAGTTTCATGTTGAATGAATGACTCTGCCTTAACCAATCATTAATTCCTTCGAGTAGGAAAAAAATATAGATAACATAAAGCAAACTCTGCCCTAAATTGGACATATAAATCATTCATATAATAGGGATAATGCATTGCTCTTATATCCCTTCCATAAACAATAAAGACATATAAATAATTTGTGTTTTATTTGCCTCCCTATACATGAGTGTATACCTTTGTTATTCTTAAAATTATCTTTTCATTAGTATAAATTGCTCTAATATAATGCTTATGAAATGGTGTGTATGTTATCTTAGGAAATAATTTTGTGACTACTCCTAAACCAAATTATTAGCACTATTAAAAGGGATAACAAAGGTGGAAAATTATTAGACGAGGGTGTAAAAGAGGAGGCAAATCTTAGAAGAATGTTTTCAGGAGATGGTTGTGTAGATAGCAAGTGGTAGTAAAGAGACAACAATCCTGCAAAGTACCAATGGTCTGCACACCCATTTCCAAGTACACCCTTAAGGCATGCACTTAGAGAGATTGAGACTCAATGGGTTTTTGTAAGAGAGAGAGAATCGGTAATTGATAAAGTTTAAAAATATTATGTGTATACATCCTCTATGTTTATGAATTTGATATGATAATGTAAAATTTTAACTAGATAATGGCTCATAATTAATTTTGTGTTGTTAGGGTTTGGCATAACTTGAATTTGAACTTTGTATCTTTGTATTCTAGCTTTATACTATAAAGAGTTTGGAATGTTTAGAATTTTGACCCTTACTCTACTCACTAACTATATATGTGCACTCAGATTATGAACTCTCTTGGTTATATTTCAAGACATTCATTAAACTTGCATCTATCTTATATGACTTAGCTCATGATAAGGGTGGTTATCATTATTCCCTTGAAGGGTGATATAAATGGATTTTTATAATATTTAATTCATGTTGTTATTGGAAAGAGTGACATAGCTAGTAGATAACTTAATACTATGTTTCTCTCAATGTTATATTTCTCTTAACTTAATACTCAATTTTAGTCTTTCTTGTGAGCTTGCAAAACACTTAGTGTGTTTTTTTTAATTCATAACTTTATCAAGTTAATAATAAAAGGATCATGAAAACCCATTGACTGTATTCATGACTATATTCATAACTTAGTACTCAGTATAAGTCCTTCTTGTGGGATTACAAGACATTCATTGTGTTTCTTTTTTATCATAATTCTATCAAATTAATAATTAAAATATCATAGAAACCTAGTGAAGTATTGTTCACTACTTCAAGAAATTAATGTTTCAAGGGCATAGTTAGAGTTTTGTGTGAATAGAGTTTAGATAGAATACAAATGTATAGAGTTAAAATTATTTTAAATGTATCATATCTAACAATAATTATGTGTTTAATTCATATGCATTCATTGAATTATATGTAGCATGTCATAATTACAAAAACTATTTATAAACTATTCATTGAATAAATGATCATGCCTTTACTAATCATTAATTGCATCAAATATATAACAATATGGACAACATAAAACAAACCCAAATGTATTAATCAAACTAAAATGAGATGCCCTTCTGAGATGGCTTTTTGAAAGAATTCATGTTTTGGGGGTAGAGTTGGAGTTTTGTGTCAATAGTGTTTAGCTATGATTAGGAAGATGCATGAGATGTGAGGGGTTTGATGGTACACCTTGTTGGGTTTATATCACTAAATTTATTTATATAATTTTAGAATTATAGTAAAGATAATAAACTAAGGAGATAATTCTTCAGTGCCTTAGTATATTTTTCCATTTGAAATTTGTTATTAGTAGCCATATATGCAATGTGGGATAAATATGCACATTATCGAAAAAAATTCTCGCACTCTTTAAGGATCACCCTATAAAAGTGTTGAGGTTGTGGGTATGACAACATTTTTTTCTTATTGGTGGTGGATAACATAATATTACAATTTTCTCAAAGTAGTCAATAATACAATCAACATAAAACAAATTATGCCTTAACTAATCATTAATTCCTTCAAGCAGTCAATGATATAGTCAACATAATAATCCTTAGTTCTCCAATGATAATTATGTTAATGTGAAAGATGGGAATGTATAATAATTTGTTGTGGGCTTGAAAAAACTTATTGTGATCATTTTTCTTGATAACTCAATCAATTTAATACTTGAAGGCTCATGTAATGACTTTAAGATATTTCTAATATTTAATTTCATATTGCCAATGGAAAGAGTCAAACCTAGTTGGTGGATAACATAGTACTAGGTTTTTATCAATGTTATGTTTCTCTTCACTTAGTCTTTCTTATGGGCTTGTGAAACACCTATTGTGTTCATTTTTGTTCTTAACTCTATCAAGTTAATAATAAAAGGATCATTGAATCCCATTGACTATAATGAACATGAGATGATTATATAATGAACACACGTATGTTTTTTGTCCATTTTTTGACACATTAGCCCTATGATGATGGACCCCACATCTTACATATTTGACTAATTTCCCACCTTTCCCCTATTCCATTTCTCATTTTCCATTACACTTTTACTTTTTGATCTTTGCATAGTGTGTGTGCCCATTATCAGGTTCTATAGGTGTGCACTACATTCTTAAGAGCATCCCAAAGGAAGCATTTACTATATTGGTTGGTTACATTTAAGTAATTGGATTGTCTGCATTGTTGAATCTTGAACCCTTTTTAGCATAATATTGGTTTATCATCTAAGAAGGGAACAACCTTGACATTATGTTTTTAAAATTAATATAGACAAGCAATGAAATATATAACTTGTTTTTAAAATTAATATGTTCACCATGGACAACATTGTATTTTTTAGAATTTTATTAAAATTTATTGAACTTGTATTGTATTGTATTTAAACTTTTATAATTTATAATGTCAAATGTTATTTTTTTCACACTAAAATTTATAGATAATCTTAATTTTGATATTTTTATTTCTATTTTGACAACTAAATATATTATGTTGTGTACTAACATCAAGTTTTAGGATCATTAAACATAACCTATAATGGCATCCATAGTGGTGTGCAGGTAATGATGTGAGATCTCAATTGTTTTTTCATTTTACCCTCATAACATATTTTTAATCCTATTTTTGACATCCATTTGACTGTTGTATGAGATATTTTCTTGTTTATTGAATACAATTATTGAAAAAGTTTAATATGTTAATTATCTACCTCATAATTCTTCAGATTGTATGAGGAAGAGTAAATAATATCATCAATTAATAGATATAAATGTCCTCATTTTGAATACAGTCCCTCTTAACTAGCTTTTCATGCCTTGTTTCTTGGCCATGGTAGTAGAAATGAAGAATATTTCAACTCCAACTAAGTATGTTTTATTTTACCAGATATTTTAATTGATCAATCATGATATAAAATATTCACATAATGGGGTTATAAATCCTTCAATGTATAAATTGGACATATAATTCATTACATGTTTATCATAAATAAATTGAACATATAAATCATTCATATAATAGGGATAATGCATTGCACTTATATCCCTTCCATAAACAAGAAATACATATAAATAATTTGTGTTTTGTTTGCCTCCCTATACATGAGTATATGCCTTTGTTATTCTTAAAATTATCTTTTCATTAGTATAAATTGCTCTAATATAATTCTTATGAAATGGTGTGTATGTTATCTTAGAAAATAATTTTGTGACTATTCCTAACCCAAAATATGGTTGTGATCTTTTTGAGATCCTTCACTCATTTGAATCTAAATCATCTCCAATAAAGTTACATGGCACAACTAAATGAGGAGTGAAGAATTTGCATAGCTTTAGAAAATCATTTGATGGATTAGAAGAGACACCAACACAAATAATTAAAAACATATTAGTTGAACTAAATGGTATTGATTTGTTAATATGAAAATATTATTTGATTTTAGTTTGCTTTATTTAATTATTTACGAGATTATAAGTTATACATAATAGTAACCATATATCATTTTTTATTTAAACTTGGATATAGATAACCCTTGGTGGTTTTTAACTAATGCAATTTATTAAGGTTGTTGATCCTAGACCTCAGTCTCCCCTAATTAAAAATTTTATTACTGTGAATTGATGGTATTCAAATTTTAACTATTATACTCTTGTGATCAATCATGATTTCAAATTTTAATTGGTTTATTTGTTGTTCAAACTTTTAATGGGCATTTGAAGCATGACAAAAATGCCAAATCTAGAGAGAATCTTCCCAAAGTTTCTCCAACAATATCAATAAAAAAGGTAATAATTGGGGATGGTGATAATTTTTTAATAATTTGTTATATTTAAAATTTAATATTATTTTATTCAATTATAAATAGTGCATTACTTTTGTAGTGCAATAATGGTAGGAAATATGGATGCACTACTCCCATTTGTAGGGAGAGCAAAAGAATTGAATGTATGAAATAATGATTTACAACCTCCTTTCATGCACATAGACAACCTCTTCCTATAGAGAAGGTAATATGGGACAAGGAAACATGTGGGATTTACAAGTTTATCAAATCGGTATGAAACTTGATTTTGATCATGTATTTTTTATTTTTCCTAAAAATAAAACTATTTTTCTCTATGATGAAGAAAAAAATGACATGTTTCATTAGAGGATGACGATGATCAAGGTTACGACATTGAAAATGATTCCCATCATATAAGGGTAATTCTTATTTTTTCAATTTCTCTTTTAATTAGCATATATATCTTGTTGCATACCTATATTATATGTCTTATTATCACACTTATTTGTCAGGTAAATAATGGTAGTGAGAAAGGGTGCACACCTATTTCATTAGAGGTTGATGAATTTCAAAATTGTGAGCTCCCAAAGGATTTGTCATCAACATTTATTTTTCACATAGACCTAGTTAGAAGAAGATAATATGTTGATATTTGAGAGTGTTTTTTTAAGTCATATAAAACATGATTCTGATATTATTTTATTATTTTTAATTGTATAGGAACCTATTACCCTCCCTTGTAACAAGATTAAAAGAGTGGAATGAATGACCTCTATTTCCCATTCACATGGACGTGGTCATATACAAAAGGATATGATAATATGTTAGGATTTTCATGTGTTTATTTAAGTCACATGAAACATCATTTTGATATTAATTTATTATTTTTAACACAATAGGCACCCATTATCCTCTCTTATAGGAAGAACAAAATAATGGAATGAATTACCTATTCAAGTGCACATGGGCATCCTTCGAAATACAAGGTAGAAGGTTGGGAATTATGCGTTCTTCAAAGTGATACAAAAAAATATTGTGATATTGTTTATGCTTTTACTTGTATAAGAACATGTTACCATCTCTGAATAAGAAATAGACTCTCATGTTTCATGTGAGAATGAATACGATGTTTCATTTCAGCCACCATAAGATTTATGTTGTGATATGCCATGATATTTACATTGTATAAGGATAATTACCCCATGTTTTTATATTCTCAATTTAGATGTATATCCTATTAATTTGAAATTGGAGACGTTTTTTTTATTTGAACCTTTTGATGTGTGTAAATTATTATTGAGTATGATGAGCATGGTTACAAGATTATTTAGGAGGTTGGATATAGGGACCAATTCTATTTTATTTCACCACAATGTATTGCATTGTACAAATGTGAGAAGAAATTCTTGTCAAAATTGAATTTCAATTCATACCATGCCTAAATTCACAAGTTGAATCCTAATCAAGATTGTCAAGAAGCAAGGCATTCAATCAATAGAAGATAGTGAAGGCTTGTGGAATGGAATTTACTAAAATAACTATATGAGATACGTAGATGAAAGAAAGTTTATTTAAAAGAATAAGTTTTTGACTATGATGATTTGATCCTCAAAAGGTTGGTAGCTATAGAAGAATAAATCAAGATTTGTAATTTTGAATAAAATAAAGAGAAAAGAAGGTAGGAGAATCTAAGGCAATGGGAATTTATGAAATTAAGTGATACCTTATGTGTTTTTCATTATATTCACTTATTACCCAATGCATTCACATCCTATGCTCACACATAAGCTTTGAAAGTTGACAGGAAAAATAAATTTTTTTGGCTACAAACAAGAATGTGACGGGGAAAAAATGAGAGTTGAAGGAGAAGACACATTTTTTTATCCTCAAGTTTTCAATCACTTTTGATTTTGACTCAAATAACTATGGTTTTTATTTTTTATTTATAGAAATAATTATATTCATTCTTTTTAAATAACAGTTCAAGGATGGTTATTCACATAAAAAGGAATGAAAGAGGAGAGTAAATGTTTAAACAAATGTTTTATGTTTGATTTCCTATTCAATTTGTGGAGATTTAGTATGTTTTTGTGATACATCATTTCAAATGTTATGACATATTAAAGAAGGTGAACATTCGATTTAAGACCCTATTATGAATGGATTTATTCACCATAATGAGACTTTTACCATAAGGGAACTATATGTAGATATTTATCTTAAATAAATAAATTGTTCCCAAAAAATGAAATAATTCCAATTTAGGTTCAATAAAAATCTCATAAAATATTTTTACATGTGTTATGTTCTTTGCAATAGACAGGTCATTAAAAAGGGAACACATTATGAAAATTTTATCATTGTTTTTTTGTTTTTGGGGGTCTTACTCACATGTTTGATGCTTACAAGTTCCATTTCTGTATTATGAATATTTTTTCTATCTATGTTTGTTATTTAGGTCTTGTTCACAATCATGTGTTTGGTTTGTTGACTAGGTTTTTACATTAATGAGATAATGTTATTTAAACCAAGTTGTGTGTTTTTTAATTTTAATTTCATCTCTTTTGAATTTTAATTCAAATCTCATTTGTAAACTAGAAAACATGTATGAGTTGTTAATTCATTGAAGGCTATCATAAATAATGACATATATTATCATACACAAAGGGAGAAATTATTATAGGGCCTAACACATTTACCTCCATGACCATTATTAATGGTGTCCACTATATTATTTTGCATGACTATGCTTCAATTGGTACTTTCCTAGTTATGTGCTCATATTTCATCTCATTTTCCCTGTGTTTACCTTGGCCACATTTTACTTGTTATTTTCTAATTCATAAGTTCATCATCGATATTTATTATTATCCAACTCAAATTAATCTTGGCCATCATTATGTATTTTTTCATATTTATAATTAATTTTATGTATCAAAGTATTATTTTTTAATTTTCACCCCACATAATTTATATTTATGTTATATGGATTTAATCATATATTATTCCCTCATATGACATTCTAACATTTAGGTATTTTTCATTATTCTAATATTTGTAATGTTTTTGATATAACGTTAGTTTATTTTCTACATATCACCTCTCTTCAACATGAAACCAAGGTTTTGTTACATTGTGCCTCTATTTTATAATAATGTTGTAGACAAACATGCACACCTTCAACAACGGTCATGTTTTCTAGTTATTGCCTTGATGGATGAATGGAACTATAATAGGCAAAAACATGTTATATTAATGAATAATTATAAAATAAAATATGCAATCAAATGTCCATCTCACCCTCTCCAACTGAGTTTAATATGAAGGAGATAAAAAAAACTCTTAGTATGTTAGGAAGAACTAGTCAGTATTCTTGCTTTATATGAATAAAATGAGCTTGTTTCATTTATGTTTTTAGTTAGGTTTATGATTAGCTTCTAAATTTTAATATAAACCTTGGTATGATTATAAAATGCATAAAAAGATCACAAAATTAAATATGTTTTGAAATGTTGATTATTATGTGAGTTATATATCTTTACCTTGCTAAATAAGTTGAAGGATTATTGGGAACATTGTGTGTTATGAAGGTTTACATTCTATAACTTTATTTGACTCAATTATAAGAATAACTTATTCAAGTAGTATGATGAAATATACATTGTAATGGAAGCATTCTTATGTGAATATGAAAGAGGTTTTAACTCTATAATTTTTTAAGGTAGATTAAAAGTTTTCTTACTCTTTATATTAGTAAGTATGATAAAAAGACAAACACATAACCTTAATATTTTGACACTACCCATAGTTTGTTACATGGAAAATATATCAATAAAATGAAAAATACACAAAAGATCCCATGTCAATGCATGTATGCCAACATGTTTCATATCAATACAGAGCATGATAAAGTGCAATATGCATATAATACATATGTTCATCAACTAATAGTCATATTCGTAAAATATTAGCTTTACTACCATTCCATGATGCATAAAACCATGTTATATACTAGGTAAAATGAATTTTGTTAACATATATTTATTATTTTTAAATCAAATATTAATTTACCCTATGCATTTTACAAATTCTATACCACATGTAATGTACCATTTACAAGTGCCATGTGTGTATGGCTTATAATGAAATGTAATGGGGATTCATTAATCATGCCATGTGTCAATTATTTATTATATTCATATTCAAAGGGTGAGTATGAAAGTCATCATGAAATTAATTATTAAAAAATGGAATAATAACAAGAAAGTTATCATGATAGACACCCATCTGCTCCCTCCATAAGACATCATCGAGATTTCCTCTTTTTAACATTTTATCTTGGTATAGAGTCATACTATAACTTTACGCATAAACATCATCAAAGATACAAGGACATTTATCCACTTTATTTGAGGTAAGAGAAAACTCACAATCTTTACATTATTTATAATGGTATACATAGATCAAGTATTTATATTCACTACTTGTGTGATATCCTTTATTACAGTCTATATAATGCCATTCATTTTGCTTGTATGTATAATAACCTTTACATTTTATATAATGGGATAATTTTTTTCATAGTTTCACATCAAATAATAGAGACAATAAGCCATCATTATTTAGAATGGTCTATTGTTGTCCATCTTATTGCATTATGTATAATTCCCTACATCTTGCTTTTTTATATAATACCTTTTACATTATGTGTAATGGTTTACTATTGTCCATAATGATACACAAAATAATGGAAACAATGAACCATTAGTCTATATAATTGTCTATTGTTTTCCATATTATTACAATTTTTATCTTGATTATTTTTACAATACCCTTCACATTATCTATAGTGGTCTACTATTTTCCATTTTGCTACAAAAATGTTAGGAACCAATGAATCTACATGGCATTATATTATAATGTTTGCGTTTATTTAGTAATGGACATAAATAAGGATAAAATTAAAGGAATAAATAAAGCTCTCAAGATAAAAATGAATGACATTTTGAGTATAGATTGTGATCCGAATAATCAAAATTTAGGTGACATCAATTCATAGGATTAGATGTTTTTAGTGTCATATACTTACTAAATCTCTATGGTTTTTCCTCTGTGTAGCTTCTAATAATCCCAATCCCACTCCCCTAAGGAATTTTTTGAAGCAATATAAAGTATTGAACAAATAATTGTAAAGGTGGATGATGACCTTTAAGAATGTGAAATAAGGCATTTGAAGACTACGTTGTATGTATGGGAACAATGGGAAAAGGTTATAAAAAAATGGGATGAACACATGGAGGAAAACATTAAAGGAATGAGTACAACCATATCATCTCTAAAAAATGAGAATAAGGAGCTAAAGCTTTTTATTGAACATGTAATGAAATAAAAACTACAAGATCATATGTGGCTCGATGATCAAATTGCATCACTAAGACTATATGAAATTGTGGAAAGTGATAGGGATATTACTTTAGAACCAGAGCATTTTAAGAATGTAAGACAAAAAAAATTATAATGAAGAGATCAAAGTGTGGACAAACTATTCAATCCATATTATGACTTACCTTATAACAACTTCCACTATATCAATGCTTCCTAACTCTAACACTGACAAAAATGATCATAATTAGTTTGTTACTTTATTATGGTTTGTTAAATTGTAGTTGTTGAATTTTACATATATATGGTTTATTTCACAGTAGTTATAGAATTTTTAGTTATTTTAGTTTTTGAAAGCTGTAAAATATGAATATGCATGCCTCATAAGAATGTGAAATTTGAAAATTTTTGTCACACTATGTGTGCTAAATTAACTAAATTAAATATGGATGATTTACTGGCACATGCAATATTTAACATGGACAATTTACTTGAAATATTAATTTATATTTTATTTATGTTTCAATTTATTATTGATGATAATATAAATATCTATACAAAAAAATATTAAATCATATTATAGCTTGTTAGTACTATTAATGGGTTCATTAAAAAAATTAAGTGAATCCCAAATTGGGGATTCTACAAAATGTGTAAAGTGATACTTCCATGATTTATGTGCTAAGTGATTACATCCTTGATACAAGGCCCATTCTTATTAACTTTACATGAAGGAATTACTTACCAATCGAAACACTTCGTGATGATATAATCATCATCATCAATTAATATTTGAAGTCATTTATATCTTAACTACATGTAATAATAAATACTAATATCACTTTTTACATTTAAGTATCAAAAAAAAAATTTGAAGAGCATAATGAAACTTTCATTCATTTAGAATAATGATTAAATTTTAAAGTGATAAATACTCTCTACCAAGAGAGAGCTGTCAATTCATTGACTATACATACATTCTTTTTCTCCTTTTTACTCCCCATGAAATATCCCAATATTATGCATAAAAAACATATAATGGAAATAACAAAAATAATTGTCATAAACTAACATGTATTCCATCCTGATTCTTCTTAAACTTTAAAATAGAATTATATGTTGAGAATCTCACAATATGTGATCTGGCATCATTGGCAACATGTCATGGTCATAGTGCCAATGATGATGTATGTTATTAATCATTTCTATTGAACTCTAACTTAGAAAGTGGAAAAAGAGGCTCATTAACAGTGTATTGTAACTACATAAGTATCAAAACCACAATAATACCAATAGATGTGCCAAACTGCTACTTTATCTACCCCACCTTGCAATTACTTTCACATCCCCAACATCATATACATATATTATCTTCACATCAACAAACTTCCCATAAGTGATTTTTCATGTCTATGAATTGTGGTCAGCTTCTCATCTCTTACACATATCTTACTAGATATTTGGTCACACATTAATTTATAATTTCTTTCAATAACCGAATTCTCTACATTATAATCATAAAGAGTCATAAGACTATGAAGAAGAGCTCCATAGTATGAACTATTCAATTTTTTGCCATCATTAATTAGAGCATAATTAAAATTCATCGATTCTTTCCTTGAACCATAAATAATATACACATATTTAAAACATGCATTATTTGTATCAAAATAAACACCAATGCACAAGACATATATGTTGTCCATAATCATATGCAAAAAAAAAATATTTGTCAAACATAAGCATCTTCAAGATTCATATAATCATTTGATGTTAATGAAAATTAGTTGGCACACCTTGACTCAACACCTCATAGGGTTATCCATAGAGAATGTTGGAGAATAAAAAATTGAAAACATACATCTTTACCATACATTACATTAATAGATTGCATATAAGGCTAAAAATGAAAACATTCAAATGCCAATCAATACTACAATATTCAACTCTTTCCATTAGCAATAAGAAATTAAATATTAGAAACATCCATTCATATCACCATTTAACAGAATAGTTATAACCACCATCATCATGTGCTAAGTCATAAAATATAGATGCATGCTTAAAGACAAAATAGGGTAATATAATAAAATCATTCCCAAAGAAGCATATAATTAGGTTCAATTAATCATGAATATAGTCAATATGTTTCCATAATCCTTGTACTATTAACTTGATAGAGTTATTAATAGGAAGGAACACAATAAGCATTTTGAAAGATCATAAGAAAGATTAGTATTGAGTACTAAGTTAAGAGAAACATAACATTAAGACAAAATATTACTAAGTTGTACACCACCTATGTCACTCTTTCCATTAGCAATAGGAAATTAAACATTAAAAACATCCATTCATATCACGTTTTAAATAAATAGTTAATATCACCCCCACCATCAGATGAGACATAAAAGATAGATGGAGGTTTAAAGATAAAATAGACTAAGATCCTAAAATCATTCCCAAATAAGCATACCATCAATTTCAAGTAGTAATGAATATATTTATTGGTTTTTCATGATCCATTGATTTTTAACTTGATAGAGTATCAAAAAATATGAACACAAAAATTGTTTTGCAATCCCACAAAAAAGACAAATATTGCTTACTAAGTTAAGAGAAACATAACATTGAGAGAAACATAGTACTAAGTTATCCACCATATATGTCACTCTTTTCATTCACAATAGAAAACTAAACGTTAGAAACATCCATTCATATCACCATTTAAGTAAATATTGAGTCAAAAAACATATATACAAGTTTTAAGGTAGAACTTAGTAAGATTATAAAATGATTCCCAAATAAGCACACCATCAAGTTCAAGAAGTCAACAATATAGTCAATGGGTTTCCATGAGCTTTATATTATTAACTTGATTGAGTTATCAATAAAAATGAATACAATAAATGTTTTTAAAGCTAATAATAGATAGTTATACATGCCCATACTTCACATTAACACAATTATCATTGAATAACTAAGGAGTATTATGTTGACTACTTGAAGTAATTAATGATTAACTACAACATAATCATTCATTAAATGCATAATTTAATGAATAATTTATGTAATTAGGATATGCTACATAGAATTCATTGAACACATAATTCATTCAATGTCAATTACTAATTCAAATATAACTCACACTCCTATACTCTACCTCCTACAACAGAGTATTGGCTATATTGTTAACTGCTTGAACCCCTATTGGTATGCTTATTTGAGAATTATTTTCGGATCTTAATCTATTATGTGCTGAAATGCGCATATATCTTATATTATTGAGCTCATGCTGATGGTGGTTATAACTATACTTGACTATATTAACATGATTAAAGTCAAATTTTCAAACACTCAAATTCTTTTCTAGTATAAAACTAGAGTACAAAGGTCTAGAGTTAAAATTCCTTTATATGTAGTATATCCAATAATGGTTATGCATGGAATTCATGTGTTTAATGAATTCTATGTATCATATCCTAATTACACAAACTATTCAATAAATTATATGTTGCATGAATGATTATTCCCTAACTAATTATTTTTTCCTTCAAGCAATCAAAAATATAGTCATCATAAAACAAACACAAATGCATTATGTATTCTAAAAATATATGCCCTTATGAGATGTTGAATCAATATCATTCTCAAGCATTAGGGATTCAACAATGTAGATAATGTAATTCAATGTAGCTAACTAGCCTGTATAATAAAATGCCTCCCTAAAGATGCTCCTATAATTCACAATCTTGGAATTGGGTAATGGTGAATGGGTTTCTACATAGGTATAATAGTTAATGTCAATCGAGAACTAACATAACCATTGAATGGGGGAAAGGTGCATAAGTAATAAGTCAATGTTCAATGGATATTAGCATTTTATTTTTTAAGTAGCATTTTTCTTAACCCCTAGTGTTTACATTAATTGATGTTGTTTGCCTTAACTATTGTCCTTCATCTTAACCATTGTTTTCCTTAGCTATTATTTTTTCCATTAATGTAATGTTAATGTATGTTAGCTTATCTATGAGCATTGGACTTTGACTAATTTAGTAGACCTTGCAGACATGTCATCCATAAATGCAATCACTCATACTAGTTAAGGAACTCTTATTTTATAGGGGACTTAGTGATGGAATATAGTCCCTGATTTCATTGACTACATGTTTCAAATGAGACCTAAGAATTCATCTTCATATTTAACCTTTGTTTCCATCATCCCTATTACTGAATGATCATTCAATAAATACAAAAAATGATATGACCAAGTAGTGATGGAATATAGTCCTTGATTGCAGTGACCACATATTTATAACGAGAACTAAGATTTCACATTCATGTTTTTGTCTTTTTCTTGCATCCTTATGATTGAATGAACATTCAATAAATACAAATAACAATGTGACTGAGAGAGACATAATCTAATCCCTAAATCATTTGAATTGAAAGCATGATTTATATATCCTTTATGGTATCAAGATTTCTATTAAAAATAACATATTAAAATATTATGTAAACATTTTTAAATTGGGTGTAAATACTTATTTAACTTAAATATTTGTCATTACTATTTTTAAATTCTACATTTTCATATAATTTTTCACTCAAAATCTACAATATTAAAATTAAAATGTATGTACATATTTACATCTATAATAAAATAATAGATAAATATTATTATCTTAATAAATATTTTAAAAAGATAATCTTAAGTAATGTTAAACACATATTAAATCCCCCATAAAAAGTAAAACCTAAATATAACTTAATCAATAAACTATTACATGTGTGTGTGTAGTTTATTGATTAAGTTATATTGAGGTTTTACTTTTTGGGGGGGGGATTTAATACATGTTTAACATTACTTAAAGTTATCTTTTTTAAATATTTATTAAGTTAATAATATTTATCTATTATTTTATTATAGATGTAAATATGTACATACATTTTAATTTTAATATTGTAGATCTTGAGTGAAAAATTCTATGAAATTGTAGAATTTAAAAATAGTAATGACAAATATTTAAGTTAAACAAGTATTTACACCTAATTTAAAAATATTTACATAATATTTTAATATGTTAGTTTTAATAGAAATATGGATACCATAAAGGATATATAAATCATGTTTTCAATTAAAATGTTTTAGGGATTATATTATGTCTCTCTCAGTCACATTGCTATTTATATTTATTGAATGTTCATTCAATCATAAGGATACAGGAAAAAGGCAAAAACATCAATGTGAAATATTAGTTCTCATTAGAAATATATGTCTCTCTATCTATCTATCTATCTATCTATCTATCTATCTATCTATCTATCTATCTATCTATCTATCTATCTATCTATCTATCTATCTATTTGTCTATTTGTTTATCTATCAATCTATCTATCTATCTGTCAGTTTGTCTATCTATATATCTATATGTCTGTCTGTCTATCTATCTATCTATCTATCTATCTATCTATCTATCTATCTATCTATCTATCTATCTATATGTCTATCTATCTATCTGTCTATCTGTTTATCTATCTATCTGTCTATCTATCTATCTATCTATCTATCTATCTATCTATCTATCTATCTATCTATCTATATATCTATCTATATATTTGTTTATTTTTTGTTTGTCTATCTATCTATCTGTGTGTGTGTGTGTGTGTGTGTGTGTGTGTGTGTGTGTGTGTATTTATGTATGTATGTATGTATGTATGTATGTATGTATGTGTGTGTGTGTGTGTGTGTATACACACACACATATGTATATGTATATGTATATGTATATGTATGTATATATGTGTGTGTATACATATATGTATATGTGTATATGTATATGTATATATATGTATGTGTGTGTATATATATATATATATTTCAATGTGTTTGTCTGTCTCTTTATCTATCTATCTATCTGTCTGTCTATCTATTTGTCTATCTATTTATTTATCTACCTATCTATTTATTTGTCTATTTATCTCTCTCTCTCTCTCTCTCTCTCTCTCTCTCTCTCTCTCTCTCTCTCTCTCTCTCTCTCTAGCCCTAGCCCTATAGGATAAGCATTAGTTTTGGGTTGACAAAATATGAAACTTATTTAGATAAATTATAATTTTATTTTAAAATAGTGAAATTAAAATTCAAGCATCTTAGAATAGTGCATAAATTATAATGGTGATCGAATGTGAATTTAAATGGGTGCAATGACTCAAGGGAGCATTTTACATAGCAAAAGCCAGTTATGATAAACATAATGGTGTGGGAGTAGGTAGAAAGATTTAATTAGTGGAGGTTTGTGTTAGATAAATGTGTATAAAAGGATCTATGATAAGTGAGGCAATTAAAATGGAATTTATAGATATTTTATTCAATAAGATCAAGGAGAAGTTTAATATTCATCTCGAGGAAAAAATAAGAGAAAAATTATCAAGAGATTATCTACGATATATTATTTTAGAAGAGTCATTGGTGGAAGTTGACTACATTAGAGGTTGATATTATATTATTTTATCAAACCCTATCTAGAAGTCTATGTTTGATGTTACTCTAGACAAGCCTTGAATAATTAAAGTTCCTTAAAGGATGGATTAATGATCCATGTCATAGATGATATTCCAATTATGAACATTAATGATAAGAACTTTGAGGAGAGCAGTGAATCCTTGGTGAAAAGGTCTTTAATTTGAAATTTTGTTAGTTATTTACCCTCAAATATTGGATGGGATCAAATTATATTTTTTTTACCTACGCTGGAGCTCAAGATACTTACTCAAGGGTATTTCCAAGTAAATTTCTAATTTGAAATCACCAAAAACATTTTTTTCCCTTTAATCCCTTTATTTTTTGGAATGCAGGGTTATTATCTCAATTTTGGACTTAAACTTTAACCATCCTAAATAAACCTTCCACAAAGTTCTAGTTTAGGTCAGGATTTACAAACTTCCCCTACATTGAAGGAACCCTAAAACTTTGTGTGGAAAAATTGTCCACTCTGTGTGCCTTTATGATAACATCATCCAAGGAAATCTTTGATCCTATGTTCTAATGTGTGTCTTCCTCTACCATGAAAAATATATCCTCATGCTAAGGCTTTAGTCTCATGGAGGTTATTGGACTAAGGACTTAGACTATGAATGCCTAATGTTTAAATGCTTTTGATGTATAAAAATTGGTCACATCATAAATATTTTTTTGAATTGCATACCTCCTATGGAACCTCTTGACAGATCCAAGGTATATAGGTCGGGCCTAAATCCCAAATCAAGGAACCAACCATGATAATATGTTTAGCTTAGGTTTTGGACTAGAGAGAAAAAGAAGGCAGTCTTTGAGGAGTAGTAAGCATGGTTAACCTGACATCATCATTCTTTATTTCTTCATGGGATATTTATTTTGTAGTCACAAACTCAAGGGACTGAGAAAGTAGTTTTTCAATCCTATAATAAGATTTTAAATATTTTTCCCTATTAGAGCCTTTCATTATCTTAGCAAAGAAGTATCTTTATAAAAAATAAAATGGAAGATTTCAAAAAATAATAAAAAGAGAATTATCCTACTTAAGCCCTTCCTTGGGAATGCCTTTTGAATTAGTTCTTAATCATGTTTAAGAAGAGAATTTAAAAGCACACTATTCTCTATTACAAGTTTTAATTCAAGCTAGGTGAATTTTAAAAGGATTTAGAAAAAAGGAATAGTTAGATGATCCTGTAAATTCTAAGAATTGGCTTCTAATAAAGCAATAAAAGATTTTAGGTCAAGATGATTTTTTTTGGGAACATAATTCTAGAGTTGCATGGTTGAAAGAAGGGGATGAAAACACTAAATTATTCTATATTTTTATGATTACTCATAGAAATAGGATCATAACTGACAATATTAAGACTCTAGATGGGATTTTTCTTGAATAAATCAATGAGATCAAGTAGGGTTGGTTAATTTTTACAAAAATATTCTCACTAAGGAGTTGTTTCTGGAGAGGAGGATCGTTTTAGGTTTCATCAGTTCATTCCCTCTCTAATCTATGGTAGTGTGAATCAGAGCTTAATTGCTCCTACTTATTTGGAGGAGGTTAGAAATGTTCTTTTTGGTTTAAGGTATGATAAAGCACCTAGCTTAGATGGGTTTCAAGATAGATTTTAACAACATTTCTAGGACTTAGTAGGTTCTAATCTTTGGGAGGTACTTGAGGAATGTAGATGAAGAAATGATGTTTTTAGATAATTGAATAATGCCTTCCTTGATATTATCCCCCCAAAATAGAATTTTACATAATTTTATGCTTTCCACCCCATTTATCTCTATAATTGTTTATATAAAATTATAACTAAAGTTATTGATAATATACTTAAAATTTTATTAGATGACATGATCTCATAAGAGAAAGGAATTTTTGTGTTGAGCAGGAATATTTTGGATGGAATTATAATTTCCCATGGGAATTTTCATTCCCTTGAATAGTCTAAATTCCTAGGTTAGTGTATAAAACTAGATATAGTGAAAGCTTATGACATGGTGAATTGGGAATTTTTAGACCAAATTTTAGATAGATTTGGGTTCTCAGTGGATAAGAGGAATTTCATAAAAAATGCATTTAGACATCTCCCTTTTCTATTCTAATAAATAATGCAATAACAGACTACTTCAATTCTTCCAAAGTTATTTGTAATAGCGACCTGCTTTCCCTTATCTCTTCATAATTTTGGTGGAAGCCTTAGGGTGAACACTGAAGGGTGTAATCAAAGTTGGCATCAGTGAGGGTCTGAAGATAAATACATACCCTAAAATAATATCCCATATTTAGTTTATTGATGACATGTTTCTTCTATGAGACCTATTGGAAAGAGAGGCTAGAGAATTGGAGAAGATTTTGTCTTGTTTGAATTGGTTGATGGACAGAAGGTAAGTTTGGAGAAATGTTGTACTAAAATTATATATTTAAAAAAAAAAAAACCCAATTTTTCTATTACAAGCAATTAGAGGTGTTTTAATGACATGGACAATAATTTATTTTAATAAAGATATCGACTTTATAGTCTAATGGACAAGGCTTGGATCACATACTAAAATATGCTCTAATGACTACTAATGATAGTTGATCAAAAATGAACCGTGTAGTGTCCAGAGTTAGACCTAAAAATGACAAAGTATTATGACTGAGAAAAGAGAATGATATTTTGAGGTGGCAATTCTTCTTCCATTGAAAGATTAGACAATGTCAATGCCACTGATTATCAGATATCTAAGGTGCATCTTAGTAAATCTAATCGATTGGGAGATAAATAAAATATAAAATATGCAATTGGCACTCATTTGAGATGTTATTTTGAAGCGTATTTATAATTATGGAGGCATGTCTAGGAGAGCATGAGAAGGCCTTGGCTTTATTTTTTTGGATCTGACAAGTTTCTCCTTCAATAAATTTGACTTTTTTTCCCATATAAACAATTGTTAATATTTTAGTTTTTCCTTTTCATATGAACAATGATTAATCATCTTCAAAATTTATCATATATTTTATGACATACTTTTTTAAAAAGTGTAAATGTATTTACCTTATAATAGATTTCATTGGTGTTGATTGATTATTCGTAAAAAAATATTGTTGTTGTTGTTGTTTGATGTTAAAAATAAATAGACCCATAACCTTCAATTAAAATTGATACTTAGTCACTGATGAAAAGAGATCGTCAATTATAGCTCAAGAGAACACAATCACTTGGTTGTGTTTACATTGGTATTTCCAAGTGGTATCAATTTTTGAACCTCAATAAAACATGTTGCCTGCACAAGATTGATAGCCTCCAAGACATGCTAGTGACCACTACAGCCTACAATGTCAAATAAAATAACATTTAATCTTAAATTTATTGTTATGTAAACTTAATGAGTAAATATGATGGGATTGGATTTCAAATAGAATTTTCTAAAGGTCAATGATGTAATGTGTTTTGGTTATGGATAATAAGATAACTTGTAATATATAAGATTGACTCTTATTTTCAGTATGTAGGAAGGACAAGACATATTTACCTTATTTTTTTTTGTAGGATTTGAACTTATAACTTTTTTTAAAGAGATTTTTACAATTATAAAAATTTTAAAAATGGAAAAAACTGATTTTAATTACATCTAAAGATTGAACGGTTTATGGGACCACCTTGCTCCACCCATTCAAAGATTTTTTGGATTTGAAATATCTTTTAAAATATTAATCCACCTTTCGTTGAACCGAGTTAACATTTCTCTCAACTTTTAAATCTTTTTCCTCAAATATATCTATCATACAACCAACTCTTAATTTTTTTCCAATACTTAACAACCCAAATACAAAACACAAACTCAAATGCACTAATAAAATAAAACACAAACTCAAATGCACTTATTTTGAGGCAAAGATTGAAATCAATCAATCAGTAGTTGTGTTGGTGGAACTGTCTTCTGCCGACTGTCTTCTGCACACTGCATGGTGCTTCAAAGTTTAAACCATGGCTATGACGACATGAAAATAGAACTATATATGATCGGTCAAGCCACTGCCACTGTGGCAGCTGGACTGCGATTAAAACCCATGGACGTAAACTACCGTAATATTCACCCATAGCCTGCGCATATGACTGTTCTGAAGCATGTTTTAAAGCTCTGTACATGTTGATGTCAGACAGATTCAACCCATAATGCATTTTCAAGCGCAGAGCTCACTAAAATCCAGCTTCAAGCGCTGCAGCAAAGCGCGCACGGAGGAGGATAAACATGCCATTAATCGATTAACTTGGATACGTGGAAAACAAAATGAATGGTGGGACTGGGCATTCGAAAATCATGGTCCTTGTCACATCACGTTCATCATCAATCATCAACAAACATTTGTATTAATCATCACGTTAATCGATTTTTCTAGTGAATCCAGACTACTAATACTGGTAATAGTCTCGTAAAAAATTATAATCTATATATGAACTTGTCATCTGTAAGAACAAGTTTGACTGTTCATTTTTATAGCTCGATGTGCATGGGGTGGAGACTGATCATGTTGTCATTATGATGTGATTTATGCTTCATTTAGTGCCTTTACGTAAATCTGGTGAGCATATTTTATTTGCTTGATATTTTTTCTTGGCATTAAGGTCAGATTTTTTAATCAATATGTTTCTTTTTGTCTTTATATATGTTTGCAGGATTGTGATTTAATTATTGGCAGATATGTGTGTTGTCATTAGAATGTAAGAATTGGGCATGACTTCATTTTTTATAGTGATATCATGTTTGAGGAAAGATAATTATTAGTTTCTTGTTAATAGAACTTTTTGAATGATTTATCATTGTTGTTAAGATTTTTGTAAAAATAGGTTGTGTGTTTGACTTATTGTGCTTTCTTAATAGATTGATGCACATAGACCAAAGATTTGACATGCAATATTTTTTTGGTTTTCAATGCAAGAATGTGGATAAAATATTTGGATTGTTATAGTTTTGTTTTTGGCATTGATACAATAAATGATGAGTGGTGTGACATCACTAATAGTCGTAGAACTATGTGATCCAAAACTCAAAAGTTTTAGTTGAAAGATAATTCAAGAAACAAGAACAAAAACAATTCAAATAATACTATTTTTGAGAAGAGATGTTTTATTGATCAAATTTACAGACCTAAATATATGCTTATCTCTGAGAAGAGATGTCTGATTTTCATTTTGGGTTACATCTTCATTTATACATGTTTTGAAGGTGTGGGGAGGATGTGGAAGGTCACCAATATCGAGGGAAATAAATTAGTTTGACTTACATGATTTACAACAATATAGAATTCGAGAAATTACTATTTTTAGAAACTTACTATTTTTAGACTGCACTACTAAAATTGAAATTTGGGGCACTTCTATTGGGTTTTCAGGGGTCAAACTTCATTGAGAAAATCTCCATACCATCTCACTGTATTCTCCTCATTCTTAAATTTCCAACGGTTCAAACGGCGAGTCAATTGGAGCTATGGTGCAAAAGTTATGGCTCCCAAAAGTTCTGTCATCAATTGGAGTGGACCTGTCACCTGAATTGTTATCCAGATCATTCCTCACTCCTTAAAAATAAAAGGTCCCCATTGCATCAAGATTTGTCATCCAGTGTGGCAGTTGTACTTTGATTTGATTCTTGATGCATACTTGGAATAGACTCTAATTTATGGAACTATGCAGGGCTGGATTGTTCACCATTTCTGTCTGACCATCAGTCTGTGGATGGAAGGCCGTGAACTTCTTTAGCTTGGTATCTATTTGAATCCTTTGTTTTGTTTTTTGTGTAGTTGGCGCTGCAACATCAGCCCTTTTAGATTCTTGTGGCTTGACCACCATGAGAACAATTTTTTTGGCACTAATCAGAGAGAAGGATGTAGAAGGTGGTACCTCTAGTACCCTATAGTGTTTTTTTTCCAAGAGTGAGAGTAATCCTTTGAGTTCTTCATTCATATATGCCATGTCGATCATACATAAATGACTGACTAAAGAGTACATCACAAACATCTAGATTGACCACATCATATAAGACCTCATCTTGGAAGGGTTTTATTGCATATGAGAGAAAACATTAGTGGGTGACACAGAGGTTTCTCCCTAGACTCAACCATCCAATATTGTATGGATTTGGGTGAGGCTTCATAGACAGGTTTAGGCTTTTCACAAAATTAACAGAGATTAAATTCTTTTGACTTTTACTATCAAGAATGAAATGCATAGGCTTATCTTTCACCCATAACTTAGAGTAAAACAACATTTACTTATCATCTAGCCTCTCCTCATGGATCTGTGATGAAGCAACAATGGCTCCAGGCTCAACATCCATAATCTTTTTCAACCTCTTCAACTACAAGGTCTGTATGAGGCAGAGTAGTAGATGTTGAGGGGTGTGACTCAGAAAGCAGGGACTTGATAGCTCGACATTATTCTTTGGAGTGAGTTCTAGATTTGTGATAATCACACCACTTCCCAGCCTTTCCTTCCTTTTGCTTCCAATTTTGGCCTCATGTCTGACCTTCTTTGTCACTTCTCTATTTTGAAGGCTGACTCTTCGTATTCATTCTTCTATGCTTCTGCTCAATCTTCACTATGAACTTGTACACCTCACCAAGGGTTTCCAAATTGAAGAGTTCCATTTCTCCCCATATGTACCATTGTAGTCCACCACGATATTTGAGAACCTTGTGTTTCTCACTTTCTTGGATGCCCAATCTCACAAATAGAGAATGAAAAATATCAGTGTAATCTTGAACAGATTGTTCCTTACCTTGGTGAAGTTGTTGCCACTCTATATACAGATCATCATATGCTCTAATGAGGTAATATTCTTCCTTCATGGCTTCTATGAAACCATCCCAATTAGGTTCTATCTCAAGGCTAATACCATCTGCACTGAATCTCTTTTTGTACACTTCCCACTAATTTTTGACAGACAATAATGTTTTCAAAAGAGAAAAAGTGATCTTCTCTTTATCGGTAAATTTATTTACAAAAAAAAAAAGATAATTGATCCGACCAATTTTTACTGCATCAGCATTGATTTTGCCTTCAAATGTAGGGATATCAAAATTCACCTAAACCTTGAAGGGTGTTGGGGCACTGAAAGGTGTGGGGGTGCAAATGAGGAGCTAAAATTTTCCATCGATATTTGTTGGAGAATTTGAGTGAATTGTTGTAGCATCTATGCTTGCTACTATTGGAGGGATTTATTCACCATTTCTTTGAAAGGATTGGATGTCTCAATTTTATCCGCCATTTGAAGTCGTTTGGAGTGAATAGGTGGATAGTCTGTTGGTTCTATTTTCCACCCAAGCTTCTTATAATCTGACTTTATCCTTAGGATCATACACTCTAAAGACAAATCACTCTGATACCATTTATCTAAAACTTGAAAGCTTTGGTTGAAAGATAACTCAAGAAACAAGAAAAAAACAATTCAAATAATGTTATCTCTGAGAAGAGATATTTTATTGATCAAATTTGCAGACCCAAACATATGCTTATCTCTAAGAAGAGATGTCTGATTTCTATTTTGGGTTACATCTTCATTTATACATTTTTTTAAGGTGTGGGGAGGATGTGGAAGGTCACCAATATTGAGGGAGATGAATTGGTTTGACTTCCATGATTTACAACAATATAGAATTCGATGAATTACTATTTTTAGAAACTTACTATTTTTAGACTGCACTACTAAAATTGAAATTTAGGGAACTTCCATTGGATTTTTGAGGGTCAAATTTTATTAAAAAAATATCCATGCCATCTCACTACATTCTCCTTATTTTTAGCTTTCCATCGGTTCAAACGATGAGTCAATTGGAGCTACAGTGCAAAAGTTATGGCTCCCAGAAGTTCTGTCATCAATTGGAGTGGACCCGTCACCTAAATTGTCACCTGAATTGTTACTCGGATCACTATGTGATAATGTAGAAGTGGAATTGTCTCTTTCCAATTGGTAAGTATGCATAGGAGCTGATGTTAAGGCTATTGATGTTAGTGTAAAGCTAGATACATAATAATGCTAAATTGTGATAAGATCTAGTGGCTAAGATAATCCTAGATTAGTCACCCCTCCTTGAATAGCAATCCTCCACATTGCACATAGTTGAGATAAAACATGTAGGAATAAATTCAAAACCTATTTTTTTAAAACCATTTTCCTTGGGAAGGTACTTGACCTACTTTAATGATATCAAAGAGTGGGATCTCTTGTCAACATGTCAGTTTGACCTAAACATCAATGAATTGATCTGATTATGTTTGATGCCACAATATGGATTGATATTTATCTATTGAAGAGTCAATGTATCATCTAAATCATCCAACCGAGGTGAAAAGTAATGGTGCAAGAATTCTAAATTGAAGATTCGATGAAATCGAAGGTAATAAGGTAGATTAATCTCAAAAGTGTTCTCTCCTACTTTCTTGGTGATAATGTAAGGCCATACCAAAGTGGACAATATTTACGCTAGGGTCTTGTTAGTCTTTCCTTATACAAATGTCACTAGAATTGACCACCAACCTAAAATGTGTGTGGTGCCCAATTATTATCATGCATATGATTTTACTTAGAATTAATCAATGAAAAATGGTTTGTACTTATTTTCTAATATGTTGAATGTGATTAATGGATTCAATAAAAAAATTATCTTAATTTTGAGTTGAAGGTGTTGATACTCTTGATCACTGAATAAGATAAGCTATATCAATATGTTTCATAGGTTGAAAACCCAAGCAAACCTAAAAATGGTTGTGTAGTACAGTTATCTAGAGCTCTATTGTAGTTATGTTGAATGAAAGAAAATATTTCCTCCCAAGTGTGTTGGCTCTTTGAATTGTACACTCTCAGAAGGTAAATTATCATCCTAATTACCGCTTCCATTTTTCCATCAGTTTGTGGATGAAATGTGGTAGATTTGTTCACGTTTGTATCTAGCATAGATTAAATCCCTTTCTATAAATTGCTCAGGATCTGTGTATCCCTATCAAATAATATAGTCTCTTGTATTCTAAATTGGATCCATACATGTTAAAAGTACAGTTGAGTTATTTTCAAATATGATATTACTTTCTTTTTAGGGTATTAAAATTTTCATCTTTTAAAATCTATCAACGACTACATATACACAATTTTCACCATGCTTAAATTAGTAGGGAAGGCTATGAGGAAGTCCATGGAACAATGTTCCCGTGATCTTGTTAGCGCTCTAAAAAGGTGTGTACAAACCTTTCTTCTTGTTGATAGGTTTATAAATTTCACATGTGGTACAATACTTGATGTATTTGGATACATCAAACTTGATATGTTTCTATAATAATTACTTATATAAGAAAACAAGAGTCTTTTCAAAGCCAAAATTAGCCTTCCATATTAATTTTTATCTCTTTGCTTCATGTAGAATGCATAAGTTCCTAAGGTGATATAAGAGTCCATCCTAATGGAACTGAACAACTACAATGAGAATTTTGATAGATATTTACAAAATCCATGTCATATGGAATCATTTTTGACCATGTGTTAACTTCATGTCCTCATGCATTAAGTATAGAAAAGAGAGCTTAAACTAACGGGTAGCTTAGATAATCTGTGACTAGATTAACACTTTGTTCTTATGCTTGATGTTTATATGAAGATTATTAAGATAAGAAGACTATTGCTTATGTCATTATTTTTAACATTTGTTTTCAATATGAACTAATTGATGAAAATTCTAATTTGAACAGATCATAGTCTTCTTTCCCAAGATACAATGTTCTCAATGCTTACATGCATGAATGATAAATTACATCTCATTATCATATGTTAGATAGCTTTTTACCATTGAGGTTAAGGTTTCCTTGATCTCAGAAACTAGATGACCATGTTAGATTAGGACTGATCCAAGTGCGAAATAAGAGGTCTTTATCTTGAGATCAAATGGTTGTGGAATATCTAATAATGAAATTAATGATTTAGAATCAGGTTTGCATTTTGATTCCTTGATTTTTTTCTATTTTGCATATTCCCATATGAACATTTACTTAACATTAGATTTCATAACTTGGTTTAGAGTCCAAGACATACGATAAAAACCAAGTACAAATCTCTTGTATAAATTTTATAATCCCATGAATTTTTAAAGCTCTATGAGTTTTTTATTTATGGCCATTCACAAATTAGTTTAGTCTCATCCAAGTCTATGTGCACTCCTTGTGTGTTTATTATGTATTTTTGATACTATACCTCTCATATATTAATTGAAAATTTATCCATGTTTGAATATATAGTTTGTTTATGTAATGTGTCAAGTTCTTCCTTTATATGGCATAGATATTCATCCCATGTTTTTATTAAGATGAGGATGTCATCATCATAGATTAAAACATATGAATAATTGAATGGTATGAAAATATTCTCCATCCTTTGAATGAATCTCATTGGACAATTTGTTAGGATAAAGGGCATGACTAACCATTAAAAAACCTTCTTTGGCCTTGAAGGCTTTATTACAAACATCTGTAGATTTGAAAAGAATATGATGAGACTAAGATATATTTTGGTGAATTATTTTTAACTAATGTTTTGGTCTAACAAGTCCTCAATCCTTTGAATAATGTAACAACTATTCATTATTATCATATTTTTAAGAACTTGGTAATCAATGCACAATCTCGATTTGTAGTACTTATTTCATGCAAACATAATTATGCTATTAAAACATGATGAGTCAGGCCTAATATGTCCTTAATACATAATTTCATGGAATTACTAATTGATCTTCTCATTCTCCTTAAATGATCAATGGTATAAATAGGAACTAGGTGGAAGTCATTCAAGAATAAAATAAACAGTGTGTTACACTACATAGTTTGTAGGCACTACCTTTAGTGATTGAAATGACCCATTCATTTTTCCAACATAGAGTTTAAACTCTAAGGTTTATATTACTATTACTAGATGAACTACAATGTGAACTATTATTGTAAGGATGTTATTAATTTCATAGCTCACCATCAAATGCACAAAATTTTACTATTTGTGACAAGCTTCTTACCCAGTTTGTAACTAATAAGTGATAATTTAGGAAGTACTTGTGGTATGAGGTATCTCTTATTTCAAAAATATATGACAACATTTATAGGGTTTTCCTCATACACTTCATGTCAATGGCAAAAATATAGTTAACCACATCAAACATCACATATGTGTAACAAAGAGATGTCTTAAAGGACTGTATCTTGAAAATGTTTGATGTTGTACACTAATTAACACTCCTAAATAATGTCTTTCTCATAACCCATGTTGAACTATTGAATAGAGTATGGTTTTGGGTGAGGCATGAGTTATATTTTGACTCTTAAATTTTTGAAGGAGAAATCATGCTATTTTGACTTCCATTTGAATGATGAAGTGATAGGGTTGAGCATTGATCCACATTTTTGAATGCAAAAATATTTTTGATTCCTTTATTTCTACATGGGCAGTAGAGATTTTTATGGTACCCACCATGACACTATGATCAAATTCCATGACTTGTTTACCTTTGTTAGAACCATAATTCTTGTACTTGGTGTTTTAATATGTGCAAGTAGGGTCTTCCTATACTAGAACTCCTCATTAGAATGACTAATATAGTTATGAACCAAACACCACTTGCATGTCTTGGACCACTTAAATTTTTCATTTGATAGGTGTTTCTTTTTTATGTGGAGGAATGCTTGGATCCATTCCCTAGTTTGGAGTTTTACTCAGAATGTTAGGTTGTTATTTGGTCTGAGATTTAGGATATTTTATCTTAGTCTTGGATTTGTCTGTTGCTTCAAAATTTTAATAAAATATGTAAGATTATAAAATTGAAGAGATGTATAGGTTTTTCATCTCTAACTAGATATTTGGTCTCAAGGTAAACCTATACTTGAAAATAATGTTTTGTTCTGAATTAAGAATCCCAAATTTAGGGATAAAAGTATGAAAGGTATCTATATTTTTCTAATTTTTACTAACCTAATCTATTCATTATAACCTACTATTAGCAACATCTATTTTATAAAATCAAACCCATCCTTAGGATATATTAATCAACCTAGTGTGTTGGTGGCATGAAGGATTACTCAATTATATTCATATATAAACAAATAAATGTCTCATTCAAAAGGTACTCGATACTTGTTTGATATAAATTTTGCACACTAAGCAAATATTCCCTGTTCATCCCAGTTTACAAATATATCACTTTTAGTAGTCATAATACAAGTCTAAAGCACTTAAAAACAAAGTCAATTTAATAATTTTAAAGTATCAAAGCCACATCATTATCCAAACGCATATCATGAAAGAGAATTTTTTTAAAATCACATTAGATGGGAGAACTACATGTGACTTTATTTTCCTCTTTGGAGTATTGAATACATAGGTAGTGTAGAGAACATAAAACCTAAAATTATTTATTAGCTTGTGGATTATCCTATAACCTATGATGATATACTCTAGGAGGAATCTTCCTAAAACATAGAGTATATGATCCTTCATTTAATTTTTAACTTATGGATGTATCAAAGAATCTCTTTAGAAGTTGATATTTTCTATATATTCAAGAATCAATTTTTTTATTAAGGTTCACAAATAAATGTTTGCCAGAATAAAATGGATAGTATTTGATTTTTACATATATTAGAGGATATTTTAATAGTAAAGATTAATTGGAAATTTGTTTTTCCAGTAAAATGTTAGTTTTGGACTACTCCTCACTCCAATATCTCTCAGAATAATAACTAGGGAAATAATCAAGATTGGAACATGAAAGATCCAACCCCTCATAGATTTTTTTCTATGGGTCACAAATTCAGAGGTAGGAAAACTAATAGGACTACACCTAGACCATATAATCGAGGCACTCATATGTCAATCCATTTTGACGTGTCTAACCCTACTTTGTGGAATGTCTTGAGTGATTTACCCTTTAAAACTATGAGTACCTATAGAAACCAAGGTTGGATAAGACCTTCTTAGAGAACTCATTCTCACAAACAAATAAATCCAAATAGTTACTCCCAACACATGCACACAACTATGTAATTTGATCTTAATCATACTCCACATCATTCACCACAACATCAAAGTTCTAAACCTCAATATGATCCGAAGTTGACTTCCAAATTGCATTCTTGAGCTCTTGTACCTCTGAATACCAAAAATACATCTCTTGAACCTATAAATGTGCCTTTAGGTTATTCCAATCTGAGTCCTTTGGTATCACCAACAATCACTAGGGTTGTCAAAAAGGTGAAATTAGAGGTAGATGATGAAGATAATGAAGGTAGTACTAAATTAGTCATGTTTACAGCTATGGCAATGAATTATACACAGTATCTGATACATAGGATGAATTAATGGGTTGTTGAATTATAATTCTATTGTTTGATACTTCTAGATACTTTTCATGCTACAATTTTGACGATACTTATTCATTTTTATACTTGATAGTTGGAAAAACTTTTACAGTAGTACATAGATTTTTCATTTTTAAACATATATTACTAAATATGGTACAATTCATATGGATTTAGTGTTAGATTTAGTTTATCTTTATTTAAATTATTTATTTTATCTTGTTGTTTAGCATATTCTGATTATTTAATTATTAGTAATGTCTTAAGGCCCTCACCCATTAGAGTTGCTTTTTAATTGGTTTATTAAAATTTTATTTTGATCTTAAAAAACTTATTTAAGTTTTAAATATACTTAAGTTATAAACTAATTAAATTTATTTTAAAGCCAATTATACTTAATTAATAACTAACTAAAGTTAGTTATAAATTATCATTCAACTATCTCTTAAGGAGATGATTCTATAAGAAGATCAAAGTGATAAATAAAAGGGAGTAACATTGCACAGGTATTTTTGAAGGCTATGATTTGTTTCAAAGTTCATCATCATATTCTTTTCTATGCAACATCTCTGTGATAGAACACATTTTTCAGATAGACCAATAACACATTCTCTGACCATTGAGTAACACACTTGATCAACATAGGTATATTTAAATTTATTGTTTAATTTATAAATTAAGTATCTAAAATTTATTAAGTTTAGTATCTTATTATAATTATATATTTACATTCATATGTGTAGAATCTGAACTACTTGGCCCAAATAATGATGAATACTTTGTTGTGTGCAACATGTTATTAATCCATTCAGATTGTATTACTTACTATATCAGATATTTTTGTAGTAAAATATTATGTCTCAATCAAATATCATTTACCTTTGCTAAGGTGACTCTTTCTTAAAGACTTTCATTTCATAATTAATTTATTTTATTAGTTTTATTTGTGTTTGTATTTTAGATTATATTTGTGTTTGATTCATTTTATTTATTTATTTACTTAATTATTATCCTAATTGATAGTTAATTATTTATTTATCACTTATTAGTTTTAAGTGCTTTAGTTATATGTGTATTTGATTTAATTATTATTTATTACTTTACTTCTTGATCTAATTTGTTTTTCATTAATTAGTTTTAGTTTAGAAGTGATTAGCTTTCTTTTGTTTAAAATAGGATTTTATTTCTATTTAGTGTTAGTCTAGTTGAGATATAGGCTTACTTTGTTTATTTAGTTTTATTTTATAGTATTTATTTCTTATTATTTAATTAAGTGTTCTTCATAGACTTGGTAGTATTTCTTAAGGTAATTGTTTGTTTAGTTATGTTAATTGTTGCTTCTCTTTCTTTCTTTGGTATTCATTGTCAGTTGTTTTATTTGTCATTCAGTTCTTTTTATTTATTTTATTTTTATTTATTTTGATTAAAATGTCACCATCAAAACACTGTTGATAATTTTATAGAGCAAATAAATATATTTAGAGGAACATAAATCTTTCTTTCAAGAGATTGTCTAATCAATTGGGTTTCTCTGTCGGATAGGTTATATTATGTTTTTGTAATATGTTGCCTTCATATTCAAGGTAATATTTGATTTATGAAAATATAATAAAGTGTTTCTAATATTTGATATGCTTATTATTTTCCATAATATATAAAAACCCCTTGCACATACTTTATATCTTTTAATACCTTTTACATCTTAACTATTAGACTGGTATGATTCCATCTTAACTTTCATGATAAGTGAAATGATTTATTAGTTGATGTTATAATTTTAATCATCAACAGTATCCATGCCTTAATTTTTCAAGAAAATGAGAGAAATTTTGAATAAGATATGATGTTGTTAGATATACCTTGATTTCTTGGTCATAAGAATAGTTTATGTTTTAGAAGTTCCCCACTCCCTTATTACATATTAAATTGGTTTTTAGTAATAGGTGTGTGTCACCAATATGCAATTAGATTACCAAGAACCATAAAAAATACAAATTTGGAATTGTGTCCTCCATTTCCCTTAACCATAGGTGAACATAAAATGATTAATATTTTCATAAAATAAAATATAGCTCAACCAATTTAAGGATTTTTGGTTGGGAAGATTGATACCAAAATGTATGATCTTGATAGTAAAGTGGATATGTTTATTAAATTCATAAGATGGGAGAATAAACCTACATTATCTATATACCAAATTTAAAAATGATAATATTAACTTATTTGTAACATGATGGAGTGTTATATTCACTCATACAACTTTAGGATCACTCCCTTACAACATTATCACAATAAGGCCATTATTTCCCACATAATAATCAGACAGATAATATGTACAATAAATCTCTCCTTATTTTATCTCAAGAATAAAAAACAATCCCTAGACTTTATCTCTTCCATTGGTCTAGGAGAATCATAAGGATAGCCTACCAAATAGGCTATTGAGTTGGTTTTACAAAAATTGCTTGGTTATTTTTATCAATACAAATGTAGGGAATTATCTAAATAGTTGCACAACAAAATATTATTATTACACACATAAAAAACAATTCTAACAACTATGAAAAAACTCCAAACCAAGATTAACTCTGTGAGTGAGTTTTCATGCTGACTCTAACATCTTCCCTTAAGTTTATAATAGGGAGTAAGAAAAAATAAAGCAAAGAGATTGAATAGGTCCCAATAACTAGCCTTGATCATGCACCCATGTACAAATTCATAAGTAAAATACTAAGTGTCCCTATGGTAACCAATCCATCTTACTATAATACATGGATGCCAAGTCACTATAACCTCCAAATCAAGTATGAACTAGTACTCTATATGAGTCTCACTCTCAACAAACATTGATCTCAAAACACTAAGAAAAAGAGTTACCAAGGATGAGATGTATCACCACAAGGTACCCAAATAGTAGTTGAACCACAGTGTGAGTGGAGAAGATAATATATGTTACAATCCATCCAAATAAATATGAATCAACAAAATGTTGTAGTAGGTGTATTTGATGGAATAAATTCCATTAAACAAAAGTGCACTCAATCAACTACTTAAATAAGGAAAATATGGTGTGCCAAGGTCTAGCAAGGAGAAAAACACCTGAAGAAATATGGTTACACACCCCACATTGTGCTTAAGTAGATGTAGTCACTCAAAAAAACATATTTTTATGAGTGGGTCAATCCTAGTACCAAATATTGAAATGTCAACATTGGGCTTCACTAGATTGGCTACTCTTCAAAAGGAGATGCAGACACACAACGAATATGAAGGATATTATCAAAATCAAAGATAAATAATACAAATCTCTCAAGAAAATATCTTTGGTGGTGATGGGATAATCAATAAAATAATAATAAATTACTCAACATTGAGTATACACACATGAAGAAAAATGCCATGATTCTCAATGCGACTATAAATAAAGGTCCTAGATTAAGAAAATTCACAATGCAGTCAATGTATAGTAGATGCAATCTATGAAATGAGATATGCAGGATAAAAAAACATGTGTCTAACAAGGAGATTAAATAACCAAGGACCATAAAAATATAGGAGGAAAAATGTTTGGTTAAATAAGTTGAGTTGTGGAGGAAGCTTGCCTTTAGATTCCTCTAAAAGAATGCTATTGATGCTACCAAGAATGATAAAAAAAGTTCACCCTAAATTAATATGAATGGTGGATGAATATCAATGTATATTAGTGGGTGAAAATTCCACATTATAAGATTGCAAATTAACATCCAAAGAAGTGTTAGGAGAATCATTTTTTACCACTATAATCTCAGGTTTCTCAAGTGTAAGTGAAAGTGTAAAAGAGCTCATATGTAGCACACTATCTTCAAAAAAAGTGGTTCAAATAAAATTATCCCAAAGAAACATCTGCATCATAACTAATGCCATGCCTAACAATCAATGAAATAGGTTATATAGGGCAAGCAATGTCATGTAGATACTTCCCAATGCCCACAAGTCTACTAGTGTGACCCATAGAATGAAGCATGTAGGAGTTTAATATAATTGTTGCTTCTCAAAAGAAATAGGCATATATGTAGATGGAACTAGAGTGATATGTGTAGATAAAACAACAATAGTAGGACTAAAAGTATGATTTACAATAAGAGGATCAACATGAACAATGGATTACTCAGGATTTGGTAGATCACATTGTAAAAGTGCATTAAGTGGATGTGTACTAGATTCAATAACATTACATGATGAACTATGAACATGAGGATGAGTGTCCATGATATCTGTCTGATGTTAGTTAATAATTAGTTTTTTGTAGATAGCATATGATGGAATAGCTTCCATGAATTAGGGAGTGTAAAAAAGAATTTTGTTTCATTAATTTCCTATGTGTTTCCTAAAGTGCTAGGAAAGAATCCATAGGATCAATGGGTTGCTAAGTGTCTGGTATGATACTATCATTTTTCAAACAAGAATAAAAAAATAGGAGCAAATATCATAGAATAAGAATGTGCATTAGTATGTTGAGGAGGTTTAGATACCTCATCCAAGTGGCCACCAATAAAACATCTACAAAATTATCAGTAGAAAGAGGTGGTACAAGTTTCTCATCCTAGGAAATGAGTTCTCGATAATAAATAAAGGAGGAAAATAACCAACACAATGAGTACATGACAAAGATTCCTCATTCATATCAACGTAAAGAATTACACCTTCACAAATGGGATAAGATAGTGGAGTAACATCAACAATGTCACCAATAAAAAATCCTCACTATGAGGAGGAGAAAGAAGAGGAACATTTGGAAGTGTAGTGACCTTTCCAAATGATGCCAAAATAAAATTTGAGACTTCCTTAAGGTGACATGGCATGTTCAATGCGAGAATACAAACTATCTAAAATATAGAGGAAAATAAAATAAAGAGCCTCATTTTTCAAGGATGCAAGCCACACAATATCATCCTCATTTGTAAAGTATTTAAAGTCATCAAGCACAACTCTCCATAATCCTTTTATCTTCAAGTGCATCTACATTTGGTTTTCCATGTGGTGTAGTTGGAAAAATTGATGAGTTCAATCATACAAGACCACATACTTAGAGACACGAAATGGTAAAAAAATAGTCAAATCAGAACAAAATTCAGCCCTAAAATAGACATCGCTTATCATTGAAAATGCGTACGAAATAAAAATACAATGCAAAGGTGGCCTAAAATTACAATACATACTAAAAAATGTAGGACGTTGAGTTCAACTGAAAATATATTTGTGAATACAGTAGTGAGATGAGTGTGATAAAAGAGCAAGAACAAGTTTGTATTATTTGTGAAGAGGTCTAACCTATTTCCAGACTGGACATCACCTCTGGTCATCAACAAACTAGATGGAAGAAAAAAACCCTTATTTTACAAAATGATATAAATAATAACAAAATGCTCTTAGTATTAAACAACATCCCTCTTACAAAATACCACTTTAAAAAAATCTCACTTAATAACAGTCCCCACCTCTATAAAGTTTTATGACTTTAGGGCTCGAACCCCTGACCTTCCAAATAAAGTTCTATCAAAAATCATTAAAGCCAATTTGACTACCAAGCCATTAAAAATTTTATTGAGGAAATTGCTAATTAGAGTTTTAATTTATGCAATTTAATATTTAATTGATGATTTGTAAAGAGATTGCAAAAAGTTGTACGGACAACATTCATGAAGCCAAAATAAATGTACGACTTGATTATAGTCGAAGCACTAAATGTAAATATTTTCGTTGAACAATGGCTACCAGGCTGCTCTAATACCATGATGGAATGTTATATGTACGCATGCAAGCACATAATCACTTCAGCACACCATTATTACAACAAAGTCATTATTTCTTACACAATAATAAGACAAATAATATGTACAATACGTCTCTCATTATTATATATTAAGAAAAAAATTTAATTTTTATGTTTTCTCCCAGTCTAAGAGAAGTATAAAGAAAGCCTATTAAATAGACTATTTAGTTGATTTCACGATAATGTTTATAGTTTCCAACATAACATGAATGAAGAAGTAATTAAAAAAATTAAAGTCGTAAGTAAATGGAATAAGATTCAATAAGACACCACTTAAAAATGGATTGATTTAGGAGGAGAAGGATACATTGTAGGATTTTACACCAAAATTAATACTCGCATAAAATTAATACATCACACACAAGCTTATAGGACTACCAAGCCCAAATGGCACAGGTTCAAAATGTGTGGGTCTCCCTTCCTCTTTTATTGTTATTTTATGAAATTAAAGTATTAGTATATCATCAAATATTTTGTCACAAGTCGATGTTAATATCTCCATTTTTTAAATCCATTCTATTGTCACATCTCCTACCTTGGTATAACAAAATATTTTAGAATCTAATTTGTTCTCTACTAATTATTTTATTATCACACTAGTTGCAAATATTTCCCCTTGCCTAAAATTGTTTCATTTAGTGCAGACACTTTCCCCATTGCAGGACCCATTTCTATTAGTTGTTTCTTCTATTGCATTACTTATTTTCACTCCGTAATATTTTAACTAAGTAGTTCATCCTATTACACCTGATTTTCAAACAGGAGTGGCCTTAAGGTTTACCTTGCCCAACGTAAACATCCCCATACAATTTCCAATAGGCTCTTCCTAATCTATAAATAAAGCATCCATTTGGATGTAGAGGGTGAAGATAGAAGGAAGCTCGAGATAAAACTTACATATTGAAATAAATATGAACCTATATCTATTATAGAATAATTGATCAAGATCACTGATCATCAACTTGATAATATCGACAAGGAAGTTAAAGAAATATGATCTAAACCCTAGGCTGTAATCCTACCGTTTATGATTGAAAATGTTGAATCTACTTCGGGTGTTCTTATTGATTTGTTTTTACAGCTAAAAAAGTTTGCAGGAATTAATCAAGAGTCACAATCCACATCACATAGCCAAATATTAGAGCTCATTCAATTGAGTGAGATAATTTTGACACAAAAGCATAAGTTAGCTAACAGAGTTCGCTTCCCAATGTGCCACTTTTTAAGAGAATTCATCTGAGGAGTATATAAAATGGGTAACTTAAATTAAGGCTAATGTGAGACAATAAAATTTAGTGTTGAAGCCATTCACTCATAAGATGGTTGCAATGTCCACTACCTCGGTTTTTAATCTAATGAAAAATAAGGATTGAAATTGATTGTCGAAGGTTGAATGTGATGGGGTACTAAAGTGTCCATGTCTTTCAAGAAGTAGGCCAAAGAAGTACAGTATGTTGGAGATCAAAAATCACTTAATTTATCATCGGGGCAATTAAGCAGGTTAAGAGGATGCATGTACTCTCAGATTTTATCAAAAATTCCTTCCAAGGTATTTGGAATGAGTTAGATATGACCTAGTCTCAGCTTAAATGCCATATTATTATCACCACAGTTTAAATAGACCAAGATTTTTCATTCTGCCAAACCACTTAAAATGAAGGGTCCGATTTTAACTTGAAGCTGAAATCTTGTATGATGTTTCTACAGGTGTGGTTGAGACCTCAAAGAATGGGTATGATTAGCTTTTTGTAGTATTGATTTGTCCTTTAATCTTGTAGGGTAGTTAAAGTTAATTTCAATGAGGCTACGTCCCCCGACTAGATTATTATAAAAGACATTTACTATTAATATATTAAAAAATATCAAATTTTAAGACTATTAGTTCTAATGCTATGCTATAAATTTTTTTATATTATGAAAGGTTGAATTTGATAGGCTATTTGTTGTTTGAAAATATTTGATGCTTTGTGTGCTATCTTGCGAAGAAAGATTAGTTTGTGCTTTTCTATGCTAAATTAATTATTAGATGTTTATGTTTTAAGAGTCAGTTGTTTTAAGTAAGTGAATGTGCTATGCAATTCAGTGCCTTTAAAAATGGTCTTAAATTCATTTTTGATATTTTTTTAATGTCACATTAAAATCATTCTTTGGATTGTCTCACCGAGTTTTTACTAATCCTGCTACTCAATGGTTTGTGGATATTTCTATGGGTTACAATTGATTTCAGGATAAGTATGATGCTTTTGAAAAGTTTTTTGAAACTTTAAATTGAATTTTAAAATATTTTATTTTTAAAATATAAAAGAATATAATTTTATTAGAAAAAAGAAATGCGTATTATGTATAAATAATAATCAATCCAATATATGTGTGCACACATGCATGTGAATAACTATATGTAAAATAATTAATTAAAAAATATTATTTAAATTAATTGAAGAACTTCAAATATTTCATAATGAACAATAAAAAAATAGTGTACTTGTCATTCTTAAATATACCTACATAAAAAACATCACCACGGGATACTCCATATTCATATTCATTCACATGCGTAAACATACTTTGAACAAATAGAGACAATACACTTATATTTACTCTATCAAGAAACTTCTCGTTGGTTTGAATTTGGAAGTTTGAACCTTAGATATGATATATCTATTCATAAACTTTTTTTAAAAATATATGTGTATGTGTTATGATTATATGATATTCAAAACTTATTTGAATATTTATACAATGAAATTATATATGATCATAGAGAGAAATGCAAGCCAAATAAAATCTAAAACCCTAATTAAAAATAATAAAACAAATATTTCAAAAGTAAACAAATTTATTATTATTATTATTATTATTATTATTATTATTATTAAAAAATTGTAATGTTCTTCATTATGTCACGTATCTTGATGGTAATAAATCCAAATTAAATTATAATAAATTTTAATAAAATTATTTGATGACTATTTCTTGAATTTAATGAAATTAAAAGATAAATAAAGACATACATTCCATTTTGTTAAATTCGTTCAATTAAATATAATTTACAGTGATAACATGGAATGTGTATGAAGACACCTAAAATTGAAAGCTATCGCCACACTTCTTCCTTCACTATTGGAGTTAGCATTCTTAAAGTTATAAATTTTGTGGGAATGTAAATATATTTGTATTAAAAAACCTAGCTTAAAATTACTGGAGAGTATTACCATCGTAAAAAACCTTAGTAAACCTAGCCTAAAATAATAGTGATATTATAAATAAAACTTAAAAAATCTGTAATAAGCTATAATAAATTGATAATTAAATCTTATTAAAATTGTAAATCACACAAAACTTTAACAATTCTCATTTAATTGACAAAATTATAGATTAAAACTATAAAATAAAATGTCCCGGTCTTCAAATTTGATCGTCCAAACATATATACAAGAATAATTTGAAAAGCGAAAATTTATTTAAATATTCCAGATTAAAAATAACCCAAAAAAAAAATTGAAACTTATCAAAACATTTCATAGTAGTAGTAACATAAAAATGAAATGTAATACTCTCAAAACAAAAAAACCCAGCGTGAAGTGAATAAAAAAGACCTAAGAGAATATTACCTATTCTACGTAGTTGAAAAATATGAAGAAACCGACAATATCTTCTAGTTAAAATGAGAGTGATGATATTTATATATATAAATAAAATATATTTGATCCAAAAAAATATGGTACACTTTTTCGAGGGCATTACCAAGAATGAGTTTACCTTAAAATGTACAAAAGGTTAAATAGTTTTCTTTCTGAATCTGTATTCACAACCCATGTTGTTTCACTTCATTCAAATTTGTGTTAAAATGGTTGTAATTAAACCTCTTTTTAAAAGTGTTTGGTTAAAATATTCATAAGGAGACATGTTTGAGCATGATTTTCACAGTGAAAGTTTTCCTTTATGGTATTTGCTGTACCATGCCTATGATTATTTATTATGAGTTTTTCATATAATAGTAATGTCTAAAATGAAGAATTTAAAGAAGCTACAAAGAAATGAAAGAAAACACCGCAACTAACTTAAATGAGAAAGTGAAAATTCAAGTTGGATTCCATCTTAAACCTTTTGTAGTTTTAGGTTCCAAGAAGAAAGCACATTGTCCATGAAAGAATTTATCAAAGACATGAAGATGGTAGGAGGTTGTTATGCATTAGTAACAAAGAAAGACGACAAAAATTTGTGTTGTAATGTTGCATTTTTCCTAAATGTGACATTTGATGAATACTTGTAGCCTATTTTATTCTCGTAGGCTATTTTGGGTGTTGTAAAGGATTTTTAGTATAGAATCACTATTCACCAAGTACTATTCATGGATCACTATTTATATGTCATTATTCATGGTGATGTGGCATAGTTTTGAGGTGAAATAGTGATGAGATGTCGTAGGGGATGTGGCTTGGCTAACATAAGTGATTATTAATTTTTGAAAATGGAGGAAAGAGAAGTGGGTGCAATTCTCCACATGACCACATGGGAGTAATAGTGAAAGCATGTGAGGGATAAATTGATTGAAGATCTCATCACTCCACTGACCCATGTGATTGAAGGAGTCTTTTGACTCATAAACTTGCATGTGGAAAAGTGGGGGACAAGGTTTATTGTTCCTGATTGAGGGTCACATGCAAAGGATTGAGGGCACATGATATTTGATTAAAAACAAATCATGAAGATGCTTGGAACATGTCAAAGACAATTGGCACTATTGATGAATTGAGAAACCATTATAGGCATGGCACATTTCTTTGCTTATGCTTGAAGTTTCCTTCTCTCTCTCCCTTCAAAATTTCTATTTAAGGAGACCTCTCTCCCATTGTAATATATCTTTGAAATCCTAAACCCCTCTTATATTATAAGCTCGAACTTATGTTCAAATTCTTCCTCTCTTAAGGTCAAAATCCCTTAGAATATGTATAATCTTAAAGGGTAAAAACCCTCTCAAGATAACTAGTTTCAATGGTGAGATATACTCCCTAGTTGGTGTTGGTAATTCCATCCGTTAATTGTGTGTGGGATTCCCTTAGAGTTGTTGGATGTAATGGTGAGAGATCCACCCTAGTTGGTTGTATATAGATTCATAGTGCAATGTGTACAGTTGTGTTGTGTGTAAAGATTTTATGGCAATTGTGTTAAGCATTATAAGTGTGTATTGGAGATTATTTATATCTCTATATTCTTTGTTAGTGTGTTGTTTGTAGATTCATTATAAAATTTGTTATGTATAGATATTGCCTTCAACAATATCAGTTTTAATTCCTCTAGTTAAATATGTGTGAGGATTTTTGGTCTTGCATTCTATGAAAAGAATTGTTGTAGTAATTCCTTGTCATTTATTATTAGTATATGAGCATTTTTTCATTTATGTTTTGTACCTTGTTAAAGGAAAATATATGTGTGTTCTTGTTAAATCATTTGTGGGTTAATTTCATATTTTTGTCCATTAGTGTATGTGTTGTGAGTTGGCATTTTTTTATAATTTATGTGTTTTTAGCAAATATCCTAAAAAGGGATAATTTAGTGGTACCATAGCTTAGTGTCATAGAGTTCATATTTTATAATTTTTAAAGTGTTTTATTAAATATCCTTGTTCGAGATATTATTGTGGTATCATAGCTATGCATTCTTCTAGCATATGAGGATTTTTGTGTTGTAGATTTTTGTTGATAGAACTATAGAGAACATGGGGTGGATTTAGATTCCAAATTTATTACCTATGGTATAAGAAATAGATCCTATACAAGAGGTGATGATGAGGATACAAAAATATGAGTGAGATGCTTCCAAAGTTATAAATTAGTATCATAAATCACTAGATGATTTCAAAAATGCATTTTCCATTGATAAGATCATGGAGTTAAGATCAATAGTGGATCCTAACTCAAACGGTCTTATAAACTACATAAGAAGGTCAAGGAAATAAGAGAAGGAGTTGGAAGCTTCAAAGCAGCTAGAATTGAAAAACAAATTTGTAAAATCAAGAAAAGCATTTGCAAACAAAGAAGAAGATAATCTGGTAGTGGTGAAAGAGAAAGCTAGTAGCAATAAAGAGCTTAGAAAAAACAATGTTTACTTCTCATGCAAGGAATCTTGGGATCCTAGTCACACACGTGGGAATAATAAAAAAGATTATTTAGTGACTTCTAGTTCATGTTTATTCCAATAGAATGTTGATGAACCCAAGGAAGAGCCTGCTGATTTTGAAGCTCATATTGATGAAGAACCAGAAGAAGTGTTGGTTGTAGTAGAGTCTCTAAGGAAAGAGGAAGAATTCATTAGGATGCCAGATGGGAATCAATGTAAAGAAAAATCAGATTTTATTTCCCATGAGATGTTTGTTTAATGTGCAGGTTCATCTTTGGGTGAGTGTCTTCAAGTTGAAATGGAGACAAAAGAGGTTGTTAGAGCATGGGAACAAGCTTGTTCAGAAGAATATTTTTTATACAACTCCATTGAGATCCTTCACACAATTCCACTGAAATTATGTACAAAATACAAGCCACATAAAATCCAAAATCCTAACTAAAAATCATAAAATAAATCTTCCAAAAGTAAACAAATATATTATTGTTATTATTTTTCTATTGTAATTTTCTTCATTCTGTAATATATCTTGACTTTAATAAATACAAATTAAACTCCACTCAATTAATGTTCTTGAACAGCCATTTTATTACTCTCCAATGAATCTTTAGTAGACTTAAGCTCTAAGGTGAGCTTGTCAATTTCTTTCTCTTTTCTATACAAATATGCAAGAGAGGATTTTCCTTCAATTCCCTTTTGTCCCTTCTCAACCTTTTGATATAAGGCCTTTCCTCCACCAAAAAAGTATTCTATGAAATCCTCTTCTTACTCCTCATTTGTTAGATAAGTCTTCTTTTGTGATTTAGGTGCCTTATCCTATTTTTGCAGAAAAAGCTTAGCAAGAGACCTCAATAGACTTCTTAGCTTGGTAGTGGGGAGATGCAAATATTGTGCTCTCTTGATAGCATCCTGTAGTGAAATTAGAT
>JARHVA010000226.1:6217500-6345000 GCA_037957365.1 Torreya grandis | reverse complement strand
GAAATTTATTGAGATGTATAGATGGATAGAAGGCCAAGTAGTGGGACTTGGATTTACAATGAGTAGATTTTGAATATATAAGTTCTACAAACATATGAACTAAGAAATCCCTATTTCATATTGTTTAGGATGAAAATCCTAAGGTTTTTAAATATTTTGTGCAATTACCATTTTCATAATGAGTTAGTTATGATACATAAGCATTTACAAAACACATACAATAGTTTCAAGAAGAAGTAAGAAGAAATATAAAAGATATATATGACAAATATAAGACATTAGAAGATATAACAATAGGGGAAAATGTATTTGAAGAGGGAGATTTGGTGATGGTGTTTTTCATAAAATAAATATTTCCCCAAAGAACATAAAATATGTTAAAGTACAAAAACATTGGTCCATGTAGAATTATGAATAAAACTAATGGCAATGCTTATGAGGTGAATTTAGCACATAATTTTGATATTTATCTAATATTTAACATTTTAATATTTATATGAATTTTATGGAGGACATGATTAAGGGGAAGAATATGAATAAGTTGATTTAAATATGATGAATAAGGGATTGATAAACTTAAGGATAGATTTCATCATAAATGTTTGTAATCTCATTCTTGTATCTATAGACAAACATGAAAGAATAGTCCTCACAAATTATCTTATCCACATATTCTATAGATGGATACCATAATTCTCCATGTAATCTATGGACTACATCCAATATATATGACAACATATAAAAATTACCATTAGCTAGTGATTATTCATGTTTGTACATTTAGGATTTTAGTTTGGCACTGATTACCTTTCCTTGGGCCATAATTTAGGGGAATGTACAATAATGGGACTCATTCCACCTATGCATAAGCAATGATAGAAAACCATATAATTTTTTTTATAAGGGCCATGGCTATTCTGATACTAGTACTAAATTTGATGATATTAGTGGAGGAAATTCCTCCCTTGGGGTTCAGTCTTTGGCCTTTTAATATTCACTATTTTAAATTTCCATATATAGTTTTGTGTTCGAGTCATACATTAGTCAAGACTTGATTATAGGCCACCACAAGTGTTGGGAGCCTAAGGTACCTTTCAAATTCCATTCCAAAAATATATGAAAATGCTTTTTTTCCTTTTATAAGGTGTGAAAAGTACCCAAAACAAGTACCATTAAAGAATAAATCATGAAGCAAATTGATACAAGGAATTACCTTTGGTCTCTATGCTACTTGATGGAGTCCCATGGGCTTGATTGGTAGTAGTTGTAAATCTACTGTGTTTCCTCTTTGGATAGTTGGTCTTCTATAGAGTATGATGCTATAAACTTCATTGCATTCAAGAGTGTTGAGTAATATGGAAACTTAAAATCTAGTGCACTATTGTCAAATAATGTATCTATGTATTTGATGTTTCCAATAATGGAATATATAGAATAGGTTGGACCTATGATTTTTTGGAATCCATTTAAATAATATGATATAGTAAATTCCTTTATCAATTGTCAAAAAGCTCTTTTAGATTTTTTGAAAAAAACTAGGGCTTTTGGTTGCTTGAGAGCTTAAGATTGCAATGTTCGATTAATTAAAAAGTGACCTTCATTTTCTTATATTACATATATATTATTGACTATTGCACCTTGAATGAATAATTCATGTGACATAAATTTGAATAACAAATTTTTATTTTGTTCTTATTTTAGCTTTGAATGTGTTAGTGAACTTTGGAATGTTTGCATTTTCTATATGGTAAATTTTTACCATATTTGTATGTCTAGTCAATCGATTTAAGATATATATCAATATCCTGATTAGACCTTTACATTTCTATTGAACTCACTTATTTATACTCTTTCCATGCATCTCCTAGATCATGACACTAGAGTCTACCTCTCACTTACCCAGGTCTTTTGATTTACAACCATGCTTTGTATGTTTCAAGGCTATGAGTTAATGTTATATATCCACGTGGAAAAATATCGGGCTTCCATCAAAGACTTGAGGCCATAAATATTTGAAATTTTGAATTGTGTAAATCCTAGAAGGCTCTAGGTGGATGGGATGTCAACACATGGCATAATCTTACACTATGGAGACTCAGAGACTTGGAGCTAGCCATAATACCATAAAGCTATTAACTTGAAATTTTTTCTTTGAAGCTTTGGGTAAACAAAATTATTCCAATACAAGCTCTCAAAATTTATATCCTTAGAGCTATTGGAGTGTAGGGCCTCAGGTAGGTTTGAGGTTTATGGAATCATTCCACTTGTCAAACCTTTCAAGATCATAATGTTGATGACATTAGTTGATTACCTTCATATTGAACTTTTTTGGTTTTGGGTTGATGAAATTACACTATGTGGTGTGTTCTTGGGGCTCATAAAATTTGAGCACTTAGAATATTTTGTGAACATTAAAGGGATCTAGGGATTGCAAACTTGCCACATATTTTGATATTGGATAAAATAGTTAGGGATCAGTGATGAATAATTTATGATTCTTTGCTAATATTCATGTGAGCATGCTTAAATAATATAAATACTATTTCAAGACATATTAGTTCTATTAATACATATAAATAATAAAGTCACAATTTTTAGAAGAACTATGAAAAACCAAGGATTAAAATAAACCAAAATCAATGTTAAATCTTTAATTTTCATAATTTTTGAACTCTATAACTTTAGAATTTGAAGATAAACCTTATAATTATGTATATTATATCTAATATCATGGATATCTAAGGATTATACAACCCTGAATAATGATATTTAGATAATAGTGGGTCCCCATTTGAATTCATAAAATAGGGTGTGTGTGTGTGTGTGTTAGGGCACAACAATGACATTGTTTAAATTTTCAACTCATGCATGGTAAATGTGTCTCAAGATTTTTATTGGCAAATACAAAAGTATATATTTTAGTAACTACAATACCCAATCTTCAAGAAATATCAATGAATATATAAGGGGCCCTAATTTGTGAGGAACACATTTTTGGAAATTAGGATCATTTGAATTTTCATGAATTTAACCTTTGTGGGATGATGTTTATACTTCACTAGTTAGCCCAAGTTTACACTTACTAGGTGGGGTTATCTATATCCATGATGACAAAAGATCTTAGTATTTCACAATTTATTATAGTGTCTCATTTATTATAAGTATTTATCAGTGCACTCCATCACCAATCCTCTAGGGAGCATGTTTGTTTTCAGCTAAATAATGTCCTTCCCAAACAAGGTTTCCTTTCTATCACAAACCTCAACCATGGATTCCAAGTCTATGAGTTGATAATGGAATTATGCCTTATAATTCATAAACCTCTTAATATTTTCATCATCATCAAACACCTGCCAATGATTCACATTGTCTAGGATTGAAGGCCTAACAAGCACCTCCACTTGATACTGACAGTGTGGGTTCATATTTTCAATTTCAAATTAAGCACCTAACCCTGAAAGTCTATCAGTATCTTTATTTAAACTTATATTATGATAAAAAATATTGAATCCATAAAATAATTCTAAAAAATTCCATACAACATTCCTATATTATTTCAACCTTTTATTTTGGGTTGCATAAACATTACGAACCTGTTTAACCACTAATTTGTAATCACCCTTGAAAATTAAAATTTTAATTCCATGTTCATGGGCAATCCATAAACTAATTAGGAGTGCCTCATACTTAGTACTATTTCTCATGCGATCAAAGGACAACTGAAAATAAAACTAAAAACACTTACTGTTAGGGGTATAGAAGACAACCCTAGCTCCATTTCCAAGATGGAGCAAGCCCCATCAAAAAACATCTTCCAAACTACACCTTCATTATCTATTTCAACATCAAGAATAGCAGGTTATTAAACAACATTCATATTCTAAACAAAGTTACCAAGCTCAACATCCATGTACAATACTTCATTCAAAGCATGGTTCGAATCTTCAATAACATGTAGCATCTTTGGCTCTCTATAAAGTTTAACCATCTTACCTTCTAAAGGAATGGTCACATAAGCAAGGTCCATTTGTACACTTCCACCCATGCTATCATCCCATTTAAATGATAGTATCATCCCCCACATAGGCAGTCAATCTACAACTACCACATCCATATTCAAATACTTACCTTGATGTGCTACCAACTATCCTACTAACCCCTTAACTTGTCTAAAAACTTGTACCACTCATTATTCCATGACATAATACTTGCCAAAATAATATGTGATCTTAAATCCAAGCTTATTAAGGACACCCATGGGCATCTCATTGCAATAATCTCTAGAATCAAATATGTAGTTATGAATAATTAAGCCATTGATCAACAAATCTATGTAAAATGGATCCACATTTAGCTGAATTTTTACAAGTGCATTCTCCAAATAGACTTCCAGAGTGGGTTCAATAACCTCTTCTAATTATTCAATTTATTTTGAGGGTGTTTGGGGTAAATCAATTTTATTTACATCTAATTTCTCACCAAATTCCAAGTATTCAAATGCCCTCTTCCTATATTCAAGAATTCATAATAATTCAACAAGTAGCACGATCATTTTCAATTGGTTCAACACCTAATCCATATCACACATGATATACTAAGGAAGAGGAGTATTATGTGAAAGGGTAACAATACATTTAAATTGGATGTAATCACTTAAAGTCTGAAGTAGAGTAGGTTGGATTAGATTTACATGTTTAACAGTAGTATTCAAGGGTGGATTTAGTTTAACATCATTCACACCCTTAGGACTACTAGATAGTAAAGGTACTTTATTCTTGTTGGGAGTGCCTCTAGGCTTAGTAGCTTGGGAAATGGGTACTATCTTGGAAGTATTTGGGACTATTGTAGTTTTATTTACTTGCATCCCCTACCATTGGATTTGTAAGGGTAGTGTCTTAAGGAGTAGTAGCTAGTTGCCTATTTTTCAAGTAGTAATTCTTCTCTTGGGCAACTATTGCATTAATTAGTAGTTTCCTATCCTAAACTAAATGGATTCCCTCATCATATTTTTTAATCATCAATGATCTTAAAGGGTCAAAATCATGAATGGGTAACTCATTTACTTGTTCCATATTAACACCACAAGCAAATTTTTAATTTAGGACACATACCTTTTGTACTATACTCCAAAACTAATCAACAGTAGAAACACTCATCAATTCTATGGAGGTAGACATCTTTCTTTAGGGACTTTTACAATTGGACATCAAAATCTCATCTTTAGACGATGCATACTCGGGTCATCCACATCTTTATCAATCACTTTAACAGTATCACATGGAAGATGTCAGAGAAAGCACTTGTCATACAAATCAATGTCTAAATCACAATTCATCACAATTAATTTTGCATTTAATGGGTTGGACACTTCCTTTCCATCCCTTCTATTCTAATTTCTATATTTTTTCTCATCACAAGCAGGCTTTTTCCCTCTATCATTATCGTGATTATGGAAAGCAAGTATTCTTTGTGCTTGATTCATATTTGGATCCCTCTCTTGACTGGTAGACCCATGAGGAATACCTTTCTCAAATCTAGCCAATTTTTATGACATTTCTTTAACAGTGGAAACCAAAAGTCTTAACAGTCTCCTCAAGGTTGGCATTCTTAGTGGACTGTGTCTTTTCTAGATTAACCAACTCTGCATCATCCCATTTTTTAATGGGCTTTACCACAACCTTTATGTTTTTTTCAATTTATATGGCCATGTTGAATAAAAATATCAAGTTTTTAGGAGCTTTATCCCTTGAGTAGTAGGTTGACTTCTTATCAAATGCATCACAATATTTAATCAAGCAATCTATATCACTAGGACTTATGTTATCGAGTATCCACATCATAGTTTTGTTAAACCATGTATTGAAGTCATTCACACACTCATTAGGGTTCTTCTTGAGGTTTTCAAATTCATCCAAAAGGGATATTGGATCAATTCTATCACCATACTAAATTCTGAAAACATTCTTAATTTCTTACCATGAATCAATGCATCTATGAGGAAGGGAATTGAACCACTCACGAGCATCTTCTACCATCATGTGAAAAAACAACTTAATGCACACATCATCATGCTTAACCTCATAATATTTAATGATATCGTGAAAATACCTTAAGTTTTGATCACCAGTCACTACATTATTCCCTTGAAACTTAGGGAGGCAGTTCCTTACTTCATTTAGAACTTCATTAGGGTACCCTTTCATTTTATCAAAATTGATAGGTCTAAATCTAAAAGTCCTAAATGCAATATTCTTATTCTCATCCTCATACCTATGCCTCATGATTGGTTCATTTGGAGGTTCAATAACAATTGGCAAAGGGATATGAGGGGTTGAATGAGGTGGACTTAGTGTATCAAACTTAAGAGGGGATTCAACTAGTTGAGAAGGAGATGGATATTAAATAGGACTATAAGTTTCAAAATGTTTAAGAGAGCTATGATATTCCTCAATAATGGGAAGTTCAACAAAAATTTCAAGATTATTAGAATCTTGGTAGTCAAGACACTCCCTAGCAGCTGAACTTTTCCCTTCAATAGGCCTCCAAACTTGTCTCCCTCTTCTTTGATGAATACCTAAGGGTGAGACAATTTGTTTGGACAAGTCACATTTGAAGGATGATATCAATCCTTCCAGATTTATAAACAAGAAAATACTTAACCAAAACTTAACAAAGATATTCAAAGTAGGCACTGATCTTCCTTGAAACCAGGTGATAAAATTGGAGTTGCCACAATTCTAGAATATAATAGTTAAAAAATTCATTATGATACATGTTGAAATTAAAATTTGTTGAATTTAAAGATGATACTTGAAGGAAAATATACTAAAATTTTTATAGTTATGTTCAAAAGTGAATAACACCTTCCAACATGTAATTTTAACATCTCTTTGCAGTAAACATGGAAGAAGTTAAATTGTCAAATCTCTCAATTCCTAACATGTATTTAGTAGAGTTATGTGATTTTAACAAACCAAATATAATAAAAATGTATCAAATAATAGAAAATAAATTCACAACATGAAATACTTACAGCTCTCTACAATATTCCCTAGAAACACAAGTGTTAAGGATGTCTTTTCTCCCTGGAAATGACACTAGTGAAGCAAATGATAGTACAGAACTTCATAACATGAAATAATTACATCTCTCTATAAGATTCTCTAGTAATTCAAGTGCGATGGGCATCTTAAAGCCAATTTGGACATTAAGACATTGAAGGACTTATGTGAATAAATTCTTAATTAGAGTTTTAATTTATTCAATTTAGGATTCAATAAATAAAGACCAACCTTTCTATTGGTGGTTAGTTGTAGAGGACTACCGATGGCAGTCTTATGAGCCATGGGTGGAAGCTATGGAGACCAAGTGATAGAGGTATGGTGATTACAAAAAGAGTGGGCCATTATGCTATAATCCACAATGGAGAAAGTAAATGAAGCCAAGACCAAACATAATATCATTAGATGGAGAATGACATGGTTGATTGTATGTTTGGTATATCTTAGGGTTTACACTAATTGTCAAAAGATTGTATGATGATGATATAGGAAGGGAATAGGGTGTTTTTAAACACTAGAATAGAGTTTCATGGTTACCACAAGTGTGTATATAAATTTGGATCTAGGTTGGAGAGGCTGAGATTAAGGCAAATAAAATTAGTGTTTTAATTCAGCATTTAGAACTTGATTGAGTCTAGATTTGAGTTTTTATGCCAAGCTTGGATGGAAGGATAGATCAATTAATAAATATCCAATATTGTGAGGATGAAGAGCATTGATTTTAGGTAGGGATAATTCAAAATCAAGAACAATGCATAGTCTACCACTGCAACTCAATTGTGATCCACATTCAAAGACTCCATAGTAATGGAAAGAAACAACATTATCCATGATACAAACTACAATCCATACAGACTAGTGAATAACCTAAGAAAATATAAATCCATTAAATAAATGCCAAGGTCGAATGGTAATTTAATTTAATAGCCAATGATATGTAAAATTACATTAAAAAACTATGCGAACACTTTCATGGGCCTAGGACTAAATTAGATCCCTACATAAGAAAATATTATTTTGAAAACTATTCAAACATGAATTGAACCAAATACTAAACCACATGAAAATAGAAAGGAATCAATTTCTAGGAAAATGTAATTCAAACCCAAAAATCCAAGGATATGATAAGTGCAGAGGATTTGTATAGGTATTGCAAAAAATTATACGAATAATAGTCATGAGGCCAAAATAGATGTATGATAATATTATGGTTGAGGTACTTAATTTATTAATTTTTGTTGAACAAAAGTTGTCATGGTTATTCTAATACCATGATGGAGTGTTATATGTATTCATGTAATCATAGGAGCACTTCTACAAACCATTACAATAGTAAGGTCATTATTTCTCACATGCTGGAATTTGTAATTTACTCCACCCATCATTAAATGATTGTAAGGTATTATTAAATATTTATAGTAGAGAATTGTTTAATGTTTTATTAGTAAGTCACATCCTGTAGGTTTTATAATTATAGATAACAAGACCTCCTTAAATAGAGGCAATTATAAATAGTTTTATTATCAATCAAAAATCTATCAAGCAATAAAAGAGAAATCAAAGAGAGAAGTATCTATAATTTTGAATGAATGTTATAGCATTGGTGTTGTGAGATTTGTTTTTTACTTACAAATTAGTATCAAATCATAGAGAAGAGAGAATCACAATAAATAGTAGAAGAAGAAGAATAAGAAAAATTTAGGATTAGAGTGATTAAATAGTTATCCTAGGAAAAAGAGTAGTCAACAATAAAGTGAGTTGTAGCCATCATGGATAAGACCAATGCATGAATAGAAGAGAATAGGTAGATTGTTGGTAAATATTTCTTTTTAAAGTAGTGTATTGTCAATAAATAACCAATAGGCTATTAGATCATAGTTTTTAATATAATGAAACATTTTGGTAATTTTTGTTGCCAAAGAAGAAGAAGAATTAGTTGTAGCCAAAGAAAAAGTCACAGCCCATAGCAAAGAAGATTGTACAAACCTGTTAGCCAGTAGATAAGACAAGAGTAATATTGCCATTATTTGTTTGAAATTTTTCATGGCTATAAATTCATAACTAAATTAAAGTCTTCTAATAAAGTGCATTCCATGGACCTTGTATTAGATTACACTTTTTTTAATAAAAGTGGAATTTATTAAGCCACTACAAAAGTAAACATCACTATAGCCATCAGATAAGAAAAATGAATGTAGATGAGACTAGTTGAAGGAGCCATAAAAAATAATCAAAGGGGAAATAGCCTTCATTCGACTCTTTTAGAATTTAGGTAGTAAAATAGTCATTTTCTATTCAAATCTAAAGTGAAATTACATTCCTAAGTTTGGAGAAGAATGGATAGATCAAAAGGTAACATTTAGTAGTGTCAACCAACATTTAATAGATAAAGTTATGATATTTGGGTAAAGAAGATGAAGATGATATTGGTGGAAAATGATTTATGAGAGTGTGTGATAACTAGCTTCACATACGTGACTAATCAGGAAACATACAACACATTTTCAAATTCCCATAAGATCCAACTAAAGAAGAGTAGGAGGAAGGATATGAAAGCATTGAATTTGATATAGATGACAATGACAGAAGCCATATATTTGATAATTATAGAAACAAACTACATAAAGGAAGCATGAGAGTTCCTTAAAACTTCTTATAGAGGCATTGATAAGGTATGGTTAGTAAAACTCCAAATTCTTAGAAGATAATTTGAAACATTACAAATGATTGATAGTGAGTCTATTTCTAAGTTTCATACTAGAGTTTTTGGTTTAACGAATCAGTCAATAATTAATGGTGAAACTATAGAAGACCATAGGATTTTTGAAAAGATCCTTAAGAGTTTGCCAATGAGATATGATATAATTATTATACTTATTGAGGAGGCCAAAGACCTCTCAAGGATGATAGTAGATGAGTTAATGGGTTCTCTACAAACCCATGACCAATGGTTGAATAGATCCAAACATTCTTCCCTAGAATAAACTTTCAAGGCTCATGCTAGTTTCTAAGGGAGAATCTTTAGAGGTAGAAGAATATGAATAAGATACTATGTTAGAGTAAGTTCAAATAGTCAATAAGGAACAATCAACTCCCAATTAGATTTTCAAGACAGGAAGAGGAGTAATACTTCAAATCAAAGGTATGATAAAAGTAATATTGAGTGCTATTATTATCATAATTATGGTCATTTTTCTAGTGAATGTAGATTAAGGAAGCATAACCAATCAAGTTATAGTATAAATCTATCCACTAAGAATGTAAGTGAAACTTAACATTAGAAAAATATGTTCAGTGTATGCAATGTTTCTAAGCAGAGCAGTGCTGAGGTATGGTATTTAGATAGTGCATATAGTAACCACATGAATGGTAATGAGAAATTATTTTCCTCCATTGATAAAAATATTCAATCAAATATTAAGATGGGTAACAATGAAGAAAATCATATCATTGGTAGAGGGACTATAATTATCTAAACCAAGCATGGTGAAAGGAGAGCAATTCCAGATTTCCACTATACCCCCAATTTGAAAAACAATTTGTTGAGTATTGGATAGTTGGTTCAAAAATGATATAGATTTTTGATGGAGAATGAAGAACACACAATATTTGACAAGGAAGGAAGCAAAAACATCATATCTATAATTTAAAAGATGAGGAACCACATGTTTCCTCTCAAAATGCAAATTGATTCTGTCAAGAGTACAAAAGTGCTACATCAATTAGCTTTCAAGACAGTCATTGAAGACACATCTAGACTCTAGCATTTGAGGTATGGGCATTTAAGTTTTTTTGGATTAGATATTTTATTTAATAAAAATATATTTTTAGTTCTACCAATAATAGTTGAACCTAAAAGAAAATGTGAGACATGCATTCTAGGAAAACAACATAGACAACTTTTTCAATCAGGGATGTGTAAGAAGGAAAAAAGCACCTTTGGAATTAGTGCACTAAAATTTGTGTGATCAAATGAAAAATCTCACCCACTCTTAGAATTTATATTTATTAACCTTCATAGATGATTATAACAAGAATAATTAGATTTATGTATTAAATAATAAGTCTAAGACTTTTAGAAAATTGAAGTGGTTCAAGTCATTGGTTAAGAAAAAGAGTGGATATTTCATCAAGGCCCTGAGATTAGATAGAGGGGGAGAGTGTGTTTCTAAGGAATTTATATTTTTTTATGTAATGAATGAATTAAAAATCAATTCATAGCTATCCAAACAAAATGGAGCGACATAAAGGAAAAATAGGACCATCCAAGAGATGGCTACAAGCATGTTGAAAGTTAAGGGACATTCAAAATAATATTGGGGTGAAGTTGTAGAAACAACAATGTATTTATTAAATAAGTGTCCCATAAATTTTCTCAAAACAAGACTCCATAAGAATCATAGACAAATAGAAAGTATAATGTTGAACATATAAGAATATTTGGATGTGTGGCATATGCACGTGTCAAAATAAAAGAGGCATAAATTTGATGATAAAGGAGAAAATTGTAACTTCTTTGGATATTATGAATACACTAAAGCTTATAGATTGTTCAAATGTATTATAAAGAAGGTTGTGATTATTAGGGATGTCAAATTCATTGAGAATGAATCATGGGATGACATTATTGAAACTACCTCAAGTATCTTAGAAATGATACTCATAGATGATGGAAACGAGGATGCTCAAATCGAATCAGTCATAGATCAAGAAGGTGAATCATTAAAAACACCTCCAAAACCTTCACAACAGACTCCTAAATCAAGTAACTCCAATAGCAATTCAGATCCAACTCTTGCTTCCCTCATGCCTAGAAATATAAGGAGTTTGATGGAGACCTATGATGACTCAAGGTATGGTGATCTTAATGAAAATTTTGATTTTGATTTATTTTCTCATGATGAACATACATGATTTGAATAAGTAGAGAAAGAATATAAATGGTGTAAGGCCATGGATAAGGAAATAGATGCAATAGAAAGAACCAAAACATGGAAGTTAGCTTATTTACTCAAGGCTAAACAAGTCATGGGAGTGAAGTTGGTCTATAAAGCCAAAATCACATCAGAAGGAAAAATTAAAAGGTAAAATAAATATTGATTTTAGATGGATACAAACAACATAGTAAAGACTATGATGAGACTTATACTCCTATTGTAAGAATGGAAACCATGCAGGTTATCTTAGTAATATCTACCCAACACAAGTGAAAGGTATATCAAATGGATGTGAAATCCACCTTTTTAAGTGGAATATTCAAAGAATAATTCCATGTTGATCAACCACCTAGATATTAAGTACCATGAAAATAAAACAAGGTATATAGGCTCAAGAAAACACTCTATGAGCTTAAGCAAGCACCAAGGACTTGGTACAATAGAATTGATTCATACTTTATTACCAATAGTTTTAGAAAAATCAATATCAATCCCACACTTTACATCAAGGAGATTCATGTTAATATTTTATTTTTTGTATTATATGTAGATGATCTAATCTTCACAAGAAATGATGATGATTTTATTGTTGAGTTCAAAGAAGGAATGAAAAGGGAATTTGAAATGATAGACTTGGGTTTAATAAGGTTTTTTATTGGTACATAAATAAAATAGATGGATCATGGCATATTTATCTCTCAGTCTATGTATGTTTCATAAATCATAAATAAGTTCAAAATTTTGAATATTAATCCTATGCCAACACCAACCACTACATGTCTCAAATTTAGTAAGGAAGGTTACAACAATGAGGTGAATTCAACTTTATATAAGAACATGGTAGATAGCCTGATATATTTGACAACATCTAGGCTTGATATAGTCTATCCAATAAGTTTGATTTTTATATTTATGGAAAAACCTAAGGATTCACATTAGAAAGTAGGTAATATAATTCTAAGATATGTCAATGGAACTAAAAACTATGGTATTCTTTATACTACATCAAGTGATTTTGATTTTGTTGGCTATATAGATAGCGATTGGGTAGGTAGTGTAGATGATAGGAGAAACACAACAAGTAATATGTTTCACATGGGTTTAAGATCCATTTCTTAGGCATCCAAGAAGCAACCCATAGTCTTTCTTTCCACAATAGAAGTCGATTACATTATAGTAAATACAACAACATGTCAGGGTATTTGGCTAAAGAGAGTCTTAGTAGATTTAAAGAAGGAACAAATAGATGGCACAATCATATATTGTGATAAGATGTTTTTAATATCCTTGATGAAGAATCTAGTTTTTAATAAATAAAGGAAGTATATATAAATTCATTATCACTTCATAAGAGAGTTGGTTCAAAATGGTGAAATCAAATTAGCATTCTGTAGATCTAAAGATCAAGTAGTAAACATATTCATCAAGGCACTTTTGAAGGATAGCTTTGAGAATTTGAGATAGAATTTAGGAGTAATGGATATTGTAATATTTATTGGAATAAATTAAAGGGGATTGTTGAAATCTTGTAAGGTATTATTAAATATTAGTAGTAGGGCATTATTTAATTTTTTTCTAATAAGTCACAATTAGTAGGTTTTCTAAATATAAATAATAAGACTTCATTAAATATAGGTTATTGTAAATATTTTTATTATCAATCAAAAATCTATCAAATAATAGAAGAGAAATCAGAAAGAGAAGTGTCTCTAATTTTTAACGAATGATGTAGCATTTGTGTTGTGAGATTTTTTTTACATACAGTTTTGTGGTCACCATATATTTGTAATGAAATTTGGATATATATTGGAGAGGCTAAGAGTGAGGTAAATAAATTCAGCATTTTAATCTACCATTCACAACTTGCCCAAGTCTAGGTTCAAATTATTATGCCAAGCTTAGATGGAAGGATAGAACAATTCAAAACTTGCTAATGTTGTTGGGAGGACATAGAACATTGAGTGCAGGTCGGATAACTCAAAGTCAATACTAATGCACCATGTAATGATGCAACACAATTATGTTCCACATTTAAATAATCCATAGTAATGGAAATAAATAATGTTTTCCAAGAGACAAACTATTATCCATATGACCTAGAGAATAACCCAATAAAATATAGATCTATCAAATGAATGCCAAGTTCAAATAGTAATTTCATTCGATAGCCAATTATCTATAAAACTAGATTCACAAACTCTAAAAACACTATCATAAATATAGGAATAAATCAAATCTCTTCATAATAAAATACTAATTTGAAAACCTTTCAAACATAAACTGAACCAAATACTAAAACAAATGAAAATCAAAAGAAATCCATGTCCATCCAAATGCTAATCAAACCTAAAAATCTAAGGATGTGACAAATATAGAGGATATTTACACAATTTCAAAAACTTATATGGAAAACATTCATGAGGCAAAAATAGATGTACACCATGATTATGGTCGAGGAACTAAATGTAAAGATTTTCATTGAACAATCATTGTTAGGGCTACTCTAATACCATGATGGAGTGTTATATGTACTCGTGCTACCATAGGATCACTTCTGCACATCATTACCATAGTAAGGTCATTATTTCTCACATAATAATAAGATAAATAATATGTACAATAGGTCTCTCATTATTATATCTCAAGAAAAAAATATAATCTTTAGGTTTTCTCTCTTCCACAAGTTTAGGAGAAGTATAAATACAGTCTACTAAATAGGATATTGATTTGGTTTCACAACAACCTCTTGGTTATGATCATGATAAATATAAGGAATTGTCTAAATAGGTGCACAACAAAATATTGTCCATGCACACAAAAAAAATCCAACAACTATGACAAAAACTCCAAATCAAGATTAACTACATGAGTGAGTGTGAACGCTCACTCCAACACAACATGAATGAAGAAGTGATAAAAAAAGATTAAGGTAATAAGTAAATGGAATAAGATTCAATAAAACACCACTTAAAAATGGATCAATTTAAGAGGAGGATACATTTTAGGATTTTAAACCAAAATTAATACTAGCGTGAAATTCATACCTCACAAAATCTTATAGGAGGACTACTAAACCCAAATGGCATAGGTTTAAAATATGTGGATATCCCTTCCTCTTCTCTCATTATTTTATGAAATTAAAGTATTATTATATCATCAGTTATTTTTTTAGAAGTTGACGTTAATACCTCCATTTTTGTAAACCCATTATATTGTCACATATCTTACCATGGTATTAAAAAAAAATTAGATTCTAATTTGTTCTCTACTAATTTTATTATAAGATTAGTTATAAATATTTCCCTTAACTAAAATTGTTTCATTTAGTGCAAAAACTTTACCCATTGTATGACCCATTTCTATTAGTTGTTTCCTCTAATGCATTACTTATTTTCACTCCATAATATTTTTACTAAGCAGTTCATCCTATTATACCCAATTTTCAAATGAGGGTGGCCTCAAGGTTTACCATGCTCAACATAAACATCCCCATATAATTATTGAAAGGTCTTCCTAATATATAAATAAAGCATCCATTTGGATGTAGAGGGTGGAGATAGGAGGAAGCCTAACATAAAAATTAGATAGTAAAATAAATATGAACTTATATCTATTATAGGATAATTAGTCAAGGTTAGCCAACAGCAACATCAACTTGATAATATCGACAAAGAAGTTAAATAAATTTTATCTAAACCCTAGGCTGTAATCTTACCATTTATGGTATAAAATGTTGAATCTACTTGGGGTGTTCTTATTGATTTAATTTTACAGCTGCAAAAGTTTGTAATAATTAATCAAGAGTCAAAATACACATCACATAGCCAAATATTAGAGCTTATTCATTTGAGTGAGAGAATTTTTACACTAAAGCATAAGTTAGCTAACAGAATTTGCTTCCCAATGTGCCACATTTTCAAAAGATTCATCTGAGGATTATATAAAATGGGTGACTTAAATTAAGGATAATCTAACACAACAAACTTTAGTGTTGAAATTATTCACTCATAAGATGGTTGCAATGTCCACTACATCATTTTTGTATGAAATGAAAGATAAGGATTGAAATCTAAGGCTCAATTTGATGGGATACTAAAGTGTCCATGCCTTTTAAAAATTAGGCAAAATAAGTAAAATATATTGAAGATCGAAAATCACTGTAATTTATCATCAAGGAAACTAAGCAGGTAAGAGGATGCATGTACTCTCAGATTTTATCAAAAAATCCTTCCAAGGTATTTGGAATGAGTTAGATATGACATAGATTTAGCCTAAAAGCTAGGTTATTATCACCATTTTGTAAGTAGACCCATATTTTTCATTCTATTGGACCACTTAAAATAAAGGGTCCTATTTAAACTTGAAGTTGAAATCTTATATGATGGTTTTATATGTGTGGTTGAGATATCAAAGGATGCATATGATTAGTTTATTTGCAGTATTGATGGGTCCTTTAGAGGTGTATTAAATGTGTATCAATCTTGTTGGGTAGTTAAAGTTAATTTCAATGAGGTTACATCCCACCACCAGGGTATTATAAATGACATTTATTATTAATATTTATAAAAATATCAATTTTTAAGACTATTATATTAATTTCTAAAGCTATGCTATGAATTTAGTTATATCATGAATGGTTGAATTTGATACACTATTTATTGTTTGATAATCTTTGATGCTTTGTGTGATATCTTGCGAAGAAAGATTAGTTTGTTCTTTTCTATGCTACATTAATTATAAGATGTTTATGTTTTATGAGTTAATTTTTTTAAGTAGGTGAATGTGCTATGTAATTCGGTGCCTTTAAAAATTGTCTTAAATTCTTGATACTCTATAGTTTGTGGATATTTTGATGGGTTAGAATTGATTTCAAGATAAGTATGATGCTTTTGAATAGTTTTTAAAAAAATAATTGAATTTTAAAATAGTTTATTTGTAAAAGTAATGAAATACAATTTCATTATAAAAAATAAATGTGTATTATGTATAAATGTTATCATATTATTGTAAATATTTTAGGCTTATGACTAAGGTATATTACCTATGCATTTAGTTATAATGGTTTTAACCACTTGGGTAAATAGGTTATTTTATTTTATGCGACTAGTTATTCTATGCTACTTGATGATTGTTGTTTCACCCACCTCCTATATTCTTGGGTAGTTATTTTATACCTATTTAATAGGGTCCTCGTGTATTGTTTAGTATGTTGGTTAATTAATTTATTTATCTATTTTGTTAAATCTAATATGGTATCAAACCTTTTAATGTAGGAATATTGGGAGGGTCCTATCTAGAGTGAGAGAGGATGGACTTGTTAGGGAGGAGCATAAAGTGTCTAGTGGAAAGTTGTGAGAGGAAGAAAATTAATTTTATTTTTTTATGACTAGCCAAAAAGCTAAAAAAGTAGAGAAAAGAAGGACAAGGTCTATTGAGATAAATATAGAGGGAGAGGAAGTAAAACGAGAGGCTTTAAGGCCTATTTTTATTTTTATTTTTTTGTCCCACATGTTGAACGGCACTAAAAGGTGCCATAGGAGAAGACAAAAATTCATTTATTGATGATTTCTCCTATTTCTTGTTGATACAATTTTACGTTATTTGGGAGAAGATTCTTGGATCTGACGACATTCAATTTATATGAGAATTGCATCAAAAATTATCCTCAAAATTTTTACAAGAAGGTCATTTCTCTCCAAATGCACATGTTTTCTTATTGGTGTATTTATTTCACACAAGTATTTATCCTATGTTTTAATCTATCCAATTAGAAATAAGATGCATTTCATTCAAACTAAAAATTGGAAAAAATCAATTTCTTTTTTAAACATTAAAAAAATTGATATTTTCACAAATATTTGGCTGAAGGAACAGAATTACTTATGTTGGGAGCAAAATGTGAAGGCAATTTGCTTGAATTTTTTACTTTTTTTTGGGTGTTTTTTATCTAGATGTTAATAGAGAATAAATTTTTGAAATTAGAGTTGTAGATATCCTGATTTGATTTTTTTTGTCTATTTTTAGTTTTATTAAAGATGGAAAGTTTAAAATTTCCCAACGGTGTTGAGTTTTTTTGCTATAAATTGGAGGCATAGTCTAGATTGTGATTTGAGTCCATGGGTAGGATTATATTTGAGTAAAGTCATTATAGTTTTTTTGGTACATTTATTCTTTGTAGAAATTATGTCAAAATGCCTAGTTTATAATGCCTTTTATTATCAAATTCACAAAAAGTAACAAGAAATAACTTTAGTTTGTGGAGTCACAAAGTTTTGAGGATATGTGAATATCAAAATCTTGATCAAATAGGGCTCAATAAATAGTAAAATACTATCACTAATACTGATGACTATGATAAACATCATTGATATGTTCTTATGTTAAAACTATCATCAAAAGATCATCTAATTTTAGACGTTATATATATGACCGATACATCAACCTTGTGGAATAATCTTACTTCTAAATATCAAGATTCTAAGGAATTTAAGATATTGTATTTAAATAATTTATTATTTTTCACTAAGATGAAGGAAGGTGGCTTTGTTTATGAGTTTTTATTATAAATCAGGAACATTAGTGATCATTTGAAGGCTATGCAAAACCCTATTAATGAGAAAATTTTGATTGATCTAGTTATACAGAATCTTTCACCTTAATTTATGGAGTCCTTGCACATAATTATTGACATATAGACTTTTTACTTTGAAATTTTATCCACATTTCTATTGTAGAAGGAGAGACAATAGGAGCAAATAGTTCTGTCTACATCTAATTTTAAAGAGAGTGCATTATTCATCAAAGAAAAGGGTAATTAGTTTGGTAAAGTTAAAAAATATTATACAGAACCTTCACAAGTAAGTGATTGTAATAAAATATCTAAGTGGAAATGTTTTTATTGGAAGCAATGTGGGTAGCTTAAGAAAGATTGTAGGAAAAGATAATAAGATATGACTAAACCCAGAAAGAAAGCTAAACATGAAAATATACATATTGGAGGGGAAACACCTATTGATTTTTCATTCATGGCCTCTAGTGGTAATTATGTGGTGGATCGATCTTGGTATCTTAATTCAGGGGCATCTCACCATTATACATGCCATAAGGACTGGTATGTGGATTTTGTTGAAAAAAATAACTTAGTAATGAATATGTCTATTTGGGAGATAATAGAACTTACTTTGTGAAAGGGTATGATAATGTTTAGATCAATTTCAATGGTATTATCCAATATACATTTCAAAACATTAGGTATGTGCCTGATATAATCAATAATCTACTTTCAATTAGTGAGATTATAACAAAAAGTAATTTTTTGTTAAGTTTCAAGGGAAACAATGTTTAGTCAGCACCAAAGATAACAAGATTATTATAGTTGAGATTGGTGGCCAAAAGCTTTGTATAAGCTTGAAAATCCATAGAGGGCAAATGAAAGTACACTTGTAATGGTTGATATCACAAGTTCACTATGGCATGAAAGGTATGGGGATTTCTATTTCTAGTATTTGAATACATTAATAAATACTAAGATGGTTAAGTTGATTACTTTAATTAAGGATAGTCATCATGTATGTAATGGATGTAAATTAGGGAAGTAAGTTAGACATTCATTTGATGTTGGTAAATCTTGGAGAGCTAATGGAGTATTGGATATGGTTCATGCATATTTGCATGGTCTAATGTAGACACCTAGTCCTACTGAAGATTATTATTTTTTATTACTAGTTGATTATTTATCTAGGAAAAATTGGGTATACATTCGAGTAAAATAGTTACTACTTTTTTAACTTCACCTCTTAGAAAGCTATGGTTGAAAAATAGGTGGGATGACCAGTAAAATCTCTTAAAATTGATAATGGGGGTGAGTTCACCTTAAAATATTTCAAGGAATTTTGTGCCACTAAAGGCATAAATAGACAATATACTACCCCTTACACTCCGTAGTAAAATAGATTTGTAGAAAGTAGGAATAGGATGGTGATGGACATGTCTCATTGTATGGTTCAAAGTAGAAATTTCCAATATAAATATTGGGTAGAAGGAGTGAATACAACACTATATATTCTCAATATAAGTCCTTAAAAAGCATTAAATAATATGAATCCATAGGATTCTTTGTTAGGTCAAACTACAAATGTAAGTGATTTAATATTTTTTTGGTTATGTAGTATTTGTAATTATTTCTTGTCAAAAGAGAAGTAACTTGGATGCAAAAATCATAACATACATGTTTGTTAGATATAGTGAAAATTCCAAGGCCTAAAAATTACTTGATGTTTCCACTAAGAAAGTTGTGGTAAATAGGCATGTCATAGTAAATTAACAGATGCCATAATTCACAACAACTAGTATAGTTTTAGATATTGAGTCATTATTTCCTTCTAATGATTATATTGTAAATTGTGATGTGAAAGTTGACCAAGATTTTAGTTCATCAGTAGAATCAAATTCCAGGAATGGAATTATTGTAGGTCATTGTGATATTCCAACAAAACAACCAAAGAAGCCAAAGTGGTCATCTTCCATAATATATATAGTAAAGGAGGGCAACTTTCCACAAGGTGTGGAAGAAAGAAGATTTAAGTTAGGAAAGAATCTTGGTAATAGAGGTGAGCATGTTAATTTTTCTTTGACAACTACAATTTCATAGGCATTAGCTCTTAATTATTTTTTAGAGGCCAAAGAGAACCCTGAGTGGGAATCAACGATGTAATTGGAATATGATTCATTGATTAAAAATAAAACTTTGGAGCTAACAAAGCTTCCACCAAGAAAGAATTCCATTGGTTGTAAAGGGATTTATAAGGTAAAGTGTAAGTCATATGGTTTCATAGAAAAATATAAATATAGACTTGTTCCAAAAGGTTATGCATAAGAGTAAGGGTTTGATTATGAGGAGACTTGCTCCTACTACTAAGATGATAACTTTTCATTTGATTATTTTTATTAATGCTCAGTTTTGATGGTAGGTGCACTAAATGGATGTCAAGAGTATCTTCTTGAATGGTGATCTATAGGAGGAGGTCTACATGTCAAAGCCATAAGGGTTTCAAGTACTTCGTAAGGAACATCTTGTTTGCAGGTTGATTAAGTCCTTATATTGTCTTAAATAGGCTCTTCAAGCCTAGTATATGAAAATAGATTCTTACCATAGGGAGTCAAGTTTTAAAAGGTATAATTCTGAACCAACTCTCTATTTAAAAGTGTCTAGTGATGATATCATGATTCTCATTATATATGTTGATCATATATCCATCAATGGGAGTAGTGATAGTCTCATTCAATAGATGAAAGCTGATATTTGTTGTACTTTTAGACATGAAAAACTTAGGACTACTAAAATATTGTTTAGGTGTAGAGTTTTGGTTAGGTGATTTTGATATATTCATGTCACAAAATAGTAATTCCAAATCATTACTTGAAATTTTTATAATTATGGATTTTAATCCAACTAACACACCTACCAAAGTTGGAGTTAAGCTTTCATCAGACATGGTTTCCCCACTATTTAATGAAATGGTGTTTTGGTAGTTAGTGGGTAGTCTCATATATCTCACTACTACCAAATCAAATATTTGTTTTCTAGTAAGTTTTTTTTATCTCATTTCATGTCTAAACCATAGGAAGTACATTGGTTAGTTGCAAATTGGGTATTAAGATATGTAAAAGGTATTCTTGACTATGGCATAATGCATATTAAGTTTGTATATTTTGAGCTTTTAGGATATTCTAACTCTGATTAAGTAGGATCATTAGATTCAAGAAAATATACAATAGGCTATGTATTGACTCTTAGTTCAATATTTTTATCATGGTAGAGAAAAATTCAAATTAAAGTGGCATTATCCTCAATAGAAGTAGAGTATAAATATCTGGTTAGTGTAGGTTATGAAACTATGTGGATAAAGAAAATTTTGGAGGATATTCAATTTGATTCATCAAAGTCTACTCTAAATTTATGTGACAACTAGAGTGTTATAAAGATGATGAAGAATACAATATTCCATTCTAAGACCAAACACATTGAGGTTCACCATAATTACATCTGAAAATTGGTTACAAATGAAGACATGAGTCTCTTATACTACCCCACTATAGAGAAACCAACTGATATAATGACCAAACCACTTGGTTTAGACAAGTACATAAAATTCAAGGATAAACGTGGTGTTATTTATGGTTTAGTCATTAAGGGATGGTTTTAGCATATTATTATAAATACCTTAGGTTTATGACTAAGTTATATTACCTATGCATTTGGTTATAGTGGTTTTAACCACTTGGGTAAATGCGTTAGTTGGTTTGATGGGCTTAGCTATTTTATGCTACCTAGTGATTATTGTCTCACCCACCTCTTATATTCTTGGGTAGTTATTTTGTGTCTATTTAATAGACTTATAATGTATTGTTCATTACACTAGTTAATTGATTTATTCATCTCTTTTTCTAAAGCTAATATAAATAATAATCACTTCAATAAATATGTGTGCACACATGAGTGTGGATAATTATATATGAAGTAATAATTAATTGAATAATATTATATTAACTAATGATTGATTGAATAAATTCAAATATTTAATAATGAACCATAAGAGATAGTTTACTTGTCATTAATAAATACACCCATATAAAAAACATCACCAGGGATACTCCTTATTCACATACACTCACATAGGTAAACATACTTTGAACAAGTAAAGACAATACACTTGTATTCATTATGTCAAACAATTTATTTCTAGTTTAAATTTATAAGTTTGAACTTTAGATATGATATATCTATTCATAAACATATTTTTGTTTTATATATGTGTATATGTTATGACTATAAGACATTCAAATTTTATTTGAATATTTATACAATAAAACTATATATGATCCATAGATAAAAATTCAAGCCACATAAAATCCAAAACCCTAACTTAGAATCATAAAAAAAATCTTCTAAAAGTAAATAAATGTTTTGTTTTTCACTTCTAATGTTATTCATTCTATCATCTTCATTGTATCATCTATCTTGATGTTAATAAATCCAAATTAAACTATAATAAACTTCAATGATATACTTGATGAATATTTATTAAATTTAATGAAATTAAAAGACAAACTAAAGACATACATTCCATTTCGTTAAATTTGTCAAATTAAATATCCTTTATAGTGATAACATGGGATGTGTATGAATACACCAAAAATTAAAATCTAAGGCCACACTTCTTCCATCACTTTATGTATTGGAGCCCTATATTTGACATAAAAGTGATTGTTATCTTTCATTCTTAAAAGATATTAGTTTTTTGTGAATGTAAATATATTTGTAATAAAATACTCGTAGCCTAAAATTTCTTGAGAGTATTATAATCGTAAAAATCCTACAAACCCAGCTTAATATAATAATGAAATTATAAATAAAACTTAAAAAATCTATAATAAACATTAATGAATTTATAAATAAATCTTGCTAAAATTGTAAACCATGCAAAACCTTAACAATTCTCATGTAAATGACAAAATTATAGATTAAAATCATAAAATAAGATATTCCATTCTTCAATTTTGATCCTCCAAACATGTGTGTAAGAATAAATTGAAAAGAAAAAATTTATTTAAATATTTTAGAATAATAATAACCTAAAAAATTGAAACTTACCAAAACATTTCAAAGTATTAGCAACCTAAAAATGAAATCTAATACTGTTAAAAAACAAAAACACTGTTTAAAGTGAATAAAAAAGACCTAAGAGAATATTGTCTATTCTATGTAGTTGAAAATTTTGAAGAAACCAACAATCTCTTCTAGTTAAAATGAGAGTGATTATATTTATGTATATAAATAAAATATACGTGACCCAAAAATATGGTACACTTTTTTGAGGGAGTTACCAATAATGTAGTTTAACTAAAAATGTACAAGAGGTTAAATAGATTTCTTTCTGAAACTATATTCATGACCCATGTTATTTCACTTCATTCAAATTTATGTTAAAATGGTTGTAATTAAACCCTTTATTAAAAGTGTTTGGTTAAAACTTCCATAAGGAGACATGTTTGATCATGATTTTGACTATGAAATTCTCTATTTATGGTGTTTTATGTGCCATTCCCATGATCATTTATTGTGAGATTGTCACATAAAAGTAATGGCTGAAAAATAAGTTTTAAAATGAAGAATTTATAGAAGATATAAAGAAAGGGAAGAAAACACTACTCTTAACTTGAATGAGAAAGAGAAAATTAAAGTTGGATTCTATCTTAACCCTTTAGTAGTTTTAGGTTCCAAGAAGAAAGCATGTTGTCCAAAAAATAATTTATCAGAGATATGAAGATGACAAGTTGTTGTTATGCATTAGTAGAAAATAAATAAGACAAAATTTTGTTCAAATATAACTAGAAGTAGCATACATGTTAAAATAATATGTAGATGTTATACATGATGAGTTTCTACATTTTTTATCTCCAAATATGGACATTCAACATCATATTTAAATTTGTTTCTAGGATCAACTCTACCCAATCAACTACCTTATATGATGAGTCCAATAAAACATGTATTATTAAATATACATGTTATTGAATGACAAGAAATCTTTCAGTGAGGAAGATCATGAGTTTACGTGAAACAATAAAAATGCTAACTCCAATGAAAGATGGAACATGGAAAATGTGTGTGGATAGTAAAGAAATCAATAAAATCACCATTAAATACAAATTTCTTATATCTCACCTAGATGATATGATGGATGTGCTTCCAGGAGAAAAATATTTCACTAATATTGATCTAAGGAATAGCACTATCGGATTTGGATTCACGAAGGATATGAATGAAAAATGGCATTGAAGATTAGGTATGGCTAATATGAGTAGATGGTGATGCCATTTCGATTATCCAATATACCCACCACATTTATGAAGATGATAAACATAGTGCTAAGAGATTATATTGGTATTTTTTTGGAGGTTTATTTTTGACGAGATTTTCATATTTAGTAAGACTAAACAAGAGGAATTAAGGAATTTGAGAATGGTATTAGAATTGTTAATAAAGGAAAAGCTTTATGAAAATATATAGAAGTGAAATTTTATGCATAATACTTCAGTATGTTTTCAATTCGTAATTTCATAAGATGGTATTATACTAGATGAAGAAAAGTCAAAAATAATTATTAGTTTCCTATTCTAAAAAACATATCAGGGGTGAGAAGTTTCCTTGTTTTAGAAAAAATTTACATAAAATTCATTAATAAATTCATTGGTATTGTTTCACTAATAATAAATTTCATGATGGGAAAATAATTAATGTGGACAATAATAATAACATAAAACTTTAAACTGTTGAAGAAGAAGGTGACCAAAAAACATGTTTTATCATACCATATTTTGACATAGTGTTTGATGTAGATTGTGATGCTTCACATGTGGCTATTGGTCTTGTGTTAAGTCAATAAGCATTGCCAATAACATGTTTTAGTGCTAAATTGAATGAGGTGATAAATGATTATTATACATATAATGTTGAATTTTATATCATTGTACAAGCATTAAGATGATGGAGGCATTACCTGGTCTCTAATGATTTTATCATATATATATATATATATATATATATATATATATATATATATATATATATATATATATATATATATATATATATATATATATATACCATAAGACCTTGAAAGATATGAATACTCAAAAGAAATTAAATAGTATACATGTAAAGTTGGTGTCTTTCTTGAAGGAATATAATTTTTTTGAAAGAATTAAAAATTAGGAAGCTAATGCTTTGATTAGGTGAGTGTCATTGTTAACTAATATGGTGAGTGAAGTAGTTGGATTTGAAGTTGGTAAGGAATTGTATGATAGTAATTTAGATTTTGGAAAGATAGTTAAACAATGCAAGAACACATTATTAAAAAAGACATGTACTATTCATAATGAGTATCTTATACATGATGGTTATCTCTTAAAGGGAAAATAATTATGTATTAAATTTGGGTCTATGAGAGACAATATTTTAATATAATTATATAGTGGTGGTATGGGTGGACACTTTGGAAATCTTAAGATAATAGTTTAGTGGAGGAAAAGTATTTTTGGCCGAAAATGAGGAAAAATTTGTCAAGATATGTTTCAAGATGTAGGATGTGCCAAGTGATTAAAGGCCATGCAAAAATTGCAAAGTTATGAATGCCATTACCAATACAAAGAGTACTATAAACATATTTGAGTATAGACTTCATATTGAGGCTAAAAAACACACAAAGATGTAATGATTCAATTTTCATTTTTATAGAAATGTTTTTTAAGATGGTTAATTTTATTGCATGTAATAAATCTAATGGCACCACTAGATTACCAGATATTTTTTTAAAGGATGTGAGATTGGATGGTGTTCCAAGGACAATTACTTCATAAATGAATATAAAATTTCTAAGCATTTTTTGGAATATTCTATGAAATAATATATGAACTAAACTACAACTTAGTCATGGATACCACCTATAATCATATTCTAGATAAACAAAAGTATCAAATAGGAGCTTTGGAAATTTATTGAGATGTATAGTTGGAGAGAAGAGAAAGAAGTGGGTTTTGGATTTACAACAAGAAGAGTTTGCATATATAAGTTATGTGAATATATGAATAGAGAGATTCCTATTTCATACTATTTAGGATGAAAATCCTAAGGTTTTTAAATAATTTTTGAAATTACCAATTACATAATGAGTTAGTTATGATGCTTAAGCATTTACAAAACACATACAACATTTTCAAGAAGAACAAGAAAGTGAAAATAAAGATATGATAAATATAAGACATTAGAAGATATAACAAGAAGGGAAAATGTATTTAAATAAGGATATTTGGTGATGTTATTTTCCAGAAAAGAAATATTTCCCCAAATAACATAAAACAAGCTAAATTATAAAAATATTGGTCCATGTGGAATTGTGAATAAAACCAATGACAATGCTTATGAGGTGAGTTTACCATATAATTTTTGATATTTATCTAGTATTTAATATTTTAATATTTATACACATTTCATGGATATCATGATTAAGGGTAAGATTACGAAGAATTTGATCACAAGAAATAAGTACCAAGGAAGAAAATAAAAGATAGTGCAGTTCTTGATAAGAAGATAGTGCACATAATACAAGGTACTCATTACAGGTATTTGGTATAGTGAAAAGAACTATATTAGGAATAAAACACTTGAATTTAATAATGAGAGCTGAATAATATTGAGAATAAAAAATAATAGGAGTATATTCAAGGCAACTCATAGGAACTGAGTTGTTTTCAACTAGAGGATAATGTTGTAGACACCTATCTTGTGGAGGCCACAACTTTAGATCTGATAACCCATTTCATTTCTCATTTTCATTAAAATAAACATATATGATAGAATAATGTATCCATAATACCATATAAATTTTAGGTTTAATTTATATATATATATATATATATATATATATATATATATATATATATATATATATATATATATATATATATATATATATATATATATATATATATATATATATATATATATATATATATATATATATATATATATATATATATATATATATTCAAGACCATAAGTGATCATCTAGAGGTCCAAAATTATATTTTAGTGTTTGTTTTTTAAAAAAATATAATTTTAGACATTAAATATATTTGAAGTTATACATGAACTTGAGTTGAAATGTATAGTTTTAGTTTTGTGTGTATGGGATAAGTGGATATTTTTAGGCTTGTCCAAGATTTCATATAAAATTTAATAAAAATTGCAACTGCCAAAATTGCTTGAAAAAGTTACTAAAAATAGCAGTTGGAAAAAATAGCAAAGCTAGTTAACTCCAGGTAGTTTCTAACTTATTTTGTTTTTTTAAATTTCACATGTCAAATTAATTTTTAATTTGATATTTATTTAAAGACTCTTATGTAATGCTTGTAATTATTCATGAATAATCAATAAAGATTAGTGTTTACTAAATTATGAGTAAATTGTACCTATTAAGATTTTTTATTTTCTATTCTCTAGTTTTGTCAAGTGACTAAAACAAATGCAAAAAGAATTGAAACTTCTTATGTGTATATTTTTCAACTATATAACTAGTTTTAATATCAATTATATGTTGCTTTGGAAAGCTATTTATTTTAAGTTGAATGATCATTTTATTTACTTAATGATTGTTTCATTGGTCACTATATTTAAATTTAATTATTGAGGATGAAATATTTTATTCAGTCACAATAATGAAAAAACTATATTTTAATACATTACATATTATTGAATGACTAAAATATTCTTCATATTAAGCAAAATGTAAAACACCTATTACATACTATATTATATTTTAAGCTTATATATCTAGTGTACAATAGAAAATATGATTATAGAGAAAATCTATGAACTAGTTTAAGATACATACATGTTCATAGATTCTAAAATAAACATCACATACCTAAAAAAAATTAAACGTAAGTGAAAATTATAAGGTGACATTATAAAACAATAGAAAATATAATTGCATAATTCCAAATACCTATAAATTACCATATTAAATTCTAAATATTATATATGGATTACAAAATAAAATATTGATCCCATAACTCTAAAGACATGTCTATTACTGAGGATGTAAGATAACTATTACCTACCTTATTATGTTTTAAGATTGTTTATGCATTGTGGACATTGTGTATTATATGTTACAGATGAATTAGGATTTTAATTGGCCTAATTTTTTGGATTTAGAGATCATAACAAACATTGTGAAGGTTTTTACCCATTTACAACAAGCATTTCAATATCAATTTTTAGTCTTACTTCCTTTATTTTAAAAAATGTAAGTTATCAGAGGGACCAATGAATCTAGAAGAAGAATTTTATTCTGGGACTACATTTTCTAGCATTAATTGGACCAAGACATGGTATTACTAGGGATAATTTGGATAATTTAATGCATGGTGGTTGGATATCTAAGCAATGATCATCTCACACCCCTAAGATACCAAGCAGGTTATGCAATGCCAAGGGAGACATGTAATTGTGACAAAATTACATAATGGTATTTAGATCAAAGGTCATAAGTTTCCCAAATTAGATGAAACTCCAATAACATTTTTCATCATTATTTTTGATGCATAGGGAAACATTTTATGATAGAAATCCATAGCGTCTAGATCAGTACAACCTATGGAATCCATACCTCCAAGGGTACAATAAACTATGCTTATGCAAGTACAAGCTTAACCATAGGCACCACCACAAACAAAAGCGACTCCATAATATGCCAAGAAAGGTAATCAAAAGGCACCAACATGAATAAATTCACCAACGCAACCAAAGAAGAGGACACACATTACAAATTCATGGATAGATAATAAACACATTCCAAAGATAGTTGTTAAGTGTGATGTGGTAGAATTAGGAGATGAGGAGGAATAGGTCTTGTAGTCTATGCTAAAGACATGAAAAATTATGTTTATGAGTAAGACGAGGAAAAAGTGTTCTTATTTTAGAAGATAATGCACACCTACAAATGCAAAACTAGGTAAATAAATATTTTTAGGTAGATATATCTCAACCACCCTCATCCATAATTATAGATACTATTTTATAAGCAGTAGTGTGCCAATGGTTTCAATAATAAATTTTCCAAATGAATCTAGATATAGGATACTCTTTTGTGCATGAAATTGATCTTTTAGCATAAGAAACTACACCTTCATTCTTAATACATAGACCAAAGACTGATGCTACATCTAGAATATCTCCAAAAAATGAAGATAGGATGTTGTCCTTTGTAGATACATCGTATGAGAGTATAACACAATAATATTAAGGATCCCAACAACAAGGTTAGGTCCAGACTATGAAGAGGCCAAAGAAGACTCCCACTACCCTGCTATCTTCCAGAAAGTATTTTTTTAAAGAGGTAATATTTTGGAATCATCCTCTTCAGAATATTGATATTTATGTAAATTACTTGACTTACCATCTCCCATCAAGGATCTTAAAGAGATCAATTTCCCATAGTCTAAGTAGAAAATAGATGAAATAGATGTCATAACACAAAAATAAGTTGTACAAGAGTAAGATGAACAAGCTAAGGCACAAAAAGAGGTTTAAAATAAAGTGAAAGAAGAGAATAATAAAAACAAAAAAGAGGTAAATCACAAGGTTACCAAGGAGGAAGAGTGGTGAAAATAATAGGTTGAAGAGGAGGAGAGTAGGTAAAAAGTTGAGGAAGCATATGCTCAAAATAAAAGATCCAAATAAGTGGAGGCAAAAAAGAAATAAGAAGTAAACAACATGAAAAATAAAATCAAGAAGCATAAGCAACTAAAAAAAATATGAAGCAACAATACATGCAACGGCTCAAGAGGAGAAAAAGTCGAAACTAGCTCTATACACCCAAGATGAACAAGTTAAGTGTTAAGTGGAGGAGAAGGAAGATAAAGATAAATTTAAGGATAAAGTATAAGCTAAATCCAATTTTGAGGAAAAAATTAAGGTTAAGGCAAAAATGGAGGATGAATATAAGGCTAAGGTGGAAGTAAAAACTAAATAAGTAGTAAAGTGTGTATCACAAAAATAATTTATGACATAATAAGTGACCAAGACTACCAAGATGATGCAAATAATTGAGACCTAGGAGACATTACCCACACCTCAAGGCTTAGAATCTGCTTAGGGAGGTGTTTAGGATTGGGCCTCTCAACTAACACCTCAAATAACTAGTCAATAGCTATGGGAAGTCCCTATATCTTCTACTTAGTGTACACCATTTTATCTTACCATAGCATAGATTAATAAGGAACCTATCCTATCTCTAAATTATACCATGGCTCTATCTACAATAGTGCATGAGGTATCTATAAATATTTCTCAATTTTCATAGGCTAAAAAATGAAGGCATAACTACTTTTTAGGAATCAATAACTTAGAAGGATTCAACCTTAGAACAAGAAGTCTTTCTTCTATGGGAGGATAATGCAGACATATACCTTGACTTTTGTATTTCTCACTATCTCATCAATAGCATTTACCATATATTGGTTACTCAAGTCCTAGATGACCAAGCCATGTTAGAGTAAAAGTAGTTCTTGACTCTTATCCCAACTAACAAAGGACTAAAATATAATAGAAAAGTTGCAATCACTTTGAAGTAAAAGTATTAACATCAAATAAAAAATAAAGGAATGTTTAAGCTCTTGCAATAATATGAGAAACTATTGGATATAGTTGTGTTTCAAGCTAAGAACATCTCCCAAGGAACACTTAATTCTAGAAGTAACACTCACCAATTTCATTGTCTGAATCCAAGATAGAATTTGATAGGGAAGACAAAGACAAATTTATAATGGAATATTAATCAATTGCCTCTGCATCAATGGATGATGCACTCAAGTAGTTACTTGATTCATGGTACAAGGTTATGTACAAATTATAAACCTAATAAAATGGGATTCTATACAGCACATTTATTACCATTCAAATGCAAATTCATGTGGATTGGTTGGTGGAGTTAACCTAGGACATCTAGGTAAATTATAAAATTATAAGACACATATCACCATCATAGAATATGAAGATATTTAAAATCTAATGGTGACCCAAGTTTTACTACACACATTATACACTATGGTGCAGGATGTGCTTACTGACTAGAAAATGTTTAATCAAGATTTATCCCAGCTCGATAACTCCATTGCATAGCTTATGGAATATCATCAATTTATTTATCCTTAGAACTTTTAATAGGTAATCCAATAGATTAAGGTTTATAGCTATGTCTCAAGTAGAAACCCAATGGAAACTATAACCTATACCAACATTCTCTATAACACTAATTTCACCTTCTAAATCTTAATCAGTATCAACATCACATCAATCTTAGGCATACCCAACTCAAATCATACAACCACCTACTTAATAGGTACTATGCACTTTGACTTTTTCAAAATTTCCAATTTTTTTACATTTCAATAAGATGGCCTTAAGCATTAGGATTAGGGCCAAGTTTTTTGAAAACCCATAAAGGGTGACCATCTAGTTAAGTTAGTCTATGGAACACATTTTAGATTGGTAGGATATTATGTTATTTAGTTGAAAACCTAAAATGGTGACTAAACAGTGCATAAAGGGTGAAAACTGGTAAATGGAACTTAGAGCTATAACTAAAACTCTTGTTTTTGGCATAGTTTCTTAGTGTAGTCAAAGTTTTCAAGCTTAGTTTAGGATACCTTTGTTGTGACTTTATCTCAGGGTGAGATAATTGTTTAAGTCTGGCAAAGTTTTGGGATTATAATATGGCTACCAAAATTGCAGAGTGTAATTAATGGATACATGTGTGATTTACACTATTTTGTCTCTTACATACCTTTTTGTATGTACTTAGCCCTTGTAATCATAGTAATAGGTTTCAGAATGTGAATAATATTTCTTATGGATGTAGTGAAATGTTGTAATATGAAGTGATAATTATTTCTAAAATCTTTATATATAACAATCAATTATATTATGAAATGGTTATGATGTGATAGAGATTAATATACAGTTATGAAATGGTTTCACATACTTCTCTTTTATGGTTGTTCTATGTGAAATAATGCTATGATTTTTAGATTTATTAGTCATACAAATCTCATCGAGTGTTTTATATCTAATAATCTTACATTTTCTACTTTTTTATTCCAATTTTAATTAATTGATGGATAAGTTAAATCTGATCTACAATTTATAATATTATTTTATCATGTATTGCACTAGCTATCTCTGTATTAGCATGTTCTGATGGGTTTTATAGGAACTTCTACTAATAATAATGTTGAATGTTATGCCATTTTAAAAGCATTAAGATGATGGAGGCATTACCTAGTGCCTAATGAGTTTATTGCATTTATAGACCATGAGGGCTTGATATATGTGAACACTCAAAAGAAATTAAATAGTAGACATGTAAAGTCAGTGTCTTTCTTGTAGGGACATAATTGTTTTTGAAAGCATAAAAAAAGAAAAAAATAATAAGGTAGCTAATGCTTTGAGTAGATGCCTATCATTTTTCACTACCATGATGAGTGAATTAGTTGTATTTGAAGTTGTTAAAGAATTATATGATAATTTAATCTATATTTTTGAAATATAGTTAAAAAATGCAAGAATCCATTAGCAAGTGAGATAGGTACTATTCATGATGAGTATTTAATACATTATTATTATCTCTTGAAGGGAAAAATCTAAATTGTATTTGGGTCTATGAAAGACAATATTATAATAGAATTATCTAATAGTGGTTTGGCTGGAAACTTTGGGAATATTAAGATAATAGATTCAATGGAGGAGAAATGTTTTTGGCCAAAAATGAAGAGAGATATGGCAAGGTATGTTTCAATATGTAGGATATTCCAAGCAAATAAAGATCAAGCAAAAAAAACATAAGGTTATGAATGACATTATCAATACCAAGAGGACCATAAATAGATTTTAGCATACACTTCATGTTGGGGCTACAAAACACACAAATAGGTAATGACTTAATTTTTTTTGTTATAGATAGGTTTTTTAAGATGGTTAATTCTATTACATATAATAAAACCAATGATTCCACTAGAGTATCATATATCTTCTTTTTTTTCAAATTGAGATTAGATGGCATTCGAAATACCATTACTTAATATACGAATACAAACTTTTTAATTCATTTTTGGAGGACTCTATGAAATAATATGGGAACTAAACTCAAACTTAGTAATTCATACCACCCACAATCAGATGTTAGACAAATAAATGAATCAAATAAGAGCTCTAGAAATTTGTTGAGATGTATAGTTGGAGAGAATTCTAGGTAATAGAACTTGGATTTACAACAAGCAGAGTTTGCATATAATAGTTTTATGAATATATCAATAGGGAAGTCCCTATTTCATTACATTTATGGTAGAAATACTAAGGGTTTTTTAGATTTGATACAATTAACACTTTTGGCACTAGTTAGTGATGATGCATAAGCATTTTCAAAACACTTACAATAGTTGCAAGAAGAATGAAGAATAAATCTACAAGAAAGTAATGAAAAGTATAAGGAAGTAAAATATGTAACAAGAAGTGCAAAGGTATTTTAAGAAGGATATTTAGAGATAGGGTATTTTTTAGAAAATAAATGTTTCCCAAAATAACATACAAAAAAAACTAAATTATAAAAATATTAGTCCATGTAGAATTGTGAAGAAAAACAATGATTACTTATGAGATGAGTTTTGCACATAATTTTGATATTTATCTAGTATTTAATTTTTTAAGATTCATATGCATTTCATTGATAACATGATGAAGGGAAAGAAGATGAAGAAGGTGAATGGAATAAATAGGTACCATGGAAGAATAAAAAAATGATAGTACATGTTCATGATAATAAGATAGTGAACATAATACAAGCTAGTTGTAACAAGTATTTGGTACAATGGGAAAGACAATAGTAGGATGAAAACACTTGAATTTAAGAATGATATTTGAAGAATATTGATAATAATATATGATAGGATTATAATCGAGGCAACTCATAGGTGTTGAGTTATTTCAACTAGAGGACAACATTGTAGACATCTAACTTGAGGAGGCCATAACTTTAGATCTAAGAACATGTTTGAGCTCTGGTTTTTCATTAAAATGAAGATATCAAATAGCATATTATATCCATAATCTTCTCTAGCTAGTTATGGTCAATTTACACATATTTTTTAGACCATAAGTGATCATCTAGAGGTCCAAAATTATACTTTAGTATTTTTCAAAAAAAATAGAATCTTAGACATTATACATAAAATTAAGATAAAATTTTTGCATTGGTTTTAATTTGTTTTGTAAGGGATAATTTAATATTTGTAGGCCCATCCAAGCTTGCATGTGAAATTTAATAAAAATAGTGAATGTTGAACTTGCATGAAAAAATAATTAAAAATAGTAGTTGGCAAAAATAGCAGGGCCAATTAACTTCAAGTAGTTTTTGATTTTTTTTTTTCTAAATTTCACATATCAACTCAATTTTTTAGTTTAAGTTTATTTAAATACTCTTATGTAATGCTTTTAATTATTCATGAAGAATAAAAAATAATAGTGTTTATGAAATTATGAGTAAATTATGCCTATTGATATTTTTAATTTTCTAGTTTCATCAATTACCTAAATCAAATGTAAAAATAATTTAAAGTTATTATGTGTATATTTTTTGAGTATAGAAATGGTTGTAAATGAATCTTGAATGTTGCTTTGGAAAACAATTTCTTTTAAGTTGAATGAGAATTTTGTTTACTACAAGATTGTTTCATAGGACACAATTTAAATTTGAATGTGGAGTTGAAATATTATATTCACTAAGAATGTTATGCTATTCGTATATATACATACATTTCATTACATTGTTTCAAATAAAATTTTAGCGTAACATGAAAAGCAAATAGATAACTTAATATTATAATGTATTGTAATGTAAAAGGTAGATAAACATATTACTTTATTACATTGATTATTTTTTATTATTAGTAAAAAGGGATTTGACAAGGACCCTACCCTTTACAAGGAAAGAGAGATTAAGACAATAAAAACTCAATGAAGCTTCCTCTACCAATAGCAAAAAAAAAAAAAAACTACAAAAATTCTGATAATATGTTGTAAATATACTATAGAACATATAAGAAACTAAAACAAACCAAAAACCCTCACATATTATTCTCTTTTTGAGACCTAAGAGTCATATTCATTAGTTATACATCCATTTTGCCCTTTCCTCTTCTTATGTTGCTTACCAGCTTCAATTCTCCCCATTCCCCTGAATCTAGAAGTATGGGAATGGAGACTTCCAATATATTAATTGGTTTTTGATTCAACACTGGAACTAACAATCCATCACCTTCAACATTAGTTGAATGAATGTGTTTTAAATAAATCCAAGCCACCAAGCCTTCACCAAAATCAATACTTTCATTTTTTTTCTATAGATTCATTCTTCAGCAAAGCTACAAACTCCTTAAACGAAGACTCTACACAAGGATCTATATTATTATGGGCAGTGTCCACAACTTCCATAGGTGTTTCAAGGACCACATCAGGGTCTTCACTTTCATCCTCACTTTCAATAGGAACATCAACATTATTATATTCAATCTTAGCTTTCTTCCACCAATTATTAATTTGTTGATATGTAATACTTGGACAATCATTGATTAAATGCCCAGTTTGAAAACATCTTTGACATCTAAAAGGTACTCCTTCAAATCCAAGTGTCTGAATCCAATATCTATCCCCAACTTTCAACTCCACCTATGTAGGGAGCTCCTTGGAGATGTCTACATTTATCAATATGTGGGAAAAGGTATAATGTCCCCGTTCTTTTATTACAACATCAACCATCCAAAATTCCACAATAGTATTTCCTATAGCATTAAACACAATACTTTCCAAAAATTGAAGAGGAAGATTAGGCAACCAAATCAAAATAGGTTTTGTTTTAAAAAATTCTATGTAAGGGCTGAAATTTGGATGCCATGGATTAACAAGAAGAATGCGATTGTCCCATCTCCATAAAAATCATTGAAAATGGGCTCTTTATCTTTTATAGAATCAAAATGAAGATTCCTCTAGCACAAGGTTAGATCTCAATCTTATGTTCCACTAGATTCAACGAGTTTTTCAAAATCCATCTATAAAGGGCTAGAATACTAGGCAAAAAAAACATTGAATTGATAGATCAGATCCATAGTTGAGAACCTATCTTCCATCTCTAAGATTACATTCAACTCTTCTTCATCAAACTAGACTGCAGGAATAGATTTTACAAGTATTAATAGAATAATCTTTTTTTTTCTTGCAACAACCTTAGCAAAGGAGAGTCATCAAGTCTCCCCTACCTTTCCCATGTTTATGACATTGCTTGTGTGTTTCCTTTGCTTTCAACATTTTACTTTTACCATCAAAATACATAAAAATATTTCTCATATTTATTTAATCTTATTAAAATTATTATACAATAGAAAAAAGATAATGTCAACTTGATTACAAGATTTAGTGTAACACAAGTGCATATTTTTGTAAAGAGATTAAACATTCCCATGTTAATTTTATATAAAAATATATTTTCAAATATGTTCCGAACTTTATGTCATAATGCGAAAAAGTCAACTTTCCTCTACGGTAACCAATTAAAACAAAAGAATGAATAAAATCTGTTATCTAACATCCCCACCAAAAATTAAAAAAAGAAAATAAACGGAATGGGCAACCCAAATTAGAAAAATAAAATTACCTAATACATTAGGTATAATTGAATAACTAGCCAAAAATAAATAAAAGGGAGGCCTGAAATTAAGCAGAATATAAAACACCTAATACATACCATATTATATTCTAAGACTCTATATCTATTATACAATTAAAAAAATGGTTATAAAACGAAACTATGAACCAATCTAAGATACCTGCATATTCCACATCACACACCCGCATTACGCGGCCACATTACATAACAATAGGATAGGTGATCTCATAACTCCAAGACATGTCTGTTACTGATGGTGTAAAACACCTATTACCTACCTTATTATATTCTAAGAATGTTTATGCATTACACACAAGAAAATATGATTGCAGGCCTGCATTACACAATAGAAAAAAGATGATTGCATGATTTTAAATTAGTCAAGTCTCCTGCAGGATGTAAAACCCATGTGAACTTAGAAGCAATTAGACACTTTCAGTACAGGAATTGCGAAAAGGTTTTCTTTTCTGCTAAGGGATGTTCCAAGGGCTTCGCTCATATCCAACTGGGAGGGATCGCTTTCAAGTCTCCAGTCAAAGCAGTGCATCAACTGAGCCAGCATGAGCTCCATAATTCCCATGGCCATTAGTGCCCCAGGGCATCCCCTTCTTCCTGCCCCAAATGGAAGCATCTCAAAGTCTTGGCCTTTAATATTAATATCTCTGCCTATAAATCTTTCAGGCTTAAATGCCAAAGGATCTTCCCATACCGCTGGATCTCTTCCAATCGCCCAGACGTTGACCATAAGCCTTGTTTTTTGGGGTATAGTAAATCTTTGAGGTCCTACAATGCAAGCTTCTCTACATTCGTGGGGAACCATTAATGGCGCAGGTGGATATAATCGTAAGGATTCGTTAAGAACACATTTGAGATACTCCATATTGGCCAGATCAGATTCTTTGACAGCATGGCTTTTGCCCACTACAGATTCAATTTCTTCCTGCAACTTTCTCGCCACATGAGGATTTCTCACCATCTCAGACATTGTCCATTCTAAAGAAGTAGCTGTGGTCGTTATTCCACCGATGAACATGTCCTGCCCAAATAAAGAAAATCTCAATACGTTAAATAATATTATTTTATGCGCTTAGAACATCAATAGTACCAAATATGCGCAATAGTAAAATGGGCAAATGGCATACAAAAATTATTGCTTTAATATTCTCTCGTTGAAGGTTGAGGGGATCAGTCTGAGCCATATCCAGCAGCACATCCACGAAGTCCTTCACATTTGATCCATACTTGCGCTTCCCACTAACATGTTCATCTATTATTTTTTGAATGACTCTGTCGAAGAACGAGTGCACCTTCTTCATCCTGCGCTTGACGCCTTGCAAATCGAACCAATCTATGTAAGGAATATAGTCTCCAATGTTAACTTGTAGGATTATAGCTACAACCTCCTGCGCCATATCTCTCAAATCGTTGTCGCCGCCAACCACATCATCCTCAGAATATTTTGTTCCTGCCAGGATCCGCCAAATTACAGCGGAGGACAGGGAATCTATGGCCTTGCTAACATTGACAGCAACTCTGCCCTGCTCGCTCTTCTCCCAAATGCGACTCATCACTGCAGAAACCTCTTCCTCTCTTATTGATCTGAAGGACTCCAACCTTTTAGGACTCAACAATTCTGTCATGCATATTTTTCTAACCCGTCTCCAGTAATCTCCATAGGGGACAAATCCCATGTCCTTGTAATTATAAGCCAGATATTTTCCAGCGGCCAATCTGGGTCTGCTAGCAAAAGCCAAATCGTGAGTTTTTAGAAACTCTTTGGCCATCTCTGTAGAAGACACCACCAGGGTAGGAAAATAACCGAGTCTCAAGTACATGATGGGCCCATATTTGTTACCAAGATTTTGAAGAGAACGATGGGGAAGCCTTCCCATCTGGTGGAGATTTCCTATGATAGGCCATGAAAATGGGCCAGGGGGCAATCTTGACGCACTACTGGTTCTAAACATGTGGAAAATGTAGAAGAAAAGTAAGATTGTGAGAACAGCTATAAGTGTTGCAGGAGCATCAGCTGCTACTGCTTCAATCAATACAGAAAATGCCATATTGAATTGCAACAGTGCCCGGTTTCGATGACTTGTCTTTAAATCTTCTAAGGTTGAAATGACTGAGAGTCTGAGGACTGCGGATTAATTGCAATGAAAAGGCGATATAGCAGGTAACTGTTTATTCATCGAAGGCAATTATTTACCTATGCGTGGGACATCATTCAATAAATACAAACAACGACGTGACCGAGCAGTGACGGAATCTTTCATATAATTCTGGTCTTCAACTTACATATATTAAATACAAACAAGGACGTGACTGAGCAGTGATTGTAGGGACGACATGTTTCAAATGTTTAGCATAACTAGCAGGAACGTTTGGTGTGGAGTGTGGACAGCCACACTCGACGTTGACCCTACGACTGGTCTTATCCAATTCTTTGTCATTTTGCCTCCACTTTATCAGGGTTAACTGCATGTATTTGTCTTAAAGCGTTGTTTGCATTAAACACATATATATGCCTTTAACTGTGATTGTTAGTAATCAAGGAAAAACCAACTTCACTTCTCATTATTTTCAAATCCCGCATGCATTTCCAAGCTCCTTGGAACCCACCCTTCATGATCATAGTTGCCCTCATCCTCACCACATTACTATACCAGGAAGGAGTGAAATGCATTGATGATTTATTGAATATTAGAAAGGCATATATATACAATGAGAATTCAGTTAGTTGATAATGGCAGTAATAACCAACCAAACCAAACTGCTAACAAACAATGTAATATATAATTAGCTTGATAACTAGTTATGCTAACATTCTCCCCTTTATTACATTGTTTTTACAAATGTACCCTCAAAATAGATCAAATTTCACCTTGCCAAGTGACTTGGTGAGTATATTTGCTACCTATGAATCTGTTGGGCAGTGCTAGAGCTGAATGTGGTGGTTCAAGATTTGTTCTCAAATATAATGGCATTGGACCTCAATGTGTTTGGTCCTCTCATGAAATACTAGATTCTTGACAAACTTTAACACACCTTGTTTATCATAGAAAAGAACTGGTGGCTTATTTTTATGAATGTTTATGTCAAATAGAATGCAACATAACCATATTGCCTCGAACATAGCTCTTTGTGTGGCACGGTATTCTACCTCTATGAATGAGAGAGCAACTACAGATTGATTCTTAGTTATCCACAAAATTGGTCTAGATCTAAGATGAAAAATATACCCTGAGGTTGATTTCCTGTTATCAACAGATCTAGCATAGTCTGAGTCTGTGTATCCCTACAAGAAGAAATTTGAATTCTTCTTGTATTCCAGACCATAATCAATTGTATCTCAGACATATCTCAAAACATGCTTCATTGTAGCTTTATATTTATCGATAGATCCATCTGCCTTGTATTTTGTCTTGAAAATCCACTTGCAACCAATAGATTTGTTTGCTACAGGCATATTGATAAGTTTCCACATCCCATTTTTGATTAGGGCATCATATTCAACATCTATGGCCTTCTTCCACTGAGGTTGACATAAAGTCTCTCATGCTATTTCTGGTTCAATGTTGTTAAATACTAAACTCATATGTGCAAGATTAACTTCCTATCTTGCCTGGCTTCTAGTTGATGAAGTATTTAGATTAGAGTTCAAGTGGGAGTCCATGATGGTGTACTCTACCCATTTTGGATGTTGATATTCTTATTGATTTGATGAAGAATTGTCTTCTAGATTTCCAAGATCAATGAACAATTCTCCTTGTAGCATGCCTTCTTTGTGAGAAGATTCTTCATTCTCATCATCTAATTATGCGAACAGTCAATGGAAGGTGGTATGTTCTAACTCCATCTATGGCAATGAGTCGAATAATGACTTGTCACAAACTACATCTCAACTTTCATATATCTTCTTTGTCTCAGGATTTATGAGATGATATACTTCTAATGTAGTATTGTACCCCAATAGAAGGCACTAGAGCATCATTGGTTTGATCTTCTTCCTCTTTATAGCAGGGACATGCATATAAGATGCACAATGAAATAATCTAAGATGAGAGATCAAAGTTTTATGACCACTCCATACATCTTTCAGTGTCTTGTCCTGTAAGATATTTGTAGGTACCCTGTCAAGAAGATATATAGCTATCTGAACTACTTTTGCCTATAATGGTGTATCCAACTTTGTAGTGGAAAGCATGAAATGAGCCATCTCCATGTTTGAACAATTTCATCACTCTATAATTCCATTCTGATGTGGCATATAGGGAATAGTCAAGTGTTGTTTGATGTTGTGTTACTTCAAGAATGCTAAGAATTCCTTTGATGTGAATTCCCCCCTCGATCTAAGCAAATGAGTTGAAGAGGCCTCCCTGACTGGGTGATAGCAATGTGGTAGAAGACCTTAAAATGAGTTAAGGCTTCACTCTTCTAAAAAAATAACACCCATGTCTTTCAAGATAAATCATCAAAGAATAATAGAAAGTACTTGAATCCTTAGAAAGAAGCTAGCATGGGCCCACATAGATCGCTATGTACCACATCAAGATGGTCCTTGGCTTGTGAGGAAATTAGCTCGAATGAAACCCTATGTTGTTTTCCATCTAGACATCTAGAGAAAATAGGCAAAAAATGATATTGTTGAGGAGGTCCACTGATTATGGCCTTAGAGTTGAGCTAGTACAAAGAACCAACAGGAAGGTGCCCATATCGATAATGCCACAATGCTGTAGATTCTACTATAGAGACATAAAAAGCAACAATATTAGATGAAACTACATCTAGGGTAAATAATTGATCCTTCAAAAAATCTCTATCAATGACTTGATCATCCTATGAGAGGAGACAAGATTTTGTGCCATTCTTGATCATGAACTCTACCTTAACCTTATGATTCAAAAGTTGACTTATAGATAAGAAATTTGTTGTCAAGCCAGAGATAAATAGTACCTTTATGAGAGTACAGGTTCGTGTTTCCAGAGGATTGGTGATAGTGCCAATTCCTTTTGTAACATACTCTTTTTCATTTATAATTTGAACTCAATCTACAATTTGTTGAGTAGATAGTGACTCAAATAACTCCTTGCATCCTATCATATGCTTGTTAGTGCTAGAGTCAATCAACTAAACATTGCCAATCATGACCAATTTAAGGAATTACATCCATCTTTAATAACAATCATGATTTTGATTGTGCACCAAATTCAACTGAAAGAATATTTGGTTCAATATGATCTATGAAATTTAGTCCAAACAAGCCTTGTGTAAGAAATTTCATCCTTCTACTATCAATAGGGGGCTTTGTTGGTCCCAAATACATAACATATTGAATCAACCAAGTATTTAGTTGATTTGAATATACAATTATGGCCAACCAAGGCTTATGCAAGTAACTGAATACATCTAATGCCAATTACAACTTCATTGGCCCCAATTGTAAACTATTTCCAACTAATCATGTATTTAGTTTTATCTTATACATAATTGGGGCCAACTGAGCCTCATGAAAGTAATTTTATCGATATAATGTTGTATTTGGGTTCATTAGCCCCAATTGCACACCATATTGAGCCAATTAAGTATTTAGGTTCAATATGATATGCAATTAGGGCCACTCAATCCCCAAGCAAGGAATTACATCCATCTAATGTCATTTGGGGCTCTAATTACACCATGTGGAATCAATTGATATTTTTTTCAATACTATACACAATTGAGGACAACTAAGTCCTATGTAATTAACTACATCCACCTAAAATATCAATCAAGGCATTTTTCACCCCATGCAATGAATTGTGACCATCTAATTTGTATATTATGGATATTTTCCCCTAATTGCACATCATATTTAACCAATCAGGTATTTTCTTTAGTACAATCTATAATTAAGAGTAATTGGTCCCCATGCAAAGAATTCCTTCAATATAATGTCAATTAGGGCTTTGATAGCACACCATTTTAAACTAATTGAATATTTACTTCAATCCAATACACAATCAGGGTTAAATGAGCCTTGAGAAAGGAATTATGTCCATATGATGTCTATTGGGTCTCTAATTGCACACCATATATAAAAAACCAAGTATTTAGTTTGGTTTGATACATAGTTGGGGACAACCAAGCTCCATCCAAGGAAATATGTCCATCTAATGTCAATTTGGGATCTATTGCCCTGATTACACACCATATTGGGACCAAAGGAACAATAAATTGATTCGTAGATTAATACATCTCCAATTATCATTCAATGCTATCAATTATTGACAAGAACATTGGTCCCAAACAACAATCTTAATTTGAAACCAATATTTGATCTTAAGACTATTAGGCCTAATGGATCCTATTTAGGTTTTAGGATATTGAGAATATATAACACGATTGCATTATTAACGCAGTTAATAACATGACCGTGTTATTAATGCAATTGTGACATTTGAATTTGAATTCAATTCCCGTACCTTTTGGCTCGGGAATGACTTGGTTTCCCAAGCCAAAGGCTTGGACTGTCAATGTGCATTCGAGTTTTGAAAGGTATGAAAATAAACAACAAATTTCAAATTTGATTGCCAAATACACTAAGAATTTCAACGTGAAAATTAAAAAACTTGATACCGTCATGACGAGCACGCTTTCCTCTTTCGAAAAATATGATTCTTATAATTTTTGGACAAATTTAAGGTTTCAAACTATATTTATTTCTAACTATGCCTTTTTTACACCACTACATGCCACAAACATACATGCCTATACATGTTCATGTAATTTGTCTTTCGTTGATCCAAGTGAAAAACAAATTATATGGTGATGTATTACGCATAATTATACACACATTCAATTTTTTTTTTTTTTTTTTTTTTTGAGGTAGTAAGGCGTGACTCATGGATGACTATTCATTTCTTTATCAGTTTTTAGGATCTATTTACTTGCAAAGTTCATAAAAAATAAAGTATTCATTGACGTCTACACGACCATCACACTTTGAAACCTGGTGGTTTAATTTTTGAGCTTTGCGCTGACATCTGCATGATCGTCATTGATGTCTGCACAAACGTCAATGACGTCCATGCGACTGTCACAATTTGAACCTCAATCGTTAATTAACACAAGCTTTATTTTGACGTCCACACCATCGCCAATGACATCCGTGCAACCGTCACACTTTCAAATTAAAAGTCAAAAAGTCAAGAACCTTGAGACAAACCGACATTCACCAAATAACATGATCTCAAAACTCGAATGCAAAATCCAATAATAAATTATTCTACCCTACAAAAAGACAAGTACTCTCATTATAATGTAACTCTTATTATTTTATACTTGTGCAAATTTATAATGGCACTCCAAAAGTTAAGCCCAATATGATTTTATTGTACTTTTTGCTTGTTATGAAAACATACGTTATATTTCTTAAGAAGCAAAAACAGAAACGGAAAATTTAGTACAACGACAAAAACAGAAACGGAAAATTTTGAGAAAAAAGGTGCGAATTAATAGCTCGCATGTTCCCCTGGGCATTGCACGGCTCAGATTGAATGACACGTTTCCTAATAATGTCTGATATCTGCGATTAACTTAATCGTTTCGGTCTTGTTGGAAGCTGTGCCCGAGTTAATGACCTGTGACTGACTAACTCTTTGGACGCTGTCATTTCCAATCAACTCCTTTAAAAGCAAAAACAAACAAAATAATTTAGTGCTTTGTCAGTCTTGTCAGATTTAAAAAATAATTTGTCTGGCAAAGTCATTAATTGGTACGTGCTAGCATGATTTTTTTTTTAAAAAAAATAAAAAATATTATGTATTATAATAATGTCAAAAAATTGTTATTAGTAGCTTCAGTGAAGAAATGAAAAAAATTGTTTTTAATATTATTTTTTTAATAATATTTTTGGAATTTGAAAATGAATAAGAGTAATGATATTCTAAAAATCTATATTAAATGTAGTGAATACTTTTAGATTGATATTTGGGATTACATTTTGTGAATTATTATGAGAATGAAAATAAAATGATTCTAATAATTTATAAAGTATGATTTAAAACATTGATCTAAAAGTATTTAGAGAGTTATATCTAAAAGCACTCCCTCCATCTAAAAGTGAAAATAAATATTTGAAACTATTTAAAGTTTATTAATTTTGATTGGTATTGATTGTTCCCATTGATTGTTATACTATTACTATTAGAATGTTTCAGTAGAATTTTATTAAATTACAATAAAAGAATAGAAGGCTACATAGTAAAGTGATTGATTGGTATATACGGCCCAAATTTTATGTCGGAGGAGAAGTTCCGATTCAAAATATAACACAAAAATAAAAAATAAAACAACCATCATATCACTGTATATCACCCAAAAGAATCTCGAGAAACCCTTTCCCAAAGACAAAACGTCAATTTTTATCTTTTTGCTTTGTGACCTCTATTTAGACCTCTAGATGACGACTAGCAATAACTACCTGTAGTGGAGGATCAATCAAGGCTTGATCCTTATTAGATTCAGAAGATTCAGATTCATGAGTTCATTTGATTCCTCTCTTGTAATTGTATCTGTAAATGTCTCATTTACAACAATCGTATTTCCACAATCCATTGATTATAGTAGAGAGTTTCTAGATAAAACTCTGTATTAGTTTTTAAACTAACGTTTTAGTTCATACTACATGAACCATCATCAAGTTGAGATAATGTAAAAACTAATACACAATTTTATCTAGAAACTCTCTACTCTAAATGTCTCATTGTGAGAGGGGTCTTCCACAGGGGTATCTACCCTAGCCTCTGATCTATCATTATTTCTTGTTCCATCTTTATACTTTACCTTGGCCTCAGATGTATCCATGTCGATTAAGGCTTCTGCTTCTTCATCCTTTGAAGGCGGAGGTTCATACAATTGCCAACCTTTGCATTTAAGGGGTTGGTCCATTTTTTTTTCGTTTATTCATTTGTGGGCAATTTGGAGATGCCCAGTTTGATGGTAGAAGCGATATCTAAAAGTCGTGTTTCCATAATCCAATGTTCGAATCCAACTTAAATTGTCATGTTTCAACTGTAATTTATTTTGGAGACCTTTGCTGAGGTTCATCTCCACACAAATATGAGCAAATGTCAAAAGTCCTTGTTCGGATCTCTCGCAATCTATTTTGATGAAATTTCTCAGGGCATTTCCAATAACTTCACACAATGAAAGGTACCAAAAAAGAAAAGGAAGATTTGAGAGACAAACTCAAACTGACATTTTGGACACCAACAAAGTAATAGGATCAAAATCTAAAAATCAAGAGGTAATAAAAAGCCTAGTTTTATTCCAAAACCAAAGTCCCTCTTCAAATTTTCTCTAATAATTTTTAAATGAGGAAAACTAAATTACAAAAAAAAAAAAAAACAACCTTAAAACATAATTATATTACATAATTCTTAATCCAAATAAAATAGATCCAAAAATATAATTCTTCTGACTAAAATCAAAACCTATTAACCCTATAAATAATTACAAAATATTTTAATGTTAAAATTAAACATGTTTACCTCATTAAAAAAAAAATATTCATTATTAATATCTATTCCAAAATTTTCTACAATATATGAACTTAGAAAAACTAAAAGAAAGATCATTAGTAAGCAAGCAATATCCTTATAAAAGAAACTCCCGAAAACTAAACCCTATTTATTCTCAACATTATTTGATTACAATAATATTTTAAAATATGAAAATACATTACATTACATTAATTCTTATCTTCTTTTGAAAGAGAATAGAAATAGAAGTTCATTTCAAACGTCGAACTAGAAAATTGAATCCTAAAATAAAAATTGACATTTTTAAAAATAGTAAAGAAATTTATATTATGATTTTGACCCGTGACAAATGTTGTTTCCTCATCTCTAATGTAAAGTCAATACAATATTTTATTTATTTATCGAGAAAAAAAAAAACTTGGATTTTTGTTGATTTTTTTAATTAAAAATCTATGCATATCACTAATTTAAAATGAAAAGGGGCCGTCAGTAAGGGTCCAAAAACATATTTAACATATAGAGGAAGATGAGGGGAGAGGGTAATTAAATAAAAATAATTTCTCATATATATATATATATAAAACTAAAAATATATATAATTAAATGTTTTAAATGTTATTTTCAAACATGGTAATTAGTATAGATGATTGAATTTCTTTAGTTATATAACATGTCATGTTCTTATTTTATTTGTTTAAATAGAGGGTTTTTTTAATGTTAATCAATATATATGGATTTTTTTTTCCCATTTTTTATTTTATTTTTTGCACATGTTATAATAGGCAGTATTTATATAGAATCATTGAATTAAATAGAATGTTGATATTTTAGTTAATATTTTACAAATAAATATATAATAGATAATAATGATGAGCAAGTATATTTCAATCAGTTAGCTTAGCTTTTTCGGTTAAGCAATTACAAATAAGGGAAATCCATGTCATCAAAATCATTTAAGACATGAACTTGATTTTAAAAATTGCAAATTATATTATATTTATGTTGAAAATTCATTTTTATGATGAAATTTTGAAATTTTGTCATTTTTAATGGGTGTAACAATAAAATAATTAAATATTTTAAATTCTGCCTATTTTTTGTTAAGGTTCTATAACATTTGTGCCACGATTTAGTGTGATGTTTGCAAAATAAAGATTTTTTGTTTCTGTATTTTCTTCATATATTTATACTAATTAAATGTGAGAATCTTGTTGGCATAGTTCTTACCCTAGTGATAAATATAAAAAGTGGTTCGAAATATGAACAATAATTATGGATCAGAGTACAACTTCTCCAATTTTTTGATATCAAATATAACTTTATTACAAAATTTATTTTCAAAAAAATATATATTTATTTTTAATATATTCGAAAATATTGTATAAAATCATGAAAATATAAACATCTCTACCCATATTTCAGAAATATTTTATTTATTTTTAATTATAAAATTTTAAATTTACAAACCATTTTTATCGCTACTTTAGAAAAAAAAACAAAGAATAAATTCAAATTTTAAAATAACACGTATCAACCGGAATAAATAACACATATCAACCGGAATAAATTCTCATTTCAAACAGATAGTCAACCATCATATGAATAAATGCAATATGGAAAAACAATATTTATTATTTGTTTGGTAAAATATTAATACTGTTTCAATGTTTTTTAAAATGAAATTGTACACGAATTTTAAGATAAATTAATAATTTTTATTGAAAATAATAATATTAAAGTTGATGTTGGTATTATAGTGAAGAAGAAAAGAAGATGTTTGGAGGTGAAAAGATTGAGATTAGAAATGGAAGATTTGGTGAGAAATGACTCTCAATGGATAGTGAAAGATCTCTCTAGATGAGAAAGAAGACAGGGCCTTCTTAAGATTGAGAATTGAGGTGTTTTTGCTTGTGCTTCTTTTGATTGATTTTTGCTTTCGTTTTATTTTTCTATGATTCTCTTACTGTGGTTTAGTCAAAAATCTATGGAATTGACTTTGTTTTCGGTGATATAATTAACTTTTGGCAGAAGATGTATAACTTGTAATTGTTCTTTTCTCTCTTAATAAAAGTGTGTTCTCTTAAAGGAAGTGTTTTATCTGTCTTAGTTTTTACTTGTTGTTTTATTTATTCTGCATTTTAACTTATTATGGACACTGGTCCCTACTTATACCCTAGTATTAATTTATAACTCCAATAGAAAATATTTTACTTTATCAAATAAAAAATAATATTATAGTCATATTATAAATACTAATTAATAAAAATAAAATAAAATAATCTTTAATATCTAATTTTGTAGTTCATGTATTTTCAATTACTTTTAGACAAACAAATATCACTTAATAAATAAAAATAATATTAGGTCAAGTGTGGTTCATGTATTTCCAATGACATTTAGATATACAAGATTATTTAATAAATAAAAATAAAATTAAACATAATTTATCTATTTTTAATTATTTTTAAATAAGTATAATAAAATTTATATTTGTAATGTGAAAACTTTTTAATATAATTATGTAAAAGTTTTTGAATAAATATTTTGAATCAAACTAAATAAAATATTTCATTTTCAATATAATAATAGTTCACAATATAATTCTAAATATCGATCTAAAAGTTTTAAGAGAATATAACCTCAAATATCTATCTAAAAACTTTCTAAAAATTATATCTAAATACATTCAAACCACATTTAATATAGATTATAAAAACACTATTTTATTTTATAGTTAACTTTTGGACAATAAAATTTTATATTTATATATTTGCCACAACTTTCATAATACGTCTTACAATATCACTGCAATGGAGTACGTTGACCTTATAAATATTTTTTTATATTTAGAAAAAAGAAAAATAAATAATTGTTTTAAATGTCTCTATCAAACATAGCAAGTGTTGCAGATATTTAAATTTGCTCAGGGTCTTGTTTTATCTGTTTAGATCCACATTTTTTTTGTTGATTGATGCTGACTCCTTCCTCATTTTTTATTTATATCGATGTTATTATCTTAGTTTTCTCAAGCTGTTTCAAAGAATCCCAGTCAATGATAATCGATGTAATAAATAATATATAAGTTATTACTTTAGTGATTTTTTTGGTTTTATTCTGATATCATTTTGCAGATTGTTTTTTTGTTTTCATATTTGTAGGGTTTATTTAAAAAGAATATTTTATTTGGTTATCAGTGCGAGCAAATTAAATCTCAAATTCTACAGCTTGCAAAGGCTCAAGCATTGAACACAAAACAGCTGGAAGGGTTTTTGAAATGGTCTGATCATCATTTCACTTCATAGAGGCAGTTCTGTTATTTTTTGTGTTGTTACTCAGAGCGCTGAGTTGTCATGTACTGTGTTTGATAGTTCTTATAGAAAGTTTTAGTTTTGCCATTTTATTGGCTGTTTCTTGAAAACTCTGCATTGTTATGTAGCTTTTGTAATTTGCAACTCTGTTGCATTTATTTCTTGTATTTTACATTACTTCAATAATAATAATAATAATAATAATAATAATAATAATAATAATAATAATAATAATAATAATAATAATAATAATAATAATAATAATAATAATAATAATAATAATAATTGAGAAACTTCTCTCTGTCTTTGAGGATGATAAAGGAATAATACTTCTAGCATAAACAATTATAGAATAATTTAAGCAATTATTAAAAAAAAAGATGGTTTCCAAATCTGCATTCAATTTTGGATCAATTCAGAAATTCATTAAATATTTAAAGAAACTTTAACATGTTTCATATAAAATGTTTGATTTTTATTGTGAATGGAAAATTGGTTTCATACATTAAAACCATAGACAAAGTTTTAAAAATTATTAAAAAAATTAATGAATTCTAAAAAATATTATAGCAAATAGAAAGAAGTTCATGTTATTTATGATGAAGAAAATGACTAAAAAAATTAAAATGAATTTTACAATTTTAAACCCTGTATTTTAATAAAATAACTTTCACAATTTTTAAACGTTCATATTGATAATGTCACTTTTACAAATTTTATGTTGTACATATTAGCAATGTCACTTTTTCAATTTTTAAGAATAAGCTAAAGTATGTGCCTAATCTTACAACTACTTTAACTACAAACTTTTAAAACAAACTAAGCTATAAATTTAAATCAAATGATACTAAAAATGAAGCAAACACAATAAGTAATGTAATATGACAACATATATAATCAGATTGTCATTCATGCTCCACAAAAGGGGCAATTTTCACAATTACCTTGACCTCATCATATATTATTATAGAAGTTATGAGAGGTTAACCTTATATCCCTCTATCCCCCACAAGAGGTTGACATAACTAAAACTATGCCTAGAGTACATGACAATGCTGCATAATTGTGATTATCATCAATGTGTTAGACATTTTATGAATAAGTGATTTGAAATCTAGGGCATAAGACATAGGACTTCATTTGAAATAACATTATTGAGCATAATACATCTACAAATTACAATTTTTAAGTTGTATATTTTGACAATATTATTTTCGCAAAAATTTTAAGTTGTGTATTTTTATAAAAGAAATGTTAGAAAAGGTGGTTACATCATGTAACCACCACCTCGTAAGTTATAAATAAAAGTTTTTGAGTCATTGTAATGGTTTTTTGACATCAAGGATATTTGATAAGGGAGAAAAAAGAGTTTTCTGTGTACAACGCTATGAAGAATCAATATAAAAAATTTTTACAGGACTTTGTGTTATGAATTTTTTTTGATGAATAATGTGTGAGTTTATTCATTAATTTTGATTCTTTTCTTTAAAATTTGTTAGAATAATTTTGTTGAATCATCAAGTGGTTTGATATTTATTATGTAGAAATTTGTTAGAATCTATATAAGGAATTTTGAATCAAGTAACTTAAGTGAAAGTAAAGAAATAAAATTGTTTTTTTTTTAACAAGGATTACAGAATTACTTTTTAGTTGTTTTTTCTCAAAATATGATTGGTCTATGGGCTTCATTTTTACGATTGGAGTATATAATTTTTGCCTTCTTGAAGAAAATGCTTTACAATATTCACAACTCACTCGATACAATCTTTGGTACTTGCAGTATTTTTTAATGTTTAAATTGTCAAAACTATCATTTTCCTCCTTTATTATCCCACCCCCATTTTTTCTTCTAAAAAAATCATGTTTTTTTAGTTTTTTAATCTACCACCTTTTTGTACTTTTGAGTAAAAGGTACAAAACCCCCACAAACAATATTTTTGTTGTAAATAATTTATTTTTTGTGTTTTCATTGTCTTTCAATAAAAGTAGCTCTGCCTATTAATAGAAGAGGGACTTCATCCCCACACTATTGACTAGAAACCCACAATTTATATTCTTACAATTTTTCAACTAATATATTTATAATTCAACATATAAAAAACACAATTAAATTAACGATCCAATTATTTCAAATAATATATTCATCTTGATATCTTTAAACAATAATATTATATCCAATATTTTAAATATGTATTAAGATTTAAATTAAAATAATCATATTATAAAGACAGTTTTTTTAAACCAAGAACATATTGAAGCAATTAAATAAGAAGATGGCATCATAACTTCAAAAAATACTTTTAATTTTGAGGCATTTGAATCCATATTGGAACACCATTATTTCATCCTCAAAGTGATATCAGATAACATACAAGATATAGTTATAAAGGGTTCTTATATATAATATAATTTGCTTATAGATAAATATATGCAATCTTTTCAAAAATTTGTTGTTGATCCTTGTCAATTTGCATGATATGATCAATTAAGTCTAGTTTGAAATGTTTCTATTTCAGTGATAAATTTAAGTGAAATTATATATATTATAATAATAATAAATTTTCAAAAATAAGTACCAGAAAAAAAATTATTTTAAAGATTCTTTTAAAGATCCATAACCAAATAATTCCAAAAAAAATTTAAAAAAAAATAAAAATTAAACTCTAAAGATAGTATGATAATTATGCACTCACTCAAAACTAAGCACTAGAAAAAGAAAGTTATTTGAAGGGATCTTTGGAGATCCATATCCAAGTAATTCTAATAAAAGTACAATAACTATGCACCGGTATTGAAAAAGGACTTAAGGATACAACAAATTATCATTTTATCAGTTTGAGTGTACATTTGACATAAATAAAAATAAAAGTCCATTTCCTTGATATAGTAAATTCAATATTAGAATTTTAGATTTGTTTATAATATACATTTTGATTTAAGTTCTTTTTGTACCTTCCATATAATGTAATAGAGTAAAATAATTGATAAGAAAAGTTTATAAAATTAATAATAAAAATAAAAATAAAAATGAAGTAAACATCATATAAGTACATCTATTCATTTTTTAGTTTCCTATCCCAAACATAAGAGAGAGTGCAAATAATTTTAATTAAAATATATAAACTAAAAAATATATTAATTTTTAGTTTAATTGAAAAAAGTAAATTTAGGATACAAAATTCATGTTTGACTTGGATTTAAGTTTTTTGATATTAATCTTCTCAATTACTATACTGAAATATTCCTTATTCTGTAAGGACTAACTTTTGTAGTAAATTTTTATTTCAAGTCTTCAGTTTAGATAAAGTTAAGTTAGAGTCTAAATGAAAAATGTTTGCATATGCTAACTATCTTCAAACCTCTTCATGTTCCTCAAAATGGATATCCAAAATACTTTATTTGCTCGATAATGTAACCAAGTTCATGTATATAGATTTAAGGTATAACCATTCCAAATTTGATTTTGGTAAAGCATTAATAAGAAATTTAAATGAAAGAAATAAATAGAGAATCGAAATGAGATATTGTTTGTGTTGCACCATCTCGCATGACGTTTAAATCCTCTTGGAAACTTCAATAAGCAGTGCAAGATTTGAAAACATGACATGCAATAACACTTTTATGTAAAGCTCTTAAACCCTGATGCCGTGTTGCTCTGTGTTCAGTGTCATATCCAACACACTTATTAGTGTTTTTTGCATTTGTTAGAGAAGTTGTTTAATTGATGGAAGTTGAAAAGTCAAGAAGGGAAGTCAAAATGTCTCATAAATGGAAATAGAAATGTTCTAACTTCCATAATAGTTTTTGGGTAATGCCTTGATAAAGAGATGAGTCCAATTCAAGAAGGGGTCTATTATGTCTAGAAGAGTAGAACACTTTAAGAGTTTCAATAGCTAGAGATTAGCAAAGAAGTATTAGAGAATCCATTAAAAAGTTGTAAACATAGATTTGATGTAGCATATAGGTTTGAGTAGAGAACTATAGGATTGAGTCGTGTACATGAATGAATTGAGACTATAACATTACATGTTTGTAGTATGATTGTGACTCTATTTATTTTGCATTATATGTATTGAATAAATAAAGATGTTTATTTATTTCTTCTTATGCATCGAATATGTTTTTATCCATTTATGAGTGTTGAAACCTATGTTTCATGGTTTAAGACAATTTTTCATTTGACATTTTAATCATGACTACATCAATTGATATCAGAGTAAGATTTTTCCTTTTTGGGTTATGTGAGACTCTTGGAGAGTAAGTTGTAGGTTGTTAAAGAGAAGCATGTATTCCATAGGAACATAAATGACACATAGAGGAACTCCCAATGAAAGAGTGGGACAAACTCTAAGAATTGCAAACTTCGTAAAAATGATAAGAGGAATCTAAGCACATTTGAAGGCTATGGAAATTTAAATTGTAGATGATTTATTATGGAATTAAATGACCATGAAGCAGAAGTTCCTTAGGTTTATGAGGAGGAATTGATAGATGAATCAGAAGATATATTTTTAAAATCCATAGTAAAAATGGGAAGTATGCCATGGGTGGACACCCCTATCTACTCTTGTAGGTTGCATTCTAATGAACTCATTAATTGAATCTCTGAGTTGGAGAAGTATTTTAACTATGAATAGATGGAAGATCCCAAGAGAGTGAAGTTTGATCGTACCAATTTCAAAGGATGTGCATCTTTGTGGTGAGATCATATGCAGATAGTAAAACTTATAAGGGGAAAAGACAAAATAAAAACTTGGGATATAATGATTGCAAAAGAAAATAGTAAGTTTATACCTTTTGATTATCAATTGAGTTTGTTCAAGAAACTGTAAAAATTGAGATAAAAGGAGATGACATTGAAATATTAAAAAGAGTATTTTTACAATCTCACCATTAGATTTGGTCATATTGAAGATGACATAGAAACTATTCCAAGATATGTAAATTATATCTGTATTTCTATATCACATTAGTGTGGAATGATAAGATTGTCTTTTATAGAGGTGTTACATCATAATTCTTCGCTAATCAAATTTACTTGATTATTTGTGGATATTTATAGTTGATTATTTGATTTGATTATTATTAAATAAGCTATGAGTTATATGTTGTTATAGCATAGTTGAATATTACTTTGATTACATGATTGCAATGCTATGAGTTAGTTATAATGTATATTTTTACATTATGATTATGTTGATTTATTATTTTAGCAGTATTTTATGATGTATATATATCACGATGTATAGACTAACTACATGCTTGTCATGAGTTGGACACATGAGAGATTAATCATTCAAAGCATGATGGAGGGAGAGCATCATCAGATAGGGTGACATAGATGGAGATGTTGGGAGATGATAGAAGAACGACTAGAACTCTGCACACACTACATTAGTCAGTACATGTTATATGCATAGTTGAATAGTTATCGTTAGTATGTTTTGAAGATTATATGCAGTTAAATAATTGATTATGCATATTAATAGTGTGTTAACTTAATTCAATGATTATGTAGAATTAATCTTGTGTGATTGTGTATATGTCATGTTAATGTACTCATGACTATTAACATGTTTAGAAATGTAAATTTGTGTAAATAGAGTAAATTCAAATTTATTGATTAATGAGTTAATCATTAATATAAAGTCATGATGATATTTGAGATACTAATTGTAATTAGTAAATATATTAATTTTTATAATTAAAAATAAAATGAATAAAAATAAAAATAAACAATAATTAATGTTTGGGCAAATAAAAGAAAAAAATAAAATAAAACAAATGAGAAAAAAATGAGTTAGAAGGAAAGTATATAATTAGGAAAAAGGAAATAAAAAGAAAAAGAAAAACATAAAAAGAGGAAAATCTTGGAATAAAAATAAATAAATTAAAATGGCAGCATTTAAAAAAGAAGCCAATATTTATACGAAGAATAAAAGAATGGAGAGAGGTGCAGTATAGGGGGAAAGAAAAGAAGAAGAGATAGCAAGGCAAGAAGGTGGCGCTAAAGAGAAGGGAGAGTAGAACATTTTGATAGGTAGGCAATGTAATTTTTTTTTTTTTTTTTTTTTTGGTGGTGTATTCATGTTTTGTGAAATAGTAGTTATGGCGATATGTTTATTCTAATGCTCATGTATGGTCAATAAAATTTACATAAATTTATATAGGGTGCATCTGCTATTATTACAGTGATCTGGTATTATATAGCAATTGACATATGTGATTTAAAACTTCATAAGCTCAATGATTTGTATTCAATGCATGGTGACTTACATAAGGATATATAGTGAACTATTAATGGACAATGACTCCTATTTAAGATTATATATATATATATAAATAATGGATATATTTTAAGTATATTATCAGTATCATATGGTAGGAATCAATGTATATATAATAATAATAATAGAATACAATTGCACAGTGACATATAAGTATTAAGCATATAGTGAATAGTAGATGGCATTCATAACAATAGACTATAGGTATTTAACTAAGCAATTATGATATATAGGCGGCGTATGGTCTTCATCAAACAACGATATGCATTCAATAGCGAACTCCTTGATCAAATAAAAGTAGCGAGGGTGCAATATTCATGTCAACATAAAGGCAACATACAATATTAAGTATAAATATAATGTGGAGTATACTAAAGGTCGAGCTATAATATTGATCAAATATTGATTAGAATACTAATAGCGATTAGAATTCATTGGTTAGTATTCATCATATAGTATTCATTATTCGTTAGTATTCATCAAATAACGATCTACATTTAAGCATTTTTGAAATTTAATATAGTTTAGTATTTATCAAATAATGATCATATAATATTGGTTAGTTTTCACAACCCCTCCTATGTCAGGATACTTGTCAGATTTGGTGAAAGACATACAGCAAAAAAATCTTCAAATTAGATAGACCTGTTATTTGTGCAGCATGGGTGGACGATGCTTTTGAGGTTTAAAAAAAACATTGGTTTAAAAAATTGATGAAATTGATGATGACCTTTATTAATTAAGTGACATACATTGTGCTGATGTTTCTAATTTGAGTGGTCTGGTGACAAAAAATTTATTGCATGCGTTGGTTTACCAAATTATCTCACTCCAATAGTAGGCAGATAAGTTATCTCACATCTTTATACATCCTTTCCCGTCTCCTACAAGTAGCCAATATAAATGAAGTAGTGAATAATTTTGTGGATACTTTTCTCTGTCCACCAATGGTAGCTACTACAAGTTTCAATCGTGAGTGCAGTAGCGCCAATCTAACATTTTAAAAAAGAAAAGAGAACTAAGGATATCTATTGCTGATGTAGTACTATCTAAAAATAGTAACCTAAGGTTGAAGTATTTAACCCTTTGAAAATATTGGCATCAGAACTCAAAGTATAAGGGTTTTATGTTAAATGAGTTGACGGAAACAATCTTGTAGAAAAAATAGGAAAACATGCTTAGACAGTCACAAGAAATTGTAAGTGTTTGAATGTTAGTAATTAAATGACGATTTGATAGGGATACAAATAATTTATTGACTATGATAATTTGTTTATTAATATTTTAGAAATATTATGTCTCATAATTGATTGTCAATATATTTTATTAAATAATTATTGAAAATTTTATGAAATCTTTGTTTGGAATTATAAATCACTATAGGCATTTCCCTGCAGTATTTATTTATTGGTTGAGAACATGTGTACAATACATATTATGAGTACATATATTAATATGTACAAGTGTATATATATAATGTATTGGTATATTGTGGTGTGCACTTATAGTTTTATTGATTGATATAAACTAAGTCTTAGATTCTTGAAGAATAGAACACTAGATACACACACACACACAGCCTCCTAAAATATAACAAGATGTTTAAATAAAAGATCATGTTCATACAAAATATAATTAGACTTATGAGACATTTAACTCTTGAAACTTTTATGTTTGGTTATTTGTAATTGAGTCGTTGTGCTCATGAATAGTGGACTATAATATTATGGGTTATCATAGAGTTCATATATTTGAAATTGCTTATAAGAATTAAAAAATTGTAGTCTAAATATATATTCTACCCAGGTGGTACAAATTGTAATTGTTATGCTTACTAATTATGAGATAAATGATATTGTGGAGATTCATTCATACATTTTACAGATTAAATGTATGCATTTTAGTTATTTCTATGTTTAGTATATTTTATACCTACTAATAAGTAGTCTGTGTGAATTTATTGGTTATATTTATGTTAATCAAATCTCACATTGTTGGTTTTGAGTAAGAAGTCAGACAGATTTCACTAGCTTACTAGCATCACAATGCTAGATAGATGAAGATAATCTGATCAAGTGGTGTGTATAATTTTGACTGATCGTAGAGATCAATAACTATTGAAAACATTTTCCAAATTAATATTAGTTATACATTATCATTTCATATGTATGATTTACATATTTGTGAAATATCATGTTAGAATAGATTTTTTATAGTACACTACATGTTCTTAAAAATCATACAATACATAGGTACTAGCTTGTCTCTCTGGATTCCCATACTGTGACTATCTTCTCATTCGTGAAGGGAGGGACATTCTTTGATGAGAGATTGTGAGGGAGATCAATGGTCCATGGTTGGTGTGTAAAAGTACTTGGATAATGCTCTCCCTTCCCATAATAGTACTTCTTTGGAGACGACACTTATGATTGTCATATATACTAGAGTCTAGAGAACTCATGCTCTGTAAAAAAATTTATCTTGTAAACTATATTGTATTTATTATTATTAGAACATTATCCCTGATGAGATGTAATTATCTACTTATTATATATTGACAACAGTGGTTGCATATTTGTATCAACCATAAATAGACATCAGTGGTTACTTTCTATATTCAATTATGATGTGTTTCATATAATGATAATGATCAGTGATAGATAGATGTCACATGATTATTTTAAAGTTATCATACTTAAAGTGTATTATCTAGATCACTAATTATATTCTCATTATGTAATCTAATAAAAGAATGTGTTGATTATTTTTTGGTTAAAAAATCACGTTATTCTAGGTAGATCTTAGTGAAGATATTACATGTGATATCAGACCCAAGATCAAACTCTAAGACTTAATGAGTCTACTAAAGTTTTTTTATCCTTCTATTTATTATAAATAATAATGGTGAAATTTAGAGTATCTAGATAAGGTCCTTCAAATGTCAATGACAAAACCCTTCTATTTGATCCTAACTGATTTTCCATATAACAAGCAACAAAGTTAGATTAGATCCTCACATCTATGAATGAGAATAGGGATTGAATTATAGCTTTAGAGTAGGAATTTCATGCCTATAAAGAGTATGAACATCAAGATGAACTTAAAGAGCATCATGATGAGTAGGAGAATCTTCAGGATGCAAGAGCTATATAGTTGGCTAGAGATATGAAAAAAGTGAATCCACCTAAGTTCGATGGAACTATTTTGGGTGATAGAGCTAAAGAATGGTTGCCTAAGATGGAGAAGTATTTTGAGATTTTAAACTACTCTAAAGTCACTAAATTAGTTTAGGGAGTTTATCAATTAGCTGGTGAAACAGCTACATGGTGGACCAACAAAAAGCTGGAAATGAATCTTAACTCAACCACCACTACATGAGAATAATTTGTGATATTGTTTAGTTCATGGTGGCTTTCATAATTATATTTTAACCTGAATATTATAGATTTATAGAATCTGAAGTAGGGATACTTATCAATGAACAAGTTCTAGAAGCAATTCACCAAAATTAGATGGCGTGTGTTCCTATCCATTCAACATAGAGTATTTACAGATACCATTTTCTCTAGGATATGAAACACTTAAATTCAATAAGTATAAAGGGAAAGGTGATCTTAAGGTCCATTTGACTGAATTCTTTGTCATATGTCAACCAATGACATATAGTGATATATACCTCTTGCTGTTGTTTCCAAGGAGCTTGGTTGGACAAGGTTTGGAGTGTTTTTAAAGTTGTCCAAGAATTCAGTAACAAATTTTGATGATCTTTATGATAAATTTATGCAGCACTTTTCATATAATCTCGAGCATGAGATTTCATTAGTAAATCTGACACAAGCAAATCATAAAGTTAGAGAGAGTTTTGTAAGTTATTTACAGTGATGGAAAGATCTTACAAGTTATTTCACTCATAGTTTACCAGATAAACAATTAGCTATTGTGTTTACTAAAAATTTGCATAGTGAGATAGCCTATCATCTAAAACTACAATATGCACATACATTCAAAGAGATCATTGATAAAAGTTTGTTGATCGAGAAGGCACTAATGAATAAAGGAGTCATCAAACTTAATTCTACCAATCAAGGAAATAGCCAGCAACAACATCCTAATCAAATGCAAGCATCACAACCAGCATAGGCCAATAATCACGAAAGACCAAAGCAATTTGATCGAAATAGGAATGTTGTGGGAAATGGTGTGACCGAATCTCATCATGTCTAAACTATGCAGACACCATCTACACCACATTTTCATCTTATTCTTACCTAGCAACCTCTCCAACCAATGTCTCAAGTGAAACAACCAAGACCTACACAATAAATACAACAATCTTTACTATTACAAACCCCTTCTCCTAAGAGAATCATGCCTACACATTGTGTCTTTAGTGACTTAGAAGAACCTATTGAATCTATATTTTTCAAGATTACCATCATTAATCTGATTAGTTGGCATATACCAAAGCATTATATGCAAGATATTCCTTACCCTTATTGGTACTGTGAAAATGAATTTTATGAATATCATAGGGTCAACGGGCATAATCTATGAAGATGTGTCAAAATCAAGTATTTAATTTAAAATATGTTAGAGAATGGGGAGATAAAAATGGATAATGGTTTTTCCACTTCTAATCAAACTCTTGGAATCTATCAAAACCCCTTTCTCTGATATAATAATCAACAGTAGTAGAACAATCAGCAACGACAATGGTCAGTGCAGTAACAAAATCAATAGTATAAAAAATCAAAGGTCGAACTAGTAGAACCAACAAAATTAGTAACAGAATCCACAATGACAAAACAATGGATAAAACCAAGGTCAAAATGGTAACAACCAACAAACCTATCATGTAGTTTCACATGACTACAATAGGGTTGTAAGTCATATTGCAAGGGGTAGCATTAATACCATCTCCATTAATCCTATACCAAGCACTAATTAGCTTAGACGATTGCTAAACAATAATATTCATCCAAATCACATGGATAATCTTTCTTTGATGTGGGAGTGCATACAGGCAAACTAGAAAACTAGGACTTCCCCTTTTGGATCTTACAGTGACAACTCATTCTTGCCATGTGACCACATGCAAGTGTATCGGCAATTGAGACTTGTCCTATCTGATCTCACATCAATTAGTAATAATGGTCTAGTATTTAATCTTAATTGTGAAATCACAACTTGGAGGCTGAAGATTACTATCCCAGACCCATAACCATCTAATACTTTGTCTATCATCCAACCAACTATTCAACCTCAGAATAAATCTTTCACTCCTGACCAAGACAAGAAGTTTGATATTATGGAACAATTGCAAAAGACACCAACACAAATTTCTATTTTAGATTTATTGTGGACGTCAATAATCCACAAGAACATCTTAAATGAGTTTTTTACCCAATCCACTATTGCTAGTGACATATCTCCTGATAACTTTTAAGCTTTGGTTAGATATCTAGCTCCAACCCAACAAGTCACATTCAACCAAAGTGATATATCTTCCCTTGGCCCACTCCATAATAACCCATTGTACATAAAAATTTGTATCATATGGCATAAAGTGAAATGTGTCCTTATAGACAATGGATTTAGCCTCAACATAGTATCCCTCAAGCTCATCAAGCTTCTTGGGTACACGATGACAGATATCCAACCATAAATAATAACTATCAAAGCTTATGATAATCAGGAAAGAGAATCACAGGGCACCATTAGTTTACCAATTATCATTGGGCCTTTGACTCATGATACACTTTGCCATGTGTTGGACCTTGAGTTATCATACAACATGCTTCTAGGCAGGCCTTGATTACATGAGATTCATGCAGTCCCATCAACATTACACCAATGTATCAAGCTTTCCCACTCAGGGATGGAAGTGAATATTCTAGAAGATTTACACCCATATGAACACTGCAAGCATCTTGAGGCTGAATTTTAAAGCTATAATTATCAGTATGGTATAAATCCCAATTTTGAGTAGGATAAAGGAAAAGCTATATTTATTGATTATTTATCAGATAATTGCATAGATCTTAATACCTTAGATTCCCTTTCCACGTACCACCTCCTAAAGCTTCTAATCATTTCACCATTTCAGATAATGGATCGAGAGAATATGTGACCCATGACACATTTTATATCACCAATATTCCTTAGAATCTAAAAACCTTTGGGTGACCTAAAGTCATTTCACATATGCATTAACAACAAAAGAACAAAGATAAGGGACCTGTCACCTTTGTACCAGCATCTAGCCTAGGACCTGACCCTCTTGAAGGGAATGAATCATGGTTATAAAATGAAGACCAAGTTGATTATTATAAAAATGCAAAGTATCATATTCCTAATAGGATCATGGAGCATCACAATTATGAAGGAAGAGGCCTCAGACCGAATTAGTAAGAAACCATCAAACTAATTTCCATGACTAGGTATGAAAGAACTCATGGACTTGGATTTAAACCACCTCAGGGTGACTCCACATATTTTATTCAAACTTCATCACCAGTGACTAGTGATGATGTCAAAAATGAAGCAAAGTTTGATCATATCCTTACCTTTGATAACCTAGCTGAAACCAACTAGTTTGATAACAATGCCAATTGTACCCTTATCCAAGCCATTCATCACAATCAATTACCATTATATTATTCCCAACTGATAGATTGGGACCAACAAGAATCCGTTCTACCGATTGATGAGTTATAGAATGATGAAGAATTCTATGATTTCTTAGGCCTTAGAGACAATATTCCATTGGGAGATCATAAATCATGATTCTTAATCACATTGGATCTTGTAGCCTATTTTGGAGAGTGAGTGAACCCCTTTAGCCAAAAACAAACAAGTAAAACATTGAGGTCCCAAAGTGAAAACATCTTTGAGACACTTTTTGACTAAGTCCTAATAGAAGACCCTGACATAGTCCAACAGTTCAAGTCAATGCCTACTATCCTAAAAGATAGTTTAACCCTTCTAGTCAAAGATATAATATAGGTAAATATCAGGACTCCATCAGACCTAAAATGGATAAAATTGGGTGCGTCCCTCACTAAGGAGGAATGCAACATTTTTATAGCTCTATTGAGAGAGTTTGTGGATATATTTTCATGGGCTTGTTCTGACATGCCAGGATTAGACCCCACCTTGGTTTTACATCACCTTGGTTAATCCTGATGCCAAACTGGTAAAACAAAATCTCTGTAAGATGCATCATTGTATTGCTATATTAGTAAAAAAAGAGTTGGAAAAACTCTTAGAAGCAGGATGTATCCAATCTATTGACTACTCTGAATGGATCTCTAATGTTGTACTTGTTAGCAAAAACCCTGAAAGAATAAAAATTTGTACTAATTTTTGGGACATAAACAAAGCTTGTATTAAAGATGATTTTCCCTTACCTAATATTAACATGATTATCGACTCCAAGGTAGGTTATAAAATGCTTTCGCTCATGGATGGCTTTTCAGGATACAATCATATCAGAATAGCACTAGAAGATCAGCATAAAACAACGTTCACCACTCCATAGGGAACATTTTGTTATCATGTGATTCCATTTGGCCCTAAGAATGTGGGAGCTACATATCAAAGAGCCATGACTATCATATGTCATGATATGATGCATGATATTGTTGAAGACTATATCGATGACATATTGGGAAAATCTAAGACCAGAGCTGACCATCTAGCAATGTTGCGTAAGATATTTGAAAGACTATGAGAGTATAAAGTCAAACTAAATCCAAATAAATATGTGTCTGGTGTAAATTCAGGTAAATTACTGGGATTCATTATGTCTTTTAGAGGTATTGAAGTCAATCTAGCTAAATTCCACATTATAACTGAGATGCTACCACCAACTAATTTGAAGCAACGTCATAGTTTGCAAGGTAAGATCTAGTCCATTTGATGCTTCATCTCTCAATTAGTAGACAAGTGGAACCTAATTACACATCTTTTGAATAAATGAGTTGCATTTCACTGGGATGATCACTACCAAACAACTTTTCAACAACTCAAGGACTATCTTGTTAATCTGCCTATTTTATTACCTCCTATGTCAGGAAAGCCATTCTTGTTATACCTATCAGCTACCGATTATATTTTGAGGGCACTCTTAGCTCAACATGATGAAAATGGAAAGGAGCATGCTATTTACTATCTAATTTTTACCTTAGTTATATATGAACCTATTAAAAAAGCTTGTCTAGCCATGGTTTTTGCAGCTCAAAAACTATGTCATTACATGTTGAATAATAAAACCATGGTCATTTAAAAATTAGATCCACTCAAGTATCTACTATATTAAATAACTTTGTAAGGTAGAATGGCTAAATGGATCATTCTTAGTGAGTTTGACATAGATTATCTCAATCAGAATGCAATCAAAGGACAAGTTCTTGTGGATCAACTTGCTGAAGTAACTCTCATGGACACATAACCACTCAAGTTTCCATTTCCTGATGAATCAATCTTGACCCTTATTGATGCTCCCCTTGAGGAGTAGCCTTGAAATCTATATTTTTATATATCATTAACTGTGTATGGATTGGGGGTAGGTCTATTGGTTATTACACCACAGGGGGATCTAATTCTTAAATCATTCAGAATCAGCTTTCCTTATACAAATAACATGGCTAAGTATGAAGCACTTATTTTAGGAATTTGACAAGTATTACATTGGAATATATTTCATCTTCAACTTTATGGTGATTCTTAGTTAATCATCAATTAGGTCACAGATCATTTTTATACCAAAGATGACAAGTTGGTTCCATATAAAGCCATGGTTGACACTCTTAAAAAGCAAATTGCCAACATTCAATTTGATCATATATTGAGGGCTAGTAACATAACTATAGATGCCATGGCTACTATTGGTTCTCTGATTTGACAAAAAAATAAAGCTAAAGAGTATCAATTCCTTATTAAGAATTTGTCAGCACCAGCTCATAAACCTTCAACCATTGCCATGATTTGTGATATTATTGGTTCCAATTCTATCTGTTACTCAGACTTTTATAACTACCTTCATGACCAAGTTCTTCCACCTGACCTATCTCAAGAAAAAACTAAAGCCTTTATTCATCATTCCACTCATTATACTTTACTTAGATCCACCCTTTACTACCGTAGTTTCAATGGAACTTTGCTTCATTATTTAACTTTGGTAGAGTCTACATTAGCGTTAAAAGAAGTTCATGAATGAGTACGTGGAGCCCATTCTAGTGGGGCAGTCCTATCCAAAAATATCTTTCACACTAGTTATTATTGGCCCATAATAGACGCACAAGCCACTACATATGTAAAGAAATGTGATAAATGTCAATGACATGCTAATTTGATCCATACCCTAGCAATAAATATGAAACTGATGTTGACACCATGGCCATTTTATACATGGGGACTTGACCTCATTGGGAAGATCAACCCGACTTCAACTAATGGCCATATACATATCCTTACCACCACTAAATATTTCACTAAGTGGGTTAAATCTATACCCCTCACTTACGTGATTGGAAAACAAATTTCTAAATTCATCTTCAATCACCTCATCTACCACTACGGTATCCCCTCTGACATTATATTAGATAATGGAGGATCATTCAAGAATAAAGATGTAGACCAATTATGTAATAAATACAACATCACCCAACATTTTTCTACAGCATATTACCCTCAAGGTAATGGCCAGGATGAGGCATCCAACAAAACCATTGACAACAATCTTAAAAAGATTGTCAATGATGTTGGTCATGATTGGCACCTCTAGATATTCCCTGCCCTTTGGGCATACCGTACCAATCATCACACCCCAATAAGAGCCACCCCATATTCACTTGTTTATGGTACTAAGGTTATCCTTCCTATTGAGGTCAAATTACCTTCACTACGCATCTCTTTCAAGCATGTACTGGATGATCATGACTATCAAGTAGCTCACCTACAAGAGCTAGATCTACTTGATGAGAAATGCACAGCCATGCTCAACAATCTTCAAGCATATTAGAATCAACTCAAAGGCCATTATAATCAGTGTGTGAAGTATAGAACATTTGAACTAAGTGATCTTGTTCTCAAAGAAAACCAAAAGAATACCATGGCTGAGAAGAACATAAAGGGAAATTCAAACCAAATTGGATAGAGCCTTTCATCATCACTATAGATTATGGATCAGGAGCATACAGGCTTGCCACACCAGACGGTGACAAAATTCTAGAGCCAATGAATATTATTCATCTCAAGTAGTACTATGCTTGAATGCTAAGGTAAATTGTCTTTAAGGACCATTTCAATTATGCCTTTTTGTCACTATTATTATTTGTACACATATCATTCTTATCCATCCTCTTTGCCATATCCAATTTCTATTTCTGACCTATCAACCCAGTGTGTTCTAAAGCCTAGCCCGTTTGACCTAGGTTTTTATCATTCATTATGTAGTTTCAACATCAAGGTATCTGATCAATTCATCAAGTGGTTCAAGAACTTTAGATAGAGAGCATATTTTGGGATAGTATGATAGAATTTTTAGTAGTTGCATCCTTCATTTTTTAGTCCTTTCTTACCACCGGTCATGTTGATAATTATAACAACCTTTAAGCAAATTAATACCATTGATCTATACCATTATGTCCTAGTTATAACCACCTATGGGAAAAATAGGGGTAATACTAAGCCTTGACATACCAACTTGCCACTTCCTATGTCATAATGAGTCTTTTTACCAACTGTGCCTATTTTATTTGAATTGGTTGTTGCACTAGTCAAATTCCTCTATTGTAAGGGTGGAACTATAGTGACTTGAGGTCCTACTCTGGAACTATGTAGGTAGCGCTCAATAATTATTGAGGTCAGATCAGTCACCTTTTTCCCAATGTTCTCACCATTTTGTGAGCAACCTAAGCCATGCTCTCATCATTTTGTGAGCAACCTAAGTATGAATGCTCTCTCTATTTTATGATCTTGAACCATTTAGTGTCTCGTCATTTTGATTGAGTTGTGACACTCCAAAATAATTATAAAACATTTCAAAAAATCATTAAAAAAAATAAAAACATTGACACTTCTTTGCCTTAAGGATTCTGGGAACCTTTACTAAGTTACAAGCAAATCACTTGTCATTTAGTTTCCCCATCTTTTTTGGCCTTTTTCTCTCACGCACTTGCCTTTTTGCAAGACCATTTCTATTCTTCTATCACATTCATTTTGTTTATTTCATCAGTTATCACATTCTTCCTCTTCCCTGGGAGAACTACATTTGGCCTAAATTTTTTTATTGGATATTACATCCATAGAACTATGTAGGTAGCATCCACTTGCCTAGTGCATATGGAGACAGCTCAACCACCCCCTTCTTTTTATTTTATTCTCCCATTTAGTTTGTTTGTTAAGTTGTTACCTATTTTCTAGGGGCAATGTTTGTAGGATTTTTTTATTGCATTATGTTGTTTGTTTATTTCTACTTATTTTGTTTTGTTTGTCTACCGGTTTGTTTGCTTTTAGCACTGTTGCCTTGATTTAGTATATGTGTTTTCATTAGGTGATTCCTTGCCCACACTTACACTTGAATCTATCCATATTCATAGGTTTACATTGTCATCATGGTTTCTATCATTGGTGCATTATTTTCTATTGTGTATTGGATTACAAGAGTCAGTCCTCATTCATATTTTGGCCAAGTCTTTATGGTGTTCTATCATAAAGCCTACCATCACATGCTACAAAAAACCTCAACTTCAAGAAGTCTATTCAACAATGGTGGCATCTCTTCAGCACTGACATCTTGATTCACTCCGAATCATATCCCAAATAGAGTAATTAATCACAAAAGAATTTCAACCTTTATTAGGTCAGAGGAGCATCTCCCTACTAGTAGGTTGTTCCAATTCATCATTACCTTTTGTGTTAAGTTATCATCAACCTCAGCCAAGCTTATCATGCTTTCCATAATCAGGTTCTAATGATTATAACGACATATGGGTAAATCATTACACACCATCCCACCTACATTTCTCAATGATTATAATCGCCTTTGGGTAAATCATTGTGTTGTCACCACTTTACTTTTTCTACCTATATAGTGGCATGTTATTATCTTATTTGTTTGTCCTAACTAGGGTAGCTCCATCTTCTCAATGATTATAACTACTTTTGGGCAAATCATTGTGTTATCATACCATATTACCACTATCAGGGTACAATGCTATAACCACCTTTAGGCAAACCATTGTGCACCATCCCACTTGCATTCTTAATGATTTTGACTTCTTTTTCAATATCATTATATTTTCACCCCATCATCTTTCCTTTCTTTGGTCCCCTCATTTCACTTCTTTCTTTTCGAGGGACTATTTTCCAACCTACTTGTGCCAATTGTTCCCTCGAGGGGGCATCAAACAGTTAATATATCACCATTGCAATTGTAGGCATGTAGGACCTTTCATTAATTGAGAAGATGTTATTGTAATTATAGCTTGCAATTCCTTCTAAAATAGGGGAAAATTTTAGACACCTAAACTAGCCATCGATAACCTCCAATCAGGGTTTTGGATAGTTTCCATCTAAAATGCACAATTTAGCCTAAAAAGACTAAAACATGAAAAATGATGTGAAAATGACATATTCAAGTGCTGATTTTGGCCAGGGTATCCCTAAATGGGGAAATATAATTTATGCGCCAGTTAACTTTGATCAGTTCATTTCAAGTCAAAATGTCAAATTTGTACCTGCGTGCTCTTGACTACTCTTTCTTATCAAATCTTTTGCACAAGACTTATGCCATTGTTATTTGTTGTTGGAAACATTATAAATGGGAATAGGCATCCAACACATCTGATGTGGACTTCCAATTCCAATCTGGTCAAATTTAGGACCAATAACAAGGTATTTTGATCAATTTGAGTAATTTGTGCATAAAGTGCTTAATCATGTTTAAGACATAACTAATCCAAATCAAGGCATAATAAAAAATTCCATGGAAACTTGTTGAATACTTATTTTTTTGGAAATGAATATTGAATATCTGCATCATCAAGTGACCTCATTTTTTAGGAAGACATCCCTAGGCCATAAATGTCACAAATATCAAGATTCATGCCCTCCATGCCTCATCAATGCCTTCCATGATTCCCTCCATGCCTCTTAATTTCCTATTTTTCTAATTCCATCATGAGGATAATTAAAAATTTTAATTACAAAATTGAATTAATCCTCAACCACACATCTGAATCTTGAGATGGACAGTTGAGATTGATTTTGATCAAATCCAAAAATATATAAATAGGAGGCCTCACAACATCATTTCTAAGCTTAATTAGTACAAAGTTATAATGCAATATTGGTTCCAAAAGGCTTCAAAAAACTAGTGTTATCATGCCAAATTGATTCCAAGCCAAGCAAAGCCAAGCCAAATCCACAAGGTGCCAAGAGGAGATGAAGGTAGCCACACTCCATTGAAGAAGACCTCTTGAAGCACAATCTGAGCAAGCCACCATTATAAAGGCATTTGGAGCATCCAAGGAAGGTGAAAAGAATTCTTTTGTTTACATTCCTTGGTTTTTAGTTATGCTTGTCATTTGCTTTTGTTAACTAAGCTCTTCCTAGTGTCTAAGTTTAGAGATGTTATGTTATTAGTGTGTTTATTTTATTTTGTTTTCATTTTGGAACTAACACCATACTAACCATCCTCTCTTGAGTCAAATTCCTAGATCACATAATGGCATGCCCGGTGGGACTAGATGCATCCTAAAACTAAAGGAGATCCTTTTTCAACCTTAAAAAACTTATTTGAGATTTTAAAACTCTTGTAAATTAGTTTTCTAACTTTTTTTTGCTATTTTTGGTTGCCACAATTTTTACACAGTAACCGACGTTGGTAGAAATACCGACATTGATTACTTGGCTTAACTGACATCAGTCAACAGAATCGACATTGATCAGATCTCAATTTCTTGTAACTGATGTCAGTGGTATTTACCAATGTCGATCACTGTGTTTGTTTAAAACACGGGCCCAAGACCTACTTTTCCAAAGTCGTTTGTTTTAAATTCAAAAGGGCTTCAAAGCTAAAGGACATGCTAACAATTTTACTATAGAATCAAGTTCAAAATTCACTTAATACATTATAAATCACCTTTGCATGCTTAAAAATGGATTAATAACCTTGTTTTAGTGATTAACAAAGAATTTAAGTGTTTTTGGTGAATGTTTTCAACGTTTACAACTAAGACCAAGGGGTCAAATGAACACCACCAAACATTTGATTTGGGTTTAAAATTGAACACACTTGTCAATTTTTACTTGAAATAGTTGTTTAGATTAATCTTATTTATAAAAAAGAGGTATGTTGCATGTATGCTCTTCCATTTTTCCCCTATAAGGAACCCTTGGAATTAAAAGTGTCATTCCTATTACAAGTAGCCTAATATAAGGCTTAGAAAGAATGTCGCCTAAAACACTCCCCAAAAACTCATTAAAGTTTGGGTGATCTTGAAAATGACCCTAAAGTATTTCTATTTTCATTTTTTCTTTGTTTTTATGCACTTTGGCTTGAGAGGGGGACTTTATCACCTCCCGCAAGTTCTTTAGGGAAGCTTTGACCTGGGGTTTCATCTCTCAGCATTAACTTCATTTGACTCTTTTTAGAGTTGCACATGGTACATAGTGGCACTTAAACATTGCACTACACTGATTGAATAACAGGATGTAGTAGTTGTAAAAATGACTAGAATTTTTTGCAATAAGCCAAGTGATACATACCCAAATGATCTGGGTAATAATTTAGGCGACAATTCAGGTGAGGGTTCTACCCCAATTGATGACAAAACTTCTAGGAGCCATAACTACTTCACCGTAGCTCTAATTGACTCACCGTTTAAACTATTGGAAATATAATAATGAGGAGAACATGGTTAGATGGAATTTAGCTCTGCTTAATAGTTTTTGACCCCCAAAAACCCAATGAAAGTGCCCCAAATTTTAATTTCAGACTGCACTACTAAAATTAAAATTTGGGTCACTTCCATTAGGTTTTTGGGGTCAAAAACCATCAATAAGAGATCCATTCAATCTCACCATATTCTCCTCATTCTTATATTTCCAACAGTTCAAATGGTGAGTCAATTAGAGCTATGATGCAAAATTTCTGGCTCCCAGAAGTTTTGTCATCAATTAGGGTAGAACCGTCACCTAAATTGTCACCTAAATTTTTACCCGGATCACCAAAATCTATGCTTTTATTTTGCATTTTTTGGCATGAAAGTCATCATGAAATTTATTCCCCTAGATCATTCATAAACTTGTTAGAATTTAGACAAATCCCCACTTGCCGTGAAAGTATTGTTCGTACAAGGTGCACCTCAAGGTCCATGTCGTAGTACTGTCATTTGAGAGAAGGTGGGGTGTAAAAACCCTACTATATAATATGGATTTACTTTTGGATGAACACTTAAAATCCTATCAAATGACATATATTGATGAATTCTAATAGTACCAAGCAACCTTGTCAGTTTAGGATCTAAAGGCGATTAATTAGTTGATCTCGTCCTAGTTTAAAGTCTTATTTGGAGTCAAAACTTGGTGTAAACAAATAATCCAAACCCAACACATATTCCAAATTTTCCTTTAAATAAAGAGGTGTTATGCTACCTGTGTGAGATCATCCATTTTTCCTATTCAAAGATTCATCAAAAGCTTAAGAGTCATATCATCTATTTTGGCACAGTTATGCTACCCAATTGAGTCTAGACCTTTACCAAAGTTGTTTAAGTCCTTCACTTATAATTTAAATTAGAAATTACACCTTTATAAGTTCATAGGGTTGATGTGTTAAGTGGGTTCACCATTTTTACTAGAATTGAGGGAACTTAGGTTTAATTTCCATTTTAGGTTGAAGGTCATTTTAGACTCATAATCATTATCATCACTTGATAGGCTTAAGCCATTTTGTGCTAAACACTTGCACTTTAAGTCTATGTAATGAAGGCCATTTTAGACTCGTAATCATTATCATCACTTGATAGACTTAAGCCATTGTATTCTAAATAGTTGCACTTTAAGTCTATGTACCACAACATTTTGAGTCAAGAAAAGTAGTGTTATGATGTCAAAATTGTGGAAAAATGTCTTTGCCTTAAAGAGTATTTGAAACAAACTTTTTTATCACACCTTTTGGGTAGTATAGCATCATTACACTACCCAAATTATTTCAAACATTGTTTCATGGACCTTCTTACATAGAATTCCAAATTTTTTCCTACATATTCAAATCGATCCAAGTGTACTTTTGATCTTTTGTCTAAAACACAGTTATACCATTCACCTTTGTCTAGATTTTTTATAAAAAAGAACCAAGTTTTATACCATTATTTATGAGAAAATAAACTATTGCTAAAGTGCCTTTTGTTTCATACCTTATACCTAGTTGACCAAGTTCATGTCCAAGAATTGAATGCCTACTATTTGTTAAAAGTGTTTCAAATCTATTAGATTAAAAATTTCATCTATTTTAAAAGTCTAGCTTTTGACGTTGTTTGGCCAAGAGTCCTAACACATGCCTTATTTGAGCCTAGATTTTGATGCCGAGTTTTCCCAAAAGACCTAGCAACTTTTAATTTCTTATGTTAAACTAATTTGAAACACTTCGACCTTAGAGTTTGGCATTTTGATTTTTTAGTCTATTCACTTGCTCATCTTTGTGTGAATAGTGAAACATTAGATATTTTACGCTAGCTTATTTCCTCACAAATATTTACATAAACCTTTTGATCCTTTTGACAAATCTATACCAAGTTGAAGGCATCATTTGTTTTAGATTATGTTATTTTTAGGTTTGTAGAACTCTTTGACCTTTTATTGCCAAGCTTTGACTATGAATCCCAACATGTATTCCTACACTTGTAGTGGACTCATGTACAATCCAGGGGTTAGTAATATAGTTGTGCATGAATAAATGGTGCAAGACCCCAATGTAGATAACATTTCTTATGAGATAGATTCTTATCCTTCTTATAATACCCAATCAGGGGCATCAAACCAATATCCATTGGCTAACTATTTGGTTAACACACCACCTTACATAGAATAGGACCAAGAACAAACCATGCAATACTTAGCTACAATACCTACTGTGGATGAGCCAGTTATTTAACAGTCATACTCTACCAACATAGCTTTCACGTATGATCCATTTTTATTTGAGCAACATTTTTTAGAGAACAAAGATGAGATTTTGTTTAGATCCATAGAGGTAGGGGCTAAGTTTCCAGCAGACTTCCCCATGAAAATCTACCAAGTCTAGTAAGACTGCCCCACAATATCATTTATGATCAATAGGCTTCTTCTAGAAATCCTATGGCTCTAGTCCAAACAACATACCAAGACCCCAATATATCCAATCCAAGCAAAAACATCATGGAAGATCACTTTAACCAAATGCAGATAACATATCAAACCTACCTGAAATTAGCATGCAATTTGAATCAAATGAAGATGGTAAGTAAGCCTCTCATTGACCTGGTTCCTTCAATAGGGGTGTTGGTGGAATTAACTGGACAAGATAAATTGAGTTTTGACCCATTTTTACAAACTAATTCAATAGATAACTTGATATATATACCAATTATTGAAGAAGTGTCTTTGGCTTCTACACTGAATAATGAGCCAAACATAGTAGAGAATGTGCAAACAACATCTAATCTTGATCAAAGAGGCACTAACACACAAATAACTAGCCAACAACATGTACATATAGATAATCCCATGAGCAGATCATCATACCAAGGAATAGGAGTTTTTGTACCCCAGTCTCAACCAGTTGCTTCCTCAAATGCATAACCTACAAGATTAGATAAACAAACAAAGGCTAATGTTATGCCTCAACAATAGAATGTGATGAATCCTAATCCTCCTCAACAAATAGCAAGTGGTATTCCACAATAGTAGACACTATCTATTGTATTAACACAACATAGGATAAGTACATTACCACCTCAACCAAGGGTAACTAATATTCCACCTCACCAAGTAACGACAAGCATACCTCTTCAGCTATAAAATAATATGCTAGTCTAAAACCAAGCAATGACTAGCCAACAATGTGCAAAGATTGGTCAATGATAGATGTCAAATATACAACATGATTTCACTTCTTCATAATGATTCGTGCAACAAGAAAGTCCCCATGTTTCTCAAGTACCTACTAAATAACCATTGGTTCAAAATGTGCCACAAATCCAAAGACAGGGTCTTGGTTCACAAGTTCCCACTCAACAACAAGGTTTGATTAGTCAGTTGCATGTCCCTTTTCAACCAAAATAGGCACATTATAGCTATATCCCTTCATCCCAACCACAAAATCCTCCAAGTCAAACCTTTATCGTCAACCCAAACTAGAATATCATGTAGTCAAATGGGCAATTTCAAGTATATCCCAAACCACGTATGTGCATTCTTGGTCCATTCACCAACCAAGCTAATGTACCCAAATAGGTGTCTCCATCATAACTTGGTTAAAGTGTCCCAGTTGTGACCTCCCAACCATCTATCTTGTTGGGTGAATATTTTGTCACCAGCTAATTGATGGGCAAAATAGGTATCTTCAACCACAACATAGGGAGATGGGTCAGCCAGATGTGCGGGTTTACCACATCAAAAGGGGAAAAATCTCTCCTCTCATCAAGGGGAGGTTCCCTTATAACTATGAGGGGGTGTGTGTGTGTGTGTGTGTGTGTGTGTGTGTGTGTGTGTGTGTGTGTGTGTGTGTGTGTGTGTGTGTGTGTGTGTGCGTGCGCGTGTGCGCACGCAAAAAATAACACTCAAGGTAGGATAACATCATCCATCTCTCTTTTTTCAGAGATGATGTTCACAGACAAAGGAGAAATCCAAGTGAAAACACTAAGGGCACTTCTCTTCTTTCAGAAGTGATCTAGCAGCACATAGTAAGAGTTCTTTCAGGTAGTGACAAGTAACTGGTAACAGGGGGCATAGTAACCAGTAGACTGAGATGTAGCACAAAGTCTCCACCTTGACTTCCCAAGAGTGAAATACGAAGGACAATGATGGCACAAAGTCATCCCAAGGTCCTTTACAGAGAAATAGAAAATAGACAAACACACTAAAGGCAATTATGGTAGCACAAAGTCTCTCCACAGTTGGCTTTAGGACACCTTCCTGATTACTTTCACTAGTTCTACTTATTTCAATCAAATGGAAAAGAATGCATTCAAGAAACAGACATAAGAACAATCTCCTAAAATGACACAAGCTATAACAGCACAAAGTCTGAAAGTAACTTGCTTTCTCATTCAAACAAATAAATATGACAAACAATTTGAGCTCAAAGTCTCAATAATCACCTTTCAATTTTGGCAAAGTTTTGCTTCTATAACAAAGATATCTCCCTTTTGAAAAGAAGAGATTTAAAATATATAGTAGCCAAGAAAGGCTTGGCGCTTTGTTCCATGGATTGGCCCATTGCTGCATTCAATGCCTTGAATGCATTTCTAGTTTTATCAAGGGACCATGCTGGAATAGGGCGGCTACCTTAACTGTGGCATTTCAATTCATCTTAAATGTCTTCTCTTAGGCATGGGTCATCTGGTCAGTCACCTAATATTTGTGCAGTTGTCTACTTCGCCTTTACTCTAAGGGAGACAAATAGGCTATGCCTTCAATGTTTACAAGCTCAAATATCTACTTGGTGGACTGTTCCACCTACTGAAATAACTTCTACATAGATATTTCTGGTTTTTCCTTCTTTCCTATTACAATTTGAGCTCCTGGGCTATCTTTTCCCTTTATGCTGGCTCTTTCGACTCCCTCTTTAGCTGGTCACTAAGTTTGTTTTTAACTTTTGTCTTTTTCTAGCTTTGTCTCTTCTTGGTTTTGTCTTTTCCTGGCATTTGAGTTCTCATGGTTGAATTCCCAACTTTGTTGGCTCCTTGTACTCTTCTCTCAGTGGTTCTTCCATTTGGCCCTAAGGCCTTTGAATGCATTCAGGTCTGCACTCAAGCCTTTAAAGATCAATGGCTATTTCATTGTCATAAAGTTGACATTCACGCACCCGTCACCATTTGAAAGAAATGGCTAGTTTATTGCCCCAAATTTGACGTCTGTGAGGACGTCATCAGATAGCTGGATCCCAACGGCTAGTTCGTGATGCTTAATCTTGACATCTTCAGGCCTGTCACCTTCCTTGGCAATTACTTCAGCTTTCTTATTTGATCCTTCTTGAAGGAGAGGAATCCCTTCAACTTTGGCTAAGAGTACCCCGCAAGGGTACTTGCCCTTCGGGATCCTTTGAGTGGCCTTCAGGCAGTCTTCAGGGTCCTTCAACTTCAATTCCTTTAGACATTTTGTCCAAAGGAAATCTTCCCTTGCCTTAGCCATTTTCTTCTTGCTTTCAGTCAACTTTCCCTTCGATTGGGATTTCTTCCTTTTGAACGAATTCCTTCAGATAAAAGTCTGAAGGAATTCCTTCAGACTTTTTGTTCGAAGGAATTCACCTTGTTCACTTTTCTAAAGAAAACCTTACCTTTTTGACCTTTTGCAATGGTCCATTTTGCTCATTACCAGCCCTCTACAAGGGCTATTTGATCTCCAAAATTGCCTTTCAGAAAAGTTACAAAGGCCCTTTTGGCACCTAAGTGCCCTCTACAAGGGCACTTGTCCTTCGGGCTCTCCAGCGAGCCTTTGATCATTCCTTCAGACAAAATGTCCGAAGGATTTTCTTTGTAAGATTCTACCATGAAAAATCCCTCTAAAAGATATCCTTTTATTCCATTTGCCCTCTGCAAGGGTACCTACCCTGAGAGCTTTGGGAAGATGACTTTGAAATGATCGATTGAAATTGCCTAAGTGTTGGGAACTTGTTTCTTTCTTGCAGAGTCCATAGAAATGAACCTGTGAAATCCATAGAAATATGCCTATGAAATCCGTAGAAACTAGTCTGTAGAACCAAGAAACCAACCTACAGAATCCGTATAAATGAGTCTATAGAACCTAGCCTACAGAGTCTGTAGAAATGATTCCATAGAACTTAGCCTACAAAGTTCGTAGAAATGAGTATGTAGAACCCAGCCTACAGAGTCCATAAAAATGAGTCTATAGAACCCAGCCTATAGAGTCTGTAGAAACTAGTCTATAGAACTGAGTCTATAGAAATGAGTCTGTAGAACCCAGCCTGCAGAGTTTGTAGAACCCAGCCTGTAGAGTCTGTAGAACCCAGCCTGTGGAGACCATCCTGTGGAGTTCGTAGTTTTCTCTAAGTCTCTCGAGCTTTGAAAGAGTTTGTTAGCTAAAAAAGCTGGAAAATGGAGAATTTGAATGCCCAAAACAATTTTTGAGAAGGGAAGAGACTATTTTGGCCTGTAAGACCAAAATAGTTCATGTGTTGTCCCAAAAAGGAGTGACAAATTTTAGGAACAATAGATGGCTCTAGTTGGGGAACTTCCTTTAGTTGAAATTTTGAAGCCGCTGAGGGGAGTAGAAACCAGAATCTCCAGTGCCTATAAGTATGTCATTGGGCTACGAATTTGTGCTAACCAAAAAGAAACGTGCCAAAAACAAAAAGAGGGTCATCGAGTCTCCCCTACCTTCCCCATGTTTATGACATCGATTGTTTGTTTCTTTTATTTTGGACATTTTACATTTACCATCAAAATACATATAAATATTTCTCATATTTATTTAACCTAATTGAAATTATAATACAACTGAAAAAGATAATGTCAACTTGATAACAAGATTTATCATAATACAAACATATATTTTTGTAAAGAGATTAATAATTCTTACTATTAATTTTATATCAAAATATATTAATTTTAAAATACATTCAAACTTTATATCATAATGCGAAAATGTCAACTTTCCTTTATAGTAACCAATTAAAACAAAAGAATGAGAAAGATCTATTGTTTAACATCCCCAAAAAAAACCCAATGGGCAACCCAAAAGAGAAAAATAAAATTACCTAATACATTAGGTATGATTGAACGACTAGCCCACAAAAAGGGGAGGTCTGAAATTCAGCAGAATGTAAACCACCTAATACATACTATATTATATTTTAAGCCTGTATATCTATTGTACAATTAAAAAATGGTTATAAAACGAGGCTATAAACCAATCTAAGATATATGCATATTCCTAGATTCTAGGATAAACATCACATACCCACATTACATGGCCACATTACACAACAATAGAAAAGATAATTGCATAATTCTAAATACCTATCAGTTACGTTATTATATTCCCAAGATTACATACGAATTACAAAATAAAATAGGTGATCCCATAACTCCAAAGACATGTCTATTACTCAGGATGTAAAACGCCTAATACCTACCTGTTACACAAAAGAAAATATGATTGCAGGCCTGCATTACACGGTAGAAACAGATGATTACATGATTTTAAATTAGAGAAGTCGCTTGCAGGATGTAAAACCCATGTGAACTTAGAAGCAATTAGACACTTTCAGCACAGGAATTGCGAAAAGGCTTTCTTTTCTGCTAAGGGAGGTTCCAAGAGCTTCGCTCATATCCAACTGGGAGGGATCGCTTTCAAGTCTCCAGTCAAACCAGTGCAACAACTGAGCCAGCATGAGCTCCATAATTCCCATGGCCATTAGTGCCCCAGGGCATCCCCTTCTTCCTGCCCCAAATGGAAGCATCTCAACGTGTTGACCTTTGATATTAATATCTCTGCCTATAAATCTTTCAGGCTTAAATGCCAAAGGATCTTCCCATACTGCTGGAACTCTTCCAATGCCCAGATGTTGACCATAAGCCTTGTTTTTTTGGGTATAGTAGATCTTTGAGGTCCTACAGTGCAAGCTTCTGTACATTCGTGGGGTAACATTAATGGCAGTGGTGGATATAATCGTAAGGATTCCTTAAGAACACATTTGAGATATTCCATATTTGCAAGGTCAGATTCTTCTACAGCATGGTGTCTGTCCACTATAGATTCAATTTCTTCCTGTAATTTTCTTGCCAGGCGAGGATTTCTCACCATCTCGGACATTGCCCATGCTAAAGAAGTAGATTTGGTCTCTATTCCAGCGATGAACATGTCCTGTCCAAATAAACAAAACTTCAACGCATTAAATTATATTACAACATCAACAGTACCAACTATGCACAAATCTAAAAGACTCAAAAAAAGTTGTCTAGAAAAAAAAATTAAGTGAGCAAATGGCATACAAATATTATTGCTTTAATAGTGTCTCCTTGAATGTTGAGGGGATCAGTCTCAACCATATCCAGCAGCACATCCACGAAATTCTTCACATTTGATCCATGCTTGCACTTGCCACTAATATGTTCATCTATTATTTTTTGAATGACTTTGTCGAAGAATGAGTGCGCCTTCTTCATCCGCCGCTTGATGCCTTGCAAGTCGAGCCAATCTATGCAAGGAATATAGTCTCCAATGTTAACTTGTAGGATTGTAGCTGCAACCTTCTGCACCATATCTCTCAAATCGTTGTTGTCACCAACCACATCATCGTCAGAATATTTTGTGCCTGCCAGGATCTGCCAAGTTACAGCGGAGGACACAGAATCTATGGCCCTACTAACATTGACATCAACTCTGCCCTACTCGCTCTTCTCCCAAATGCGATGCATCACTGCATAAACCTCTTCCTCTCTTATTGATCTAAAGGACTCCAATCTTTTGGCAATCAACAATTCTGTCATGCAGATTTTTCTAACCCGTCTCCAGTAATCTCCATAGGGAACAAATTCCATGTCCTTGTAATTATAAGCCAGATATTCTCCAGTGCCCAATCTGGGTCTGCTAGCAAAAGCCAAATCGTGAGTTTTTAGAAACTCTTTGGCCATTTCAGTAGAAGACACCACCAGGGTAGGAAAATAACCGAGTCTCAAGTACATGATGGGCCCATATTTGTTAGCAAGATTTTGAAGAGAACGATGGGGAAGCCTTCCCATCTGGTGGAGATTTCCTATGATAGGCCATGAAAATGGGCGAGGGGGCAATCTTGATGCACTACTAGTTCTAAACATGTGGAAAATGAATAAGAAAAGTAAGATTGTGAGCACAGATATAAGTGTTGAAGGAGCCTCAGCTGCTACTACTTCAATCAACACAGAAAATGCCATATTGAATTGCAACAGTGCCCGGTTTCAATAACTTGTCTGGTCTTTATATCATCTAAGGTTGAAAACATTACAGGGTGATGTGTTACTCGAAGGACTATGGACTAATTGCAATGAAATACAAACAACGACGTGACCGAGCAGTGACGGAATCTTTCGTATAATTCTGGTCTTCAACGTACATATATTAAATATAAACAACGATGTGACTGAGTAGTGACGGAATCTGGTACCTGATTGAAGGGACCACATGTTTCAAATGTTAAACATAACTAGCAGGGACATTCAGCATGGACGGCCACACTAGGCGTTGAACCTTAGCTGGTCTTATCCAATTCTCATTTCCTTTGCCCCCACTTTGTAAGGGTTAATTGCATTCGTTTGCCTTAACCAATTGTTGTTTGTATTAATCCCATGTAGTTGCCTTTAACCATGATTGTTAAGGCGTTGGGTTGCACCAATGCAATCAAGTGGAATGTTAATAATCAAGGAGAAGCCAACTTCACTTTTCATAATTTTCAAATCCCATGTGCATTCACGAACTTTCTAGAACTTACCCTTTGTGACCATAGTTTCCCTCATCCTCACTGCATTACTATTCTCGATCAGCAAGGGTCTTTATAAATACTAGAATTGGTTTTATTTTCACCCAAACAGAGAATTTCTACACTCTCCCTTATATGCTTAGGGAAATGCAACCGATATAAATCAATCTTAGCTCGGAGAAGATAAATTCTACTTACACTTTCGATTGTTGATACATTAGATATTCAAGGTCATGACCAAGATGGATCAGCTAGACCTAGCCAAAGGATCTTTTACTATAGTAATATCACTAGGAAGGGTTTCAGAGCCTTCAGTCAAGCAAAACTATGTAATAACCCTATAACTAGGTCCTATGTTTTGATATTCACTAATATAAGCAAATGACAAAAGCAAAGTAAATTCTAATCTATCACTCACCAAAGCTTGGGGCACAAATGGGGGTTAGTAAACACAAATGTAAACATGCATAAGAGAATCCTATTTAAGTTAAGTATAGGTAAGACTCTAATGCATGGAGAAGACAATATATTAAAAAACCATTACTTATGCTACTTCTATCTACTAAAAGAGAGGAGCAAAGTTAGAGATACTTAGCTTGAAGATGAACTCGGCAAGACTCAATCTCTCCCTTGGCCAAAGGTGCTTTGTAATAGGTTGTTGTGGTTTGTAAGGATCACTAAGAAATGCTAAAGCATTAAAGAATTTTCCACAAGATAAGATTCTTCTCCAATTACAAACCCTAAGCTAAGGCTCCTCAAGTAGAATGGTGGAAGAGCAGATTTTAAAGAAGTTCAAATAAATAATTAACTCTTGTTTTCTCTCTACTAATGGAAAAATGAATGTGTTTATATAGTTGAATCTAATCATAGTCCTTTCTGAAAGTTTAGCTGATAGGGTCGGCCCAATTGACTCTGTTTTGTTATTGACAAAAATAAATTAGGTTTTGGTCTAGGTCAGCGAGGGGCCTCCCTTGACACTAAATTATTTTTGTCAATTAGAGTATAGGGTTGATGGGATTGACATTATATCATAAACTATCAAAAATGATTTTAAGCTATGTAAAGGGATAACAAAGGTGGAAAATTATTAGACGAGGGTGTAAAAGAGGAGGCAAAGCTTAGGGGAATGTTTTTAGGAGATGGTTGTGTAAAAAGCAAGTGGTAGTAAAGAGACAACAATCTTGCAAAGCACCAATGGTCTGCACACCCATTTTCAAGTACACCCCTTAAGGCATGAACTTAGAGAGATTGAGACTCAACGGATTTTTGTAAGAGAGAGAGAATCGGTAATTGATAATGTTTGAAAATATTATATGTATACATCCCCTATGTTTATGAATTTGATATGAGAATGTAAAATTTTAACTAGATAATGGCTCACAATTAATTTTATGTTAGGGTTTGGCATAACTTGAATTTGAACTTTATACCTTTGTATTCTAGCTTTATATTATAAAGATTTTGGAATGTTTAGAATTTTGACCCCTACTCTACTCACTAACTGTATATGTACACTTAGATTATGAACCCTCTTGGTTATATTTCAATACAGCGTCTATTAAAACACTCCATTGATTTTATACTTGTCTAAACTAGTATATTGAAAACTATACTTCGCTTCTCATTGATTATTAACATTCATCATGGATGCATCAGTGGGGACCAATAACCTTAACAATCTTAGTTAAGTAATTATGCCCTATTATAATCCTTACCAATGCCCTACTAATTTTATTCTTTATTGTTTTAGTATAATCCCCTATTATTATTCTCTATGTACTAGTGCCTTATTTTATGAGGCAGACAATAAGAGAGTGAGTTATGTTTCAAATAGCAATTTCCATTGAATGAATTATGTTTTTAATGAATTATATGTAGCATATCCTATTTATAAAAATATTTAAATAAATTGTGTGTTGAATGAATGACTCTGCCTTAACTAATCATTAATTCCTTCGAGTAGGAAAAAATACAGATAACATAAAGCAAACTATGCCCTAAATTGGACATATAAATCATTCATATAATAGGGATAATGCATTGCACTTATATCGCTTCCATAAACAAGAAATACATATAAATAATTTGTGTTTTGTTTTCCTCCCTATACATGAGTGTATGCCTTTGTTATTCTTAAAATTATCTTTTCATTAGTATAAATTGCTCTAATATAATGCTTATGAAATGGTGTGTATGTTATCTTAGCAAATAATTTTGTGACTACTCCTAAACCAAATTATTAACACTATTAAAAGGGATAACAAAGGTGGAAAATTATTAGACGAGGGTGTAAAAGATGAGGCAAATCTTAGAGGAATGTTTTCAGGAGATGGTTGTGTAGATAGCAAGTGGTAGTAAAGAGACAACAATCCTGCAAAGTACTAATGGTCTGCACACCCATTTCCAAGTACACCCCTTAAGGCATGCACTTAGAGAGATTGAGACTCAATGGGTTTTTGTAAGAGAGAGAATCAGTAATTGATAAAGTTTGAAAATATTATGTGTATACATCCTCTATGTTTATGGATTTGATATGAGAATGTAAAATTTTAACTAGATAATGGCTCACAATTAATTTTGTGTTGTTAGGGTTTGGCATAACTTGAATTTGAACTGTATACCTTTGTATTCTAGCTTTATACTATAAAGAGTTTGGAATGTTTAAAATTTTGACCCTTACTTCACTCACTAACTGTATATGTACACTCAGATTATGAACTCTCTTGGTTATATTTTAATACAGCTTCTATTGAAACACTCCATTGATTTTATACTTGTCTAAATTAGTATATTAAAAACTATACTTCTCTTCTCCTTGATTATTAACATTCATCATGGCTGCATCAGTGGGGACCAATAGCCTTAAAAATCTTAGTTAATTAATTATGCCCTCTTATAATCCTTACCAATGCCCTACTAATTTTATCCTTGATTGTTTTAGTATAATCCCCTATTATTATTCTCTATGTACTAGTTCTTTATTTTATGAGGCAGACAATAAGAGAGTGAGTTATGTTTCAAGTAGCAATTTCCATTGAATGAATTATGTGTTTAAGGAATTATATGTATCATATTCTATTTATAAAAAATATTTAAATAAATTACGTGTTGAATGAATGACTCTACCTTAACTAATCATTAATTCCTTCAAGCAGGAAAAAATATTGTTAACATAAAGCAAACTATGCCCTAATTAATCATTAATTTTTTTAATCAATCAACATAATAATCCTTAGTTATTCAATGATAATTATGCTAATGTAAATGATGGGCTTGCATAATTATTTTATTGGGCTTGAAAAACAATTATTGTGTTCATTTTATTGATAATTCAATCCAGTTAATAATAAAAGGCTCATGGAAAACCATTGACTATATTATTATCTAGTTGAACCACTGATGATATCCATGTTTGGAAATGATTTTAGGATCTTAACCTATTACATGATTAAACATGAATCTATCTTTTGTGACTAAGCTCATGACGATGGTGGTTATAACTATTCTCTTATATGACAATATGAAAAGATGTTTCTAATGTTTAATTTTAAGTTGTTAACTTAAAGAGTGACATAGGTGGTGGAAAACTTAGTACTATGTTTCTCTCAATGTTAAGTTTCTCTTAACTTAATTTTCTATATAATTGTTTATTGTAGGATTGTAAAACACTTATCAAGTTAATAATAGAAAGATCATGGAAATCCATTGACTCTATTGTTAACTTATTTAATCTAATGGTATATTTATTTGAAAATGATTTTATGCTCAAAGATTGGATATACAACAATGAAGCCAATGATTATGTATTGAATGAATGATTATGTTGTAACTAATCATTAATTCCTTCAAGCAGTCAACAATATAATTAACACAATATTCCTCAATTATCCAGGATCATGGAAATCTATTGACTCTATTATTAACTTCTTTAACCTAAGGGTATATTTATTTGGAAATGGTTTTATGTTCAAGGATTGGATATGTAACAATGAAGCCAATGATTATGCATTGAATGAATGATTATGTTGTAACTAATCATTAATTCTTTCAAGCAGTCAAAAATATAATCAACATAATACTTCTCAATTATCCACTAATAATTATGTTAATGTGAAGGATAAGCATGTATAACTATTTATTATGGACTTGTAAAACACTTATTGTGTTCATTATTTTGATAACTCAATCAATTTAATAATATAATGCTCATGGAAAACCATTAAATATATTTTTGACTACTTAAACCACTGATGGTATGCATATTTGAGAAGGATTTTATGATCTTACCCTATTATGTGCTTAAACATGCATCTATCTATTGTGATTGAGTTATTCCCTTAAATGGTGATACGAATGGATGTTTTTAATGTTTAATTTTCTATTACTAATTGAAAGAGTGACATAGGTGGTGGATAACTTAGTATTATGTTTTTCTCAATGTTATAGTTTTTTTAACTTGGTACTTGGTATTAGTCTTTGTTTTGGGTTTTAAAAACATTTTTTGTGTTCATTTTTGTTAATGACTATACCCAATTAATAATAGAAAGATCATGAAAATTCATTGATTGTATTCATGACTATTTGACCCTGATGGTATACGATTTAGGATCTTACCCTATAAAGTATTTAAACTTGCATCTATCTTTTATGACTTAGCTCATGATAAGGGTGGTTATCATTATTGCCTTGAAGGGTGATATAAATGGATTTTTATAATATTTAATTCATGTTGTTAATGGAAAAAGTGACATAGCTAGTAGATAACTTAATATTATGTTTCTCTCAATGTTATATTTCTCTTAACTTAATACTCAATTTTAGTCTTTCTTGTGAGCTTGCAAAACACTTAGTGTGTTTTTTTTAATTCATAACTCTATCAAGTTAATAATATAAGGATCATGAAAACCCATTGATTGTATTCATGACTATATTCATAACTTAGTACTCAGTATAAGTCCTTCTTGTGGGATTAAAAGACATTCATTGTGTTTCTTTTTTATCATAATTCTATCAAATTAATAATTAAAATATCATAGAAACCTAGTGAAGTATTGTTGACTACTTCAAGCAATTAATGTTTCGAGGGCATAGTTAGAGTTTTGTGTGAATAGAGTTTAGCTAGAATACAAATGTATAGAGTTAAAATTATTTTAAATGTATCATATCTAACAATAATTATGTGTTTAATTCATATGCATTCATTAAATTATATGTAGCATGTCATAATTACAAAAACTATTTATAAACTATTCATTGAATAAATGATCATGCCCTAACTAATCATTAATTGCATCAAATATATAACAATATAGACAACATAAAACAAACCCAAATGTATTATTCAAACTAAACTGATATGCCCTTCTGAGATGGCTTCTTGAAAGAATTCATGTTTTGGGGGTAGAGTTGGAGTTTTGTGTCAATAGTGTTTAGCTATTATTAGGAAGATGCATGAGATGCGAGGTGTTTGATGGTACACCTTGTTGGGTTAATATCACTCAATTTATTTATTTAATTTTAGAATTATAGTAAAGATAATAAATTAAGGAGATAATTCTTCAGCGCCTTAGTATATTTTTCCATTTGAAATTTGTTATTAGTAGCCATATATGCAATGTGGGATAAATATGCACACTATCAAAAAAAAATTCTCGCACTCTTTAAGGATCACCCTATAAAAGTGCTGAGGTTGTGGGTATGACAACATTTTTTTATTATTGGTGGTGGATAACATAATATTACAATTTTCTCAAAGTAGTCAATAATACAATCAACATAAAACAAATTATGCCTTTACTAATCATTAATTCCTTCAAGCAGTCAATGATATAGTCAACATAATAATCCTTAGTTCTCCAATGATAATTATGTTAATGTGAAAGATGGGTATGTATAATAATTTGTTGTGGGCTTGAAAAAACTTATTGTGGTCATTTTTCTTGATAAATCAATCAATTTAATACTTGAAGGCTCATGTAATGACTTTAAGATATTTCTAATATTTAATTTCATATTGCCAATGGAAAGAGTCAAACCTAGTTGGTGTATAACATAGTACTAGGTTTTTATCAATGTTATGTTTCTCTTAACTTAGTACCCAGTATAAGTCTTTCTTATGGGCTTGTGAAACACCTATTGTGTTCATTTTTGTTCTTAACTCTATCAAGTTAATAATAGAAGGATCATTGAATCCTATTGACTATAATGAACATGAGATGATTATATGAATATTGAACACACGTATGTTTTTTATCCATTTTTTAACCCATTAGCCCTATGATGATGGACCCCACATCTTACATATTTGATTAATTTCCCACCTTTCCCTTATTCCATTTCTCATTTTCCATTACACTTTTACTTTTTGACCTTTGCATGAGCGTGTGTGCCCATTATCCGGTTCTATAGGTGTGCACTACATTCTTAGGAGCATCCCAAAGGAAGCATTTACTATATTGGTTGGTTACATGTATGTAATTGGATTGTCTGCATTGTTGAATCTTGAACCCTTTTTAGCATAATATTGGTTTATCATCTAACAAGGGCACAACCTTGACATTATGTTTTTAAAATTAATATAGACAAGCAATGAAATATATAACTTGTTTTTAAAATTAATATGTTCACCATGGACAACATTGTATTTTTTAGAATTTTATTAAAATGTATTTGCACTTGTATTGTATTGTATTTAAACTTTTATAATTTATAATGTCAAAGGTTATTTTTTTCACACTAAAATTTATAGATAATCTTAATTTTGATATTTTTATTTCTATTTTGACAACTAAATATATTGTGTTGTGTACTAACATCATGTTTTAGGATCATTAAACATAACCTATAATGGCATCAATAGTGGTGTGCACGTAATAATGTGAGATCTCAATTGTTTTTTCATTTTACCCTCATAACATATTTTTAATCCTATTTTTGACATCCATTTGACTATTATATGAGATATTTTCTTGTTTATTGAGTACAATTATTGAAAAAGTTTAATATGTTAATTGTCTACCTCATAATTCTCCAGATTGTATGACGAAGAGTAAATAATATCATTAATTAATAGATATAAATGTCCTCATTTTGAATACAGCCCCTCTCAACTAGCTTTTCATGCCTTGTTTCTTTGGCCATGGTAGTAGAAATGAAGAACATTTCAACTACAACTAAGTATGTTTTATTTTACCAGATATTTTAATTGATCAATCATGATATAAAATATTCACATAATGGGATTATAAATCCTTCAATGTATAAATTGGACATATAATTCACTACATGTTTATCATATATAAATTGGACATATAAATCATTCATATAATAGGGATAATGCATTGCACTTATATCCCTTCCATAAACAAGAAATACATATAAATAATTTGTGTTTTTTTTGCCTCCATATACATGAGTGTATGCCTTTGTTATTCTTAAAATTATCTTTTCATTAGTATAAATTGCTCTAATATAATGCTTATGAAATGGTGTGTATGTTATCTTAGCAAATAATTTTGTGACTATTCCTAACCCAAAATATGGTTATGATCCTTTTGAGATCCTTCACTCATTTGAATCTAAATAATCTCCAATAAATTTACATGGCACAACTAAATGAGGAGTGAAGAATTTGCATAGCTTTAGAAAATTATTTGATGGATTAGAAGAGACACCAACGCAAATAATTAAAAACATATTAGCTAAACTAAATGGTATTAATTTTTCAATATGAAAATATTATTTGATTTTAGTTTGATTTATTTAATTATTTAAGATATTATAAGTTATACATAATAGTAACCATATATCATTTTTTATTTAAACTTAGATATAGATAACCCTTGGTGGTTTGTAACTGATGCAATTTATTAAGGTTGTTGATCCTAGACCTCAGTCTCCCCTAATTGCAAATTTTATTACTATGAATTGATGGTATTCAAATTTTAACTATTATACTCTTGTGATCAATCATGATTTCAAATTTTAATTGGTTTATTTGTTGTTCAAACTTTTAATGGGCATTTGAAGCATGACAAAAATGCCAAATCTAGAGAGAATCTTCCCGAAGTTTCTCAAACAATATCAATAGAAAAGGTAACAATTGGGGATGGTGATAAGTTTTTAATAATTTGTTATATTTAAAATTTGAAATTATTTTATTCAAATTATAAATAGTGCATTACTTTTGTAGTGCAATAATGGTAGGAAATATGGATGCACTACTCCCATTTGTAGGGAGAGCAAAATAATTAAATGTATGAAATCATGATTTACAACCTCCTTTCGTGCACATAGACAACTTCTTCCTATAGAGAAGGTAATATGGGACAAGGAAACATGTGGGATTTACAAGTTTATCAAATCGGTATGAAACTTGATTTTGATCATGGATTTTTTATTTTGCCTAAAAATAAAACTATTTTTATTTGTGATGAAGAAAAAAATGACATGTTTCATTAGAGGATGAGGATGATCAAGGTTGCGACATTGAAAATAATTCCCATCATATAAGGGTAATTCTTCTTTTTTTTAATTTCTCTTTTAATTAGCATATATATCTTGTTGCATACCTATATTATATGTCTTATTATCACACTTATTTGTCAAGTAAATAATGGTAGTGAGAAAGGGTGCACACCTATTTCATTAGAGGTTGATGAATTTCAAAATTGTGAGCTCCCAAAGGATTTGTCATCAACATTTATTTTTCACATAGACCTAGTTAGAAGAAGATAATATGTTGATATTTGAGAGTGTTTTTTTAAGTCATATAAAACATGATTATGATATTATTTTATTATTTTAAATTTTATAGGAACTTATTACCCTCCGTTGTAACAAGATTAAAAGAGTGGAATGAATGACCTCTACTTCCCATTCACATGGACGTGGTCATATATAAAAGGATATGATAATATGTTAGGATTTTCATGTGTTTATTTAAGTCACATGAAACATCATTTTGATATTAATTTATTATTTTTACCAACATAGGCACCCATTATCCTCTCTTATAGGAAGAAAAAAAGAATGGAATGAATTACCTATTCAAGTGCACATGGGCATCCTTCGAAATACAAGGTAGAAGGTTGGGAATTATGCATTCTTCAAAGTGATACGAAAAAATATTGTGATATTATGTTTATGCTTTTACTTGCATAAGAACATGTTACCATCTCTGAATAAGAAATAGACTCTCATGTTTCATGTGAGAATGAATAGGATGTTTAATTTCAGCCACCATAAGATTTAGGTGGTGATATGCCATGATATTTACATTGTATAAGGATAATTACCCCATCTTTTTATATTTTCTATTTAGATGTATATCCTATTAATTTGAAATTGGAGCCATTTTTTTTTATTTGAACCTTTTGATGTGTAAATTATTATTGAGTATGATGAGCATGGTTACAATATTATTTAGGAGGTTGGATATAGGGACCAATTCTATTGTATTTCACCACAATGTATTGCATTGTACAAACGTGAGAATAAATTCTTGTCAAAATTGAATTTCAATTCATACCATGCTTAAATTCACAAGTTGAATCCTATTCTATATTGTCAAGAAGCAAGGCATTCAATCAATAGAAGATAGTGAAGGCTTGTGGAATGGAATTTACTGAAATAACTATATGAGATACGTAGATGAAAGAAAGTTTATTTAAAAGAATAAGTTTTTGACTATGTTTTTCATTATATTCACTTATTACCCAATGCATTCACATCCTATGCTTACACACAAGCTTTGAAAGTTGATAGGAAAAATAAAATTCTTTGACTACAAACAAGAATGTGACGGGGAGAAAATGAGAATTGAAGGAGAAGACACATTTTTTTATCCTCAATTTTTCAATCACTTTTGATTTTGACTCAAATAACTATGGTTTTTATTTTTAATTTATAGAAAAAATTATATTCATTATTTTTAAATAACAGTTCAAGGATGGTTATGCACATAAAAAGGAATGAAAGAGGAGAATAAATGTTTGAAGAAATGTTTTATGTTTGATTTCCTATTTAGTTTGTGGAGATTTAGTATGTTTTTGTGATACATCATTTCAAATGTTATGACATATTAAAGAAGGTGAACATTCGATTTAAGACCCTATTATGAATGGATTTGTTCACCATAATGAGACTTTTACCATAAGGGAACTATATGTAGATATTTATCTTAAATAAATAAATTGTTCCCAAAAATTGAAAGAATTCCAATTTAGGTTCAATAAAAATCTCATAAAATATTTTTACATGTGTTATGTTCTTTGCAATAGACAGGTCATTAAAAAGGGAACACATTATGAAAATTTTATCTTTGTTTGTTTATTTTTTGGGGTCTTACTCACATGTTTGATGCTTACAAGTTCCATTTCTGTTTTATGAATATTTTTTCTATCTATGTTTGTTATTTAGGTCTTGCTCACAATTATGTGTTTGGTTTGTTGACTAGGTTTTTACATTAATGAGATAATGTTATTTAAACCAAGTTGTGTGTTTTTTAATTTTTATTTCATCTCTTTTGAATTTTAATTCAAATCTCATTTGTAAACTAGAAAACATGTATGAGTTGTTAATTCATTAAAGGCTATCATAAATAATGACATATATTATCATACACAAAGGGAGAAATTATTATAGGGCCTAACACATTTACCTCCATGACCATTATTAATGGTGTCCACTATCTTATTTTGCATGACTATGCTTCAATTGGTACTTTCCTAGTTATGTGCTCATATTTTATCTCATTTTTCATGTGTTTACCTTGGCCACATTTTACTTGTTATTTTCTAATTCATAATTTCATCATCGATATTTATTATTATCCAACTCAAATTAATCTTGGCCATCATTATGTATTTTTTCATATTTATAATTAATTTTATTTATCAAAGTCTTATTTTTTTAATTTTCACCCCACATCATTTATATTTATGTGCTATGGACTTAATCATATATTATTCCCTCATATGACATTCTAACATTTAGGTATTTGTCATTATTCTAATGTTTGTAATGTTTTTGATATAACATTAGGTTATTTTCTACATATCACCTCTCTTCAACATGAAACCAAGGTTTTCTTACATTGTGCCTCTATTTTATAATAATGTTGTAGACAAACATGCATACCTTCAACAACGATCATGTTTTCTAGTTATTGCCTTGATGGATGAATGGAGTTGTAATAGGCAAACATCTGTTATATTAATGAATAATTATAGAATATAATATGAAATCAAATGTCCATCTCACCCTCTCCAATTGAGTTTAATATGAAGGAGATAAAAAACTCATAGTATGTTAGGAAGAACTAGTTAGTATTCTTGCTTTATATGAATAAAATGACCTTGTTTCATTTATGTTTTTAGTTAGGTTTATGATTAGCTTCTAAATTTTAATATAAACCTTGGTATGATTATAAAATGTATAAAATGATCATGAAAGTAAATATGTTTTGGAATGTTGATTATTATGTGAGTTATATATCTTTACCTTGCTAAATTAGTTGAAGGATTATTGGGAACATTGTGTGTTATGAAGGTTGACATTCTATAACTTTATTTGACTCAATTATAAGAATAACTTATTCAAGTAGTATGATGAAATATACATTGTAATGGAAGGATTCTTATGTGAATATGAAAGAGGTTTTAACTCTATAATTTTTTAAGGTAGATTAAAAGTTTTCTTACTCTTTATATTGGTAAGTATAATAAAAAATCAAACACATAACCTTAATAGTTTGACACTACCCATAGTGTGTTACATGGAAAAATTATCAATAAAATGGAAAATACACAAAATATCCCATGTCAATACATGCATGCCAACATGTTTCATATCAATACAGAGCATGATAAAGTGAAATATGCATACAATACATGTGTTCATCAACTAATAGTCCTATTAGTAAAATAGTAGCTTTACTACCATTCCATGATGCATAAAACCATGTTATATACTAGGTAAAATGAATTGTGTTAACATATATTTATATTTTTAAATCAAATATTGATTTAACCTATGCATTTTACAAGTTCTATACCACATGTAATGTACCATTTACAAGTGCCATGTGTGTATGGCTTATAAGGAAATGTAATGGGGATTCATTCATCATGCCATGTGTCAATTATTTGTTATATTCATATTCAAATGGTGAGTATGAAAGTCATCATGAAATTAATTATTAAAAAATGGAATAATAACAAGAAAGTTATCATGATAGACACCCATCTGCTCCCTCCATAAGACACCATCAAGATTTCCTCTTTTTAACATTTTATCTTGGTATAGAGTCATATTGTAACTTTACTCATAAACATCATCAAAGATACAAGGACATTTATCCACTTTATTTGAGGTAAGATAAAATTCACAATCTTTACATTATTTATAATGGTATACACAAATCAAGTATTTATATTCACTACTTGTGTGATATCCTTTATTACAGTCTATATAATGCCATGCATTTTGCTTGTCTGCATAATAACCTTTACATTTTATATAATGGGATAATGTTTTTCAAAGTTTCACATCAAATAATAGAGACAATAAGCCATCATTAATTAGAATGGTCTATTGTTGTCCATCTTATTGCATTATGTATAATTCCCTACATCTTGCTTTTTTATATAATACCTTTTACATTATGTGTAATGGTTTACTATTGTCCATAGTGATACACAAAATAATGGAACCAATGAACCATTAGTCTATATAATGGTCTATTTTTTTCCATATTATTACAATTTTTATCTTGATTATTTGTACAATACCCTTCACATTATCTATACTAGTCTACTATTTTCCATTTTGATACAAAAATGTTAGGAACCAATGAATCTACATGTCATTATATTATAATGTTTGTGTTTATTTAGTAATGGACATAAATAAGGATAAAATTAAAGGAATAAATAAAGCTCTCAAGAGAAAACTGAATGACATTCTGAGTACAGATTGTGATCTGAATAATCAAACTTTAGGTGACATCAATTCATAGGATTAGATGTTTTTAGTGTCATATACTTACTAAATCTCTATGGTTTTTCCTCTGTGTAGCTTTTAATAATCCCAATCCCACTCCCCTAAGTAATTTTTTGAAGCAAAATAAAAGTATTGAAAAAATAATTGTAAAGGTGGATGATGACCTTTGAGAATGTGAACTAAGGCATTTGAAGACTAGGTTGTATGTATGGGAACAATGGGAAAAGATTATAAAAAAAGGGGATGACAACATGGAGGAAAACATTGAAGGAATGAGTACAAACATATCATCTCTAAAAAATTAGAATAAGGAGCTAAAGCTTTTTATTGAACATGTAATGAAATAAAAACTACAAGATCATATGTGGCTCGATGATCAAATTGCATCACTGAGACTATATGAAATTGTGGAAAGTGCTAGTGATATTACTTTAGAACCAGAGCATTATAAAAATGTAAGAGAAAAAAATTTATAATGAAGAGATCAAAGTGTGGACAAACTATTCAATCCATATTATGACTTACCTTATAACAACTTCCACTATATCAATGCTTCCTAACTCTAACACTGACAAAAATGATCATAATTAGTTTGTTACTTTATTATGGTTCGTTTAATTGTATTTGTTGAATTTTACATATATATGGTTTATTTCACAGTAGTTATAGAATTTTTAGTTATTTTAGTTTGTGAAATTTGAAAATTTTCTTCACACTATGTGTGCTAAATTAGCTAAATTAAATATGGATGATTTACTGGCACATTCAATATTTAACATGGACAATTTACTTGAAATATTAATTTATATTTTATTTATGTTTTCAATTTATTATTGATGATAATATAAATATCTATACAAAAATATTAAATCATATTATATCTTGTTAGCACTATTAATGGGTTCAATAAAAATAAAGTGAATCCCAAATTGGGGATTCTACAAAATGTGTAAAGTGATACTTCCATGATTTATGTGCTAAGTGATTACATCCTTGATACAAGGCCCATTCTTATTAACTTTACATGAAGGAATTACTTACCAATCGAAACACTTCGTGATGATATAATCATAATCATCAATTAATATTTGAAGTCATTTTTATCTTAACCACATGTAATAATACATACTAATATCACTTGTTACATTTAAGTATCAAAAAAAAACTTTGAAGAGCATAATGAAACTTTCATTCATTTAGAATAATGATTAAATTTTAAAGTGATAAATACTCTCTACCAAGAGAGAGACGTCAATTCATTGACCATACATACATTCTTTTTCTCCTTTTTACTCCCCATGAAATAACTCAATATTATACATAAAAAACATATAATGGAAATAACAAAAATAATTGTCATAAACTAACATGTATTCCATCCTGATTCTTCTTAAACTTTAAAATAGAATTATATGTTGAGAATCTCACAATATGTGATCTGGCATCATTGGCAACATGTCATGGTCATAGTGCCAATGATGATGTATGTTATTCATCATTTCTATTGAACTCTAACTTAGAAAGTGGCAAAAGAGGCTCATTAATAGTGTATTGTAACTACATAAGTGTCAAAACCACACTAGTACCACTAGATGTGCCAAACCGCTACTTTATCTACCCCACCTTGCAATTGCTTTCACATCCCCAACATCATGTACATATATTATCTTCACATCAAAAAACTTCCCATAAGTGATTTTTCATGTCTATGAATTGTGGTCAGTTTCTCATCTCTTACACATATCTTACTAGATATTTGGTCACACAATAATTTATAATTTCTTTCAATAACCGAATTCTCTACATTCTAATCATAAAGAGTCATAAGACTATGAAGAAGAGATCCATAGTATGAACTATTCAATTTTTTTCCATCATTAATTGGAGCATAATTAAAATTCATCGATTCTTTCCTTGAACCATAAATAATATACACATATCTAAAACATGCATTATTTGTATCACAATAAACACTAATGCACAAGACATATATGTTGTTCATAATCCTATGCAAAAAAAAAATTGTCAAACATAAGCATCTTCAAGATTCATATAATCATCTGATGTTAATGAAAAGTAGTTGGCACACCTTGACTCAACACCTCATAGGGTTATCCATAGAGAATGTTGGAGAATAAAGAATTGAAAACATACATCTTTACCATACATTACATTAATAGATTTCATATAACGCTAAAAATGAAAACATTCAAATTCCAATCAATACTAAAATATTCAACTCTTTCCATAGCAACAAGAAATTAAATATTAGAAACATCCATTCATATCACCATTTAACAGAATAGTTATAACCACCCTCATCATATGCTGAGTCATAAAAGATAGAAGCATGCTTAAAGACAAAATATGGTACTATAATAAAATCATTCCCAAAGAATCATATAATTAGGTTCAATTAATCATGAATATAGTCAATATGTTTCCATAATCCTTTTACTATTAACTTGATAGAGTTATTAATAGGAAGGAACACAATAAGCATTTTGAAAGATCATAAGAAAGATTAGTATTGATTACTAAGTTAAGAGAAACATAACATTAAGACAAAATATTACTAAGTTGTCCACCACCTATGTCACTCTTTCCATTATCAATAGGAAATTAAACATTAAAAACATCCATTCATATCACGTTTTAAATAAATAGTTATAACCACCCCCACCATCAGATGAGACATAAAAGATAGATGGAGGTTTAAAGATAAAATAGACTAAGATCCTAAAATCATTCCCAAATAAGAATACCATCAATTTCAAGTAGTAATGAATATATGTATTGGCTTTTCATGATCCATTGATTTTTAACTTGATAGAGTATCAACAATTATGAACACAAAAATTGTTTTGCAATCCCACAAGAAAGACAAATATTGCTTACTAAGTTAAGAGAAACATAACATTGAGAGAAACATAGTACTAAGTTATCCACCATATATGTCACTCTTTCCATTCATAATAGAAAACTAAATGTTAGAAACATCCATTAATATCACCATTTAAGAAAATATTGAGTCACAAAACATATATACAAGGTTTAAAGTAGAACTTAGTAAGATCATAAAATGATTCCCAAATAAGCATACCATCAAGTTCAAGAAGTCAACAATATAGTCAATGGGTTTCCATGAGCTTTATATTATTAACTTGATTGAGTTATCAATAAAAATAAATACAATAAATGTTTTTAAAGCTAATAATAGATAGTTATACATGCCCATCCTTCACATTAACACAATTATCATTGAATAACTAAGGAGTATTATGTTGACTACTTGAAGTAATTAATGATTAACTACAACATAATCATTCATTAAATGCATAATTTAATGAATAATTTATGTAATTAGGATATGCTACATAGAATTCATTGAACACATAATTCATTCAATGTCAATTACTAATTCAAATTTAACTCACACTCCTATACTCTACCTCCTACAACAGACTATTGGTTATATTGTTAACTGCTTGAACCCCTATTGGTATGCTTATTTGAGAATTATTTTAGGATCTTAATCTATTATGTGCTAAAACGTGCATATATATTATATTATTGAGCTCATGTTGATGGTGGTTATAACTATACTTGACTATATTAACATGATTAAAGTCAAATTTTCAAACACTCAAATTCTTTTCTAGTATAAAAATAGAGTACAAAGGTATAGAGTTGAAATTCCTTTATATCTAGTATATCCAATAATGGTTATGCATGGAATTCATGTGTTTAATGAATTCTATGTATCATATCCTAATTACACAAACTATTCAATAAATTATAAGTTTCATGAATGATTATTCCATAACTAAATATTTTTTCCTTCAAGCAATAAAAAATATAGTCATCATAAAACAAACACAAATGCATTATGTAGTCTAAAAAGATATGCCCTTATGAGATGTTGAATCAATATCATTCTCAAGAATTAGGGATTCAAAAATGTATATAATGTAATTCAATGTAGCTAACCAACCTGTATAATAAAATGCCTCCCTAAAGATGCTCCTATAATTCACAATCTTGGAATTTGGTAATGGTGAATGGGTTCCTACATAGGTATAATAGGTAATGTCAAGTGAGAACTAATATAACCATTGAATGGGGGAAAGGTGCATAAGTAATAAGTCAGTGTTCAATGGATATTAGCATTTTATTTTTTAAGTAGCATTTTTCTTAACCCCTAGTGTTTGCATTAATTGATGTTGTCTGCCTTAACTATTGTCCTTCATCTTAACCATTGTTTGCCTTAACTATTATTGTTTCCATTAACGTAATGTTAATGTATGTTAGCTTATCTATGAGCATTGGACTTTGACTAATTTAGTAGACCTTGTAGACATGTCATCCATAAATGCAATCACTCATACTAGTTAAGGAACTCTTATTTTATAGGGGACTTAGTGATGGAATATAGTCCTTGATTTCATTGACTACATGTTTCAAATGAGACCTAAGAATTCATCTTCATATTTATTCTTTGTTTCCATCATCCCTATTACTGAATGATCATTCAATAAATACAAAAAATGATATGACCAAGTAGTGATGGAATATAGTCCTTGAGTGCAGTGACCACATATTTATAACGAGAACTAAGATTTCACATTCATGTTTTTGTCTTTTTCCTGCATCCTTATGATTGAATGAACATTAAATAAATACAAATAACAATGTGACTGAGAGAGACATAATCTAATCCCTAAATCATTTGAATTGAAAACATGATTTATATATCCTTTATGGTATCAAGAGTTCTATTAAAAAAAACATATTAAAATATTATGTAAACATTTTTAAATTGGGTGTAAATACTTATTTAACTTAAATATTTGTCATTACTATTTTTAAATTCTACATTTTCATATAATTTTTCACTCAAAATCTATAATATTAAAATTAAAATGTATGTACATATTTACATCTATAATAAAATAATATATAAATATTATTATCTTAATAAATATTTTAAAAAGATAACCTTAAGTAATGTTAAACACATATTAAATCCCCCATAAAAAGTAAAACCTAAATATAACTTAATCAATAAACTATACATGTATGTGTGTTGTTTACTGATTAAGTTATATTTAGGTTTTACTTTTTTGGGGGGATTTAATACATGTTTAACATTACTTGAGGTTATATTTTTTAAATATTTATTAAGTTAATAATAATTATCTATTATTTTATTATAGATGTAAATATGTACATACATTTTAATTTTAATATTGTAGATCTTGAATGAAAAATTCTATGAAATTGTAGAATTTAAAAATAGTAATGACAAATATTTAAGTTAAACAAGTATTTACACCTAAGTTAAAAATATTTACATAATATTTTAATATGTTATTTTTAATAGAAATATTGATACCATAAAGGATATTTAAATCATGTTTTTAATTAAAATGTTTTAGGGATTATATTATGTCTCTCTCAGTCACATTGTTATATGTATTTATTGAATGTTCATTCAATCATAAGGATACAAGAAAAAGGCAAAAACATCAATGTGAAATATTAGTTCTCATTAGAAATATATGTCTCTCTATCTATCTATCTATCTATCTATCTATCTATCTATCTATCTATCTATCTATATATATATTTGTCTATTTTTTGTCTGTCTATCTATCTGTGTGTGTGTGTGTGTGTGTGTGTGTGTGTGTGTGTGTGTGTGTGTGTGTGTGTGTGTGTGTGTGTGTGTGTGTGTGTGTGTATACACACACACACATACATACATACATACACGTGTGTGTGTGTGTGTGTGTGTGTGTGTGTGTGTGTGTGTGTGTGTATGTATATATGTATATGTATAATATATATATATATATATATGTGTGTGTGTGTGTGTGTGTATATATATATACATATATATGTATATGTATATATACATATATATATATATATATGTGTGTGTGTGTGTGGGTTTGTGTATATATATGTTTATACATACATATATATATATATATATATATATATATGTATGTATATATATATGTATATATGTATATATATATGTATATATGTATATATATATATGTATATATGTATATATATATGTATATATGTATATATGTATATATATATATATATATATATATATATATATATATACATTTCAATGTGTTTGTTTGTCTCTCTATCTGTCTGTCTGTCTATCTATCTATTTATTTATCTACCTATCTATTTATTTGTCTTCCTATCTATCTATCTATCTATCTATCTATCTATCTATCTATCTATCTATCTATCTATCTATCTATTTATATATCTATTTGTCTATTTCTCTCTCTCTCTCTCTCTCTCTCTCTCTCTCTCTCTCTCTCTCTCTCTCTCTCTCTCTCTCTCTCTCTCTCTCTCTCTCTCTCTCTCTCTCTCTCTCTCTCTCTCTCTCTAGCCCTATAGGATAAGCATTATTTCTGGGTTGACAAAAATATGAAACTTATTTAGATAAATTATAATTTTATTTTAAAATAGTGAAATTAAAATTCAAGCATCTTAGAATAGTGCATAAATTATAAATGGTGATCGAATGTGATTTTAAATGGGTGCAATGACTCAAGGGAGCATTTTACATAGCAAAACCCAGTTATGATAAACATAATGGTGTGGGAGGAGGTAGAAAGATTTAATTAGTGGAGATTTGTGTTAGATAAATGTGTATAAAAGGATCTATGATAAGTGAGGAAATTAAAATGGAATTTATAGATATTTTATTCAATAAGATCGAGGAGAAGTTTAATATTCATCTCGAGGAAAAAATAAGAGAAAAATTATCAAGAGATTATCTACGATACATTATTTTAGAAGCGTCATTGGTGGAAGTTGACTACATTAGAGGTTGATATTATATTATTTTATCAAACCCTATCTAGAAGTCTATGTTTGATGTTACTCTAGACAAGCCTTGAATAATTAAAGTTCCTTAAAGGATGGATTAATGATCCATGTCATAGATGAGATTCCAATTATGAACATTAATGATAAGACCTTTGAGGAGAGCAGTGAATCCTTGGTGAAAAGGTCTTTAATTTGAAAATTTGTTAGTTATTTACCCTCAAATATTGGATGGGATCGAATTATATTTTTTTTACCTAGGCTGGAGCTCAAGCTACTTACTCAAGGGTATTTCCACGTAAATTTCTAATTTGAAATCACCAAAAACATTTTTTCCCCTTTAATCCCTTTATTTTTTGGAATGTAGGGTTATTATCTCAATTTTGGACTTAAACTTTAACCATCCTAAATAAACCTTACACAAAGTTTTAGTTTAGGTCAGGATTTACAAACTTCCCCTACATTGAAGGAACCCTAAAACTTTGTGTGGAAAAATTGTCCACTCTGTGTGCCTTTATGATAACATCATCCAAGGAAATCTCTGATCCTATGTTCTAACGTGTGTCTTCCTCTACCATGAAAAATCTATCCTCATGCTAAGGCTTTAGTCTCATGGAGGTTATTGGACTAAGGACTTAGACTATGAATGCCTAATGTTTAAATGCTTTTGATGTATAAAAATTGGTCACATCATAAATATTTTTTTGAATTGCATACCTCCTATGGAACCTCTTGATAGATCCAAGGTATATAGATCGGGCCTAAATCCCAAATCAAGGACCCAACCATGATAATTTGTTTAGCTTAGGTTTTGGACTAGAGAGAAAAAGAAGGCAGTCTTTGAGGAGTAGTAAGCATGGTTAACCTGACATCATCACTCTTTATTTCTTCATGGGATATTTATTTTGTAGTCACAAACTCAAGGGGCTGAGAAAGTAGTTTTTCACTCCTATAATAAGATTTTAAATATTTTTCCCTGTTAGAGCCTTTCATTATCTTAGCAAAGAAGTCTCTTTATAAAAAATAAAATAGAAGATTTCAAAAAATAATAAAAAGAGAATTATCCTGCTTAAGCCCTTCCTTGGGAATGCTTTTTGAATTAGTTCTTAATCATGTTTAAGAAGAGAATTTAAAAGCACACTACTCTCTATTACAAGTTTTAATTCAAGCTAGGTGAATTTTAAAAGGATTTAGAAAAAAGGAATAGTTAGATGATCTTGTAAATTCTAAGAATTGGCTTCTAATAAAGCAATAAAATATTTTAGGTCAAGAGGATTTTTTTTGGGAACATAATTCTAGAGTTGCATGGTTGAAAGAAGGGGATGAAAACACTAAATTATTCCATATTTTTATGATTACTCATAGAAATAGGATCATAACTGACAATATTAAGACTCTAGATGGGATTTTTCTTGAATAAATCAATGAGATCAAGTAGGGTTGGTTAGTTTTTACAAAAATATTCTCACTAAGGAGGTTGTTTCTAGAGAGGAGGATTGATTTAGGTTTCATTAATTCATTCACTCTCTAATCTATGATAGTGTGAATTAGGACTTAATTGCTCCTACTTATTTGGAGGAGGTTAGAAATGTTCTTTTTGGTTTAAGGTATGATAAAGCACCTAGCTTAGATGGGTTTCAAGATAGATTTTAACAACATTTCTAGGACTTAGTAGGTTCTAATCTTTGGGAGGTACTTGAGGAATGTAGATGAAGAAATGATTTTTTAAGATAATTTAATAATACCTTCCTTGATATTATCCCCCCCAAAATAGAATTTTACATAATTTTGTGCTTTCCACCCCATTTATCTCTATAATTATTTATATAAAATTATAACTAAAGTTATTGATAATATACTTAAAATTTTATTAGATGACATGATCGCATAAGAGTAAGGAAGTTTTGTGTTGAGCATGAATATTTTGGATGGAATTATAATTTCCCATGGGAATTTTCATTCCCTTGAATAGTCTAAATTCCTAGGTTAGTGTATAAAACTAGATATAGTGAAAGCTTATGACATGGTGAATTGGGAATTTTTAGACCAAATTTTAGACAGATTTAGGTTCTCAGTGGATAAGAGGAATTTCATAAAAAAATGCATTTAGACATCTCCCTTTTCTTTTCTAATAAATAATGTAATAAAAAACTACTTCAATTCTTCCAAAGTTATTTGTAATAGCGACCTGCTTTCCCTTATCTCTTCATAATTTTGGTGGAAGCCTTAGGGTGAACACTGAAGGGTGCAATCAAAGTTGGCATAATTGAGGGTCTGAAGATAAATACAAACCCTACAATAATATCCCATATTTAGTTTATTGATGGCATGTTTCTTCTATGAGACTTGTTGGAAAGAGAGGCTAGATAATTGGAGAAGATTTTGTCTCATTTGAAATTGTTGATGGACAGAAGGTAAGTTTGGAGAAATGTTGTACTAAAATTATATATTTTAAAAAAAACCCAATTTTTCTATCACAAGCAATTAAAGGTGTTTTAACGACATGGACAATAATTTATTTTAATCAAGATATCAACTTTATAGTCTAATGGACAAGGCTTGGATCACATACTAAAATATGCTCTAATGACTACTAATGATAGTGGATCAAAAATGAATGTTTCACGTTTGTTTAATGATAATTAAGTTTATCACCGAATTGAGGTTATATCCGAGATGTATGTGTAACATATTGAGGCATTCAAGTATATAATTGAGATGAAGGGAAAAGAGTGATGTAACTTGATATAAAACTAATAATCCCACTTCGAATTTGACCTACAAGAAGAATATCTTTGGCTAATGTCTTCTCTAATGAAAGTAGCTATTAAGTTTCCTAGTGCCTTGAAAATCATAAGAGGAGGAATTTTGGAAGATGTAATGAGGCATGGGAAGACTATCATGATAATTTCTCTTTTGCTTGCATACCCTGGCATAGGAGACTATGATAAGATTATAAATGGATTCTAGTCAAAGAATCCCAAAAAATAAAGTGTGATTCATGCAATACATTGGTTTAGGGTGGTGTTTGAGGAGACATATACCATAAATTCTATGCAAATAATCTCAAGTTATATTTTCCTTTGTTACACACCACCATTAGTGTCTTATAACAGATCTAATTTAGAACAAACTAGAGGACATTTACAGTCTTTTCTGTGTGAAGTTGTGGATTAATTGGGAATGGTGGTATAATTTGATTTAAATGTTTTTAAACCCTATGTATGTTCTAAATCATTCATGAAGTAGTACAAGTACATACAAAATATCATGAAAGAAGCCAAAATTTACCTATGTCAGGATTTGGTAGGTTTAAGTAACTTACTAGACATATAGCATAATTCTAACATGTGTCTAGCATATTGCTGGAATTCACCCCATGTTCGATCATTCATTAGAACCTAAGACCCTTTCAAACACATGTAGAGATTTTAACCTCTTTCTGACATGATGTAGAAATTTGTCTTCTGCTAGAAACCCCTTTAGAATTGACATGTTGTCTGAACATGTCCTACCCTCCGCCCTTTCACAATTTTAACTCAAATATTCAATTATATACACAAGCAGTTAGATCATGTGATGTCAACTTTAGGGACTCCAAAGAAAGGCGCCCCCAATAAATGAAGGCACCAATATATGATGCCAGTTCCAAAAGATGGATTTCCTCTCATACTTGGATTCTAGTATTGACAATATGGCATATACTAATTTAAGTTATGTTACCATGGATTATTTATTAAACAAGATCAATAGAGTCCACAAATTAGACTATGGTCAAAACATTCATGATAATATAACTACCTCAAATAACTGCGTTTCCAACTTTGGTGTCGTGTCCGGAGTTAGACCTAAAAATGACAAAGTATTATGACTGAGAAAAGAGAATGATATTTTGAGGTGGCAATTCGTCTTCCATTGAAAGATATAGACAATGTCAATGCCACTGATTATCAGATATCTAAGGTGCATCTTAGTAAATCTACTCGAGTGGGAGTTAAATAAAATATAAAATATGCAATTGGCACTCATTTGAGATGTTATTTTGAAGCGTATTTATAATTATGGAGGCATGTCTAGGAGAGCGTGAGAAGGCCTTGGCTTTATTTTGTTGGATTTGACAAGTTTCTCCTTCAATAAATTTGACTTTTTTTTCCCATATAAACAATTGTTAATATTTTAGTTTTTCCTTTTCATATGAATAATGATTAATCATCTTCAAAAGTTATCATATATTTTATGGCATACTTTTAAAAAAAGTGTAAATAATGTATTATTATTATTATTATTATTATTATTATTATTATTATTAAATTCAAAAAAATAAATAGACCCATAACCTTCAATTAAAATTGATACTTAGTAACTAATGAAAAGAGATCGTCAATTATAGCTCAAGAGAACACAATCACTTGGTTGTGTTTACATTGGTATTTCCAAGTGGTATCAATTTTTAAACCTCAATAAAACATGTTGCATGCACAAGATTGATAGCCTCCAAGACATGCTAGTGACCACTACAGCCTACAATGTTCAAATAAAATAACATTTAATCTTAAATTTATTGTTATGTAAACTTAATGAGTAAATATGATGGGATTGGAGTTCGAATAGAATTTTCTAAAGGTCAATGATGTAATGTGTTTTGGTTATGGATAATAAGATAACTTGTAATATATAAGATTGACTCTTATTTTCAGTATGTAGGAAGGATAAGACATATATACCTTATTTCTTGTAGGATTTGAACTTATAACTTTTTTTAAAGATATTTTTACAATTATAAAATTTAAAAAAATGGAAAAAAATGTTTTTAATTACATCTAAAGATTGAACGGTTTATGGGACCACCTTGCTCCACCCATTCAAAGATTTTTTGGATTTGAAATATCTTTTAAAATATTAATCCACCTTTCGTTGAACCAAATTAACATTTCTCTCAACTTTTAAATCTTTTTCCTCAAGTATATCTATCATACAACCAACTCTTAATTTTTTTCCAATACTTAACAACCCAAACACAAAACACAAACTCAAATGCACTAATAAAATAAAACACAAACTCAAATGCACTTATTTTGAGGCAAAGATTGAAATCAATCAATCAGTACTTGTGTTGGTGGAACTGTCTTCTACCGACTGTCTTCTGCACACTGCATGGTGCTTCAAAGTTTAAACCATGCCTATGACGACATGAAAATAGAACTATATATGATCGGTCAAGCCACTGCCACTGTGGCAGCTGGACTGCGATTAAAACCCATGGACGTAAACTACCGTAATATTCACCCATAGCCTGCGCATATGACTGTTCTGAAGCATGTTTTAAAGCTCTGTACTTGTTGATGTCAGACAGATTCAACCCATAATGCATTTTCAAGAGCAGAGCTCACTAAAATCCAGCTTCAAGCGCTGCAGCAAAGCGCGCACGGAGGAGGATAAACATGCCATTAATCGATTAACTTGGATACGTGGAAAACAAAATGAATCGTGGGACTGGGCATTCGAAAATCATGGTCCTTGTCACATCACGTTCTTCATCAATCATCAACAAACATTTGTATTAATCATCACGTTAATCGATTTTTCTAGTGAATCCAGACTACTAATACTGGTAATAGCCTCGTAAAAAATTCTAATCTATATATGAACTTGTCATCTGTAAGAACAAGTTTGACCGTTCATTTTAATAGCTCGATGTGCATGGGGTGGAGACTGATCATGTTGTCATTATGATGTGATTTATGCTTCATTTAGTGCCTTTACGTAAATCTGGTGAGCATATTTTATTTGCTTGATATTTTTTCTGGGCATTAAGGTCAGTTTTTTTAATCAATATGTTTCTTTTTGTCTTTATATATGTTTGCAGGATTGTGATTTAATTATTGGCAGATATGTGTGTTGTCATTAGAATGTAAGAATTGGGCATGACTTCATTTTTTATAGTGATATCATGTTTGAGGAAAGATAATTATTAGTTTCTTCTTAATAGAGCTTTTTGAATGATTTATCATTGTTGTTAGGATTTTTGTAAAAATAGGTTGTGTGTTTGACTTATTGTGTTTTCTTAATAGCTTGATGCACATAGACCAAAGATTTGACATGTAATATTTTTTTGGTTTTCAATGCAAGAATGTAGATAAAATATTTGGATTGTCATAGTTTTGTTTTTGACATTGATACAATAAATGATGAGTGGTGTGACATCACTAATAGTCATAGAACTATGTGATCTAAAATTCAAAAGCTTTAGTTGAAAGATAATTCAAGAAACAAGAACAAAAACAATTCAAATAATACTATCTTTGAGAAGATATGTTTTATTAATCAAATTTACAGACCTAAATATATGCTTATCTCTGAGAAGAGATGTTTGATTTTCATTTTGGGTTACATCTTCATTTATACATGTTTTGAAGGTGCGGGGAGGATGTGGAAGGTCACCAATATCGAGGGAAATTAATTGGTTTGACTTACATTATTTACAACAATAAAGAATTCGAGGAATTACTATTTTTAGAAACTTACTATTTTTAGACTGCACTACTAAAATTGAAATTTGGGGCACTTCCTTTGAGTTTTTGGGGGTCAAACTTCATTGAGAAAAGCTCCATGCCATCTCACTGCATTCTCCTCATTCTTAAATTTACAATGGTTCAAACGGCAAGTTAATTGGAGCTACGGTGCAAAAGTTATGGCTCCTGAAAGTTTTGCCATCAATTGGAGTGGACCCGTCACCTGAATTGTCACCTGAATTGTTACCTAGATCATTCCTCCCTCCTTGAAAATAAAAGGTCCCCATTGAATCAATATTTGTCATCTAGTGTGGCAGTTGTACTTTGATTTGATTCCTGATGCATACTTGGAATAGACTCTGATTTATGGAACTATGCAGGGCTGGATTATTCACCATTTCTGTTTGACCATCAGTTTGTGGATGGAAAGCTGTGAATTTCTTCAACTTGGTATCTATTTGATTCTTTTGTTTTGTTATTTATGTAGTTAACGCTGCAACATCAGCCCTTTTAGATTCTTGTGGCTTGACCACCATGAGAACAATTTTTTTGGCACTAATCAAAGAGACAGATGTAGAAGGTGGTACCTCTAGTACCCTGTAGTGTTGTGTTCCAAGAGTAAGATTAATCCTTCAAGTTCTTCATTCATAGATGCCATGTCGATCATAAATAAATGGTTGACCAAAGAGTACATCACAAACATCTAGATTGACCACATCACATAAGACCTCATCTTGGAAGGGTTTTATTGCATATGAGAGAAAACATTAGTGGGTGACACGGAGGTTTCTCCTTGGACTCAACCATCCAATATTGTATGGCTTTGGGTGAGGCTTCATGGACAGATTTAAGCTTTTCACAACATTAACAGAGATTATATTCTTTTAACTTTTACTATCAAGAATGAAATGCAGAGGCTTATCTTTCACCCATAACTTAGAGTGAAACAACATTTCCTTGTCATCTAGCTTCTCTCATGGGTCTGTGATGAAACAATAATGAATCCAGGCTCAGCATCTATATTCTTCTTCAACCTCTTCAACTACAAGGTCTGTATGAGGCAGAGTAGTAGATGTTGAGGATTGTGACTCAAAAAGTAGGGACTTGATAGCTCGACATTATTCTTTGGAGTGAGTTCTAGATTTGTGATAATCACACCACTTCCTAGCCTTTCCTTCTTTTTTCTTCCAATTTTGGCCTCATTTCTGACCTTCTTTGTCACTTCTCAATTTTGAAGGCTGACTCTTCGTATTCATTCTTCTATGCTTCTGCTCAATCTTCACTATGAATTTGTACACCTCACCAAGGGTTTCCAAATTGAAGAGTTCCATTTCTCCCTATATGTACCATTGTAGTCCACCATGATATTTGATAACCTTGTGTTTCTCACTTTCTTGAATGCCCAATCTCACAGATAGAGAATGAAAAATATCAGTGTAATCTTGAACAAATTGTTCCTTACCTTGGCAAAGTTGTTGCCACTCTATATACAGATCATCATATGCTTTAATGAGGTAATATTCTTCCTTCACAGCGTCTATGAAATCATCCCAAGTAGGTTATATCTCAAGGCTAATATCATCTACACTGAATCTCTTTTTCTACACTTCCCACCAATATTTGACAGGCAATAATTCTTTCAAAAGATCAAAAGTGATCTTCTCTTTATCGGTAAATTTATTTACAAAAAAATAAGAAGATAATTGATCCAACCAATTTTCTACTACATCAGCATTGATTTTTCCTTCAAATGTAGGGATATCAAAATTCACCTAAACCTTGAAGGGTGTTGGGGCACTGAAAGGATGTGGGGGTGCAGATGAGGAGCTAAAATTTTCCATCGATATTTGTTGGAGAATTTGAGTGAATTGTTGTAGCATCTATGCTTGCTACTATTGGAGGGCTTTATTCACCATTTCTTTGAAAGGATTGGATGTCTCAGTTTTATTTGCCATTTAAAGTTGTTTGGAGTGAATAGGTGGATAGTTTGTTGGTTCTATTTTCCACCCAAGCTTCTTATAATCTGACCTCAACCTTAGGATCATACACTCTAACGACAAATCACTCTGATACCATTGATCCATAACTTGAAAGCTTTGGTTGAAAGATCATTCAAGAAACAAGAACAAAAATAATTCAAATAATGTTATCTCTCAGAAGAGATGTTTTATTGATAAAATTTGCAGACCCAAACATATGCTTATCTCTGAGAAGAGATGTCTGATTTCTATTTTGGGTTACATCTTAATTTATACATGTTTTGAAGGTGTGGGGAGGATTTGGAAGGTCACCAATATTGAGGGAGATGAATTGGTTCAACTTCCATGATTTACAACAATACAGAATTCAAGGAATTACTATTTTTAGAAACTTACTATTTTTAGACTGCACTACTAAAATTTAAATTTAGGGAAATTCCATTGTATTTTTGGGGGTCAAATTTCATTGAAAAAATCTCCATGCCATCTCACTTCATTCTCCTCATTCTTAGCTTTCCAACGGTTCAAACGATGAGTCAATTGGAGCTACGATGCAAAAGTTATGGCTCCTAAAATTTTTGTCATCAATTGGAGTGGACCCATCACCTAAATTGTCACCTGAATTGTTACCCGGATCACTATGTGATAATGTAGAAGTGGACTTGTCTCTTTCCAATTGGTAAGTATGCATAGGAGCTGATGTCAAGGCTGTTGATGTTAGTGTAAAGCTAGATACATAATAATGCTAAATTGTGATAAGATCTAGTGGCTAAGATAATCCCTCCTTGAATAGCAATCCTCCACATTGCACGTAGTTGAGATAAAACATGTAGGAATAAATTCAAAACCTATTTTTTGTAAACCATTTTCCTTGGGAAGGTACTTGACCTACTTTAATGATATCAAAGAGTGGGATCTCTTCTCAACATGTCAGTTTGACCTAAACATCAATGAATTGATCTGATTATGTTTTATGCCACAATATGGATTGATATTTATCTATTGAAGAGTCAATGTATCATCTAAAGCATCCAACCGAGGTGAAAATTAATGGTGTAAGAATTCTAAATTGAAGATTCGATGAAATCGAAGGTAATAAGGTAGATTAATCTTAAAAGTGTTCTCTCCTACTTTCTTGGTGATGATGTAAGGCCATACCAAAGTGGACAATATTTACGCTAGGGTCTTGTTAGTCTTTCCTTCTACAAGTGTCACTACAATTGACCACCAACCTAAAAGGTGTGTGGTGCCCAAGTCTTGTCATGCTTATGATTGTACTTAGAATTAATCCATTGAAAAATGGTTTGTACTTATTTTTCAATATGCTGAATGTGATTAATGGATTCAAAAAAAATATTATCTTAATTTTGCGCTGAAGGTGTTGATACTCTTGATCACTGAATAAGATAAGCCATATCAATATGTTTCATATGTTGAAAACCCAAGCAAACCTAAAAATGGTTGTGTGTAGTAGAGTTATCTAGAGCTCTATTGTAGTTATGTTGAATGAAATAAAATATTTCCTCCCAAGTGTGTTGGCTCTTTGAATTGTACACTCTCAGAAGATAAATTATCATCCTAATTACCGCTTCCATTTTTCCATCATTTTGTGGATGAAATGTGGTAGATTTGTTCAAGTTTGTATCTAGCATAGATTAAATCCCTTTCAATAAATTGCTCAGGATCTGTGTATCCCTATCAAATAATATAGTCTCTTGTATTCTAAATTGGATCCATACATGTTAAAAGTACAATTGAGATATTTTCAAATATGATATTACTTTATTTTTAGGGTATTAAAATTTTCATCTTTTAAAATCTATCAACTACTACATATACACAATTTTCACCATGCTTAAATTAGTAAGGAAGGCTATGAGGAAGTCCATGGAACAATGTTCCCGTGATCTTGTTAACGCTGACAAAGGTGTGTACAAACCTTTCTTCTTGTTGATAGGTTTAGAAATTGCACATGTGGTACAATACTTGATGTATTTGGATACATCAAACCTGATATGTTCTATAATAATTACTTATATAAGAAAACATGAGTCTTTTCAAATCCAAAATTAGCCTTCCATATTAATTTTTATCTCTTTGCTTCATGTAGAATGCATAAGTTCCTAAGGTGATATAAGAGTCCATCCAAATGGAATTGAATAACTACAATGACAATTTTGATAGATATTTACAAAATCCATATCATATGGATTCATTTTTAACCATGTGTTAACTTCATGTCCTCATGCATTAAGTATAGAAAAGAGAGCTTAAACTAACGGGTAGCTTAGATAATATGTGACTAGATTAACACTTTCATTCTTATGCTTGATGTTTATATGAAGATTATTAAGATAAGAAGACTATTGCTTATGTCATTATTATTAACATTTGTTTTGAATATGAACTAATTGATGAAAATTCTAATTTGAACAGATCATACTCTTCTTTCCCAAGATAAAATGTTCTCAATGCTTACATGCATGAATGATAAATTACATGTCATGATCATATGTTAGATAGCTTTTTACCATTGAGATGAAGGTTTCCTTGATCTCAGAAACTAGATGACCATGTTAGATTAGGACTGATCCAAGTGTGAAATAAGAGGTGTTTATCTTGAGATCAAATGGTTGTGGAATATCTAATAATGAAATTAATGGTTTAGAATCAGGTTTGCATTTTGATTCCTTGAATTTTTTATATTGTGTGTATTCCCAGATGAACATTTACTTAACATTAGATTTCATAACTTGGTTTAGAGGCCAAGACATATGATAAAAACCAAGTACAAATCTCTTGTATACATTTTCTAATCCCATGAATTTTTAAAGCTCTATGAGTTATTTATTTATGGCCATTCACAAATGACTTTAGTCTCATCCAAGTCTATGTGCACTCCTTGTGTGTTTATTATGTATTTTTGATACTATACCTCTCATATATTAATTGAAAATTTATCCTTGTTTGAATATATAGTTTGTTTATGTAATGTGTCAAGTTCTTCCTTTATATGGCATAGATATTCATCCCATGTTTTTATTAAGATGAGGATGTCATCATCGTAGATTAAAACATATGAATAATTGAATGGTATGACAATATTTTCCATCCTTTGAATGAATCTCATTGGACAATTTGTTAGGATAAAGGGCATGACTAACCATTAAAAAACCTTCTTTGGCCTTGAAGGCTTTATTACAAACATCTGTAGATTTGAAAATAATATGATGAGACTCAAACTTAAGATATATTTTGGGGAATTATTTTTTACTATTGTTTTGGTCTAACAAGTCCTCAATCCTTTGAATAATGTAACAACTATTCATTATTATCATATTTTTAAGAACTTGGTAATCAATGCACAATCTCGATTTGTAGTACTCATTTCATGCAAACATAATTATGCTATTAAAACATGATGAGTCAGGCCTAATATGTCCTTAATACATAATTTCATGGAATTACTACTTGATCTTCTCATTCTCCTTAAATGATCAATGATATAAAGAGGAACTAGGTGGAAGTCATTCAAGAATAAAATAAACAGTGTGGCACACTACATAGTTTGTAGGCACTACCTTTAGTGATTGAAATGATCCATTCATTTTTCCAACATAGAGTTTAAACTCTAAGGTTTATATTACTATTACTAGATGAACTACAATGTGAACTAGTATTGTAAGGATGTTATTAATTTCATAGCTCACCATCAAATGCACAAAATTTTACTATTTGTGACAAGCTTCTTACCCATTTTGTAACTAATAAGTGATAATTTAGGAAGTACTTGTGGTATGAGGTATCTCTTATTTCAAAAATATATGACAACATTTATAGGGTTTTCCTCATACACTTCATGTCAATGGCAAAAATATAGTTAACCACATCAAACATCACATATGTGTAACAAAGAGATGTCTTAAAGGACTGTATCTTGAAAATGTTTGATGTTGTACACTAATTAACACTCCTAAATAATGTCTTTCTCATAACCCATGTTGAACTATTGAATAGAGTATGGTTTTGGGTGAGGCATGAGTTATATTTTGACTCTTAAATTTTTGAAGGAGAAATCATGCTATTTTGACTTCCATTTGAATGATGAAGTGATAGGGTTGAGCATTGATCCACATTTTTGAATGCAAAAATATTTTTGATTCCTTTATTTCTACATGGGCAGTAGAGATTTTTATGGCACCCACCATGACACTATGATCAAATTCCATGACTTGTTTACCTTTGTTAGAACCATAATTCTTGTACTTGGTGTTTTAATATGTGCAAGTAGGGTCTTCCTATACTAGAACTCCTCATTAGAATGACTAATATATTTATGAACCAAACACCACTTGCATGTCTTGGACCACTTAAATTTTTCATTTGATAGGTGTTTCTTTTTTATGTGGAGGAATGCTTGGATCCATTCCCTAGTTTGGAGTTTTACTCAGAATGTTAGGTTGTTATTTGGTCTGAGATTTAGGATATTTTATCTTAGTCTTGGATTTGTCTGTTGCTTCAAAATTTTAATAAAATATGTAAGATTATAAAATTGAAGAGATGTATAGGTTTTTCATCTCTAACTAGATATTTGGTCTCAAGGTAAACCTATACTTGAAAATAATGTTTTGTTCTGAATTAAGAATCCCAAATTTAGGGATAAAAGTATGAAAGGTATCTATATTTTTCTAATTTTTACTAACCTAATCTATTCATTATAACCTACTATTAGCAACATCTATTTTATAAAATCAAACCCATCCTTAGGATATATTAATCAACCTAGTGTGTTGGTGGCATGAAGGATTACTCAATTATATTCATATATAAACAAATAAATGTCTCATTCAAAAGGTAATCGATACTTGTTTGATATAAATTTTGCACACTATTGCACACTAAGCAAATATTCCCTGTTCATCCCAGTTTACAAATATATCACTTTTAGTAGTCATAATACAAGTCTAAAGCACTTAAAAACAAAGTCAATTTAATAATTTTAAAGTATCAAAGCCACATCATTATCCAAACGCATATCATGAAAGAGAATTTTTTTAAAATCACATTAGATGGGAGAACTACATGTGACTTTATTTTCCTCTTTGGAGTATTGAATACATAGGTAGTGTAGAGAACATAAAACCTAAAATTATTTATTAGCTTGTGGATTATCCTATAACCTATGATGATATACTCTAGGAGGAATCTTCCTAAAACATAGAGTATATGATCCTTCATTTAATTTTTAACTTATGGATGTATCAAAGAATCTCTTTAGAAGTTGATATTTTCTATATATTCAAGAATCAATTTTTTTATTAAGGTTCACAAATAAATGTTTGCCAGAATAAAATGGATAGTATTTGATTTTTACATATATTAGAGGATATTTTAATAGTAAAGTTTAATTGGAAATTTGTTTTTCCAGTAAAATGTTAGTTTTGGACTACTCCTCACTCCAATATCTCTCAGAATAATAACTAGGGAAATAATCAAGATTGGAACATGAAAGATCCAACCCCTCATAGATTTTTTTCTATGGGTCACAAATTCAGAGGTAGGAAAACTAATAGGACTACACCTAGACCATATAATCGAGGCACTCATATGTCAATCCACTTTGATGTGTCTAACCCTACTTTGTGGAATGTCTTGAGTGATTTACCCTTTAAAACTATGAGTACCTATAGAAACCAAGGTTGGATAAGACCTTCTTAGAGAACTCATTCTCACAAACAAATAAATCCAAATAGTTACTCCCAACACATGCACACAACTATGTAATTTGATCTTAATCATACTCCACATCATTCACCACAACATCAAAGTTCTAAACCTCAATATGATCCTCGGTTGACTTCCAAATTGCATTCTTGAGCTATTGTACCTTTGAAAACCAAAAATACATCTCCTGAACCTATAAATGTGCCTTTAGGTTATTCCAAGCTGAGTCCTTTGGTATCACCAACAATCATTAGGGTTGTCAAGAAAGTGAAATTAGAGGTAGATGATGAAGATAATGAAGGTAGTACTAAATTAGTCATGTTTCCAGCTATGGCAATGAATTACACACAGTATCTAATACATAGGATGAATTAATGGATTGTTGAATTATAATTCTATTATTTGATACTTCTAGATACTTTTCATGCTACAATTTTGACGATACTTATTCATTTTTTATACTTGATAGTTGGAAAAACTTTTACATTAGTACATAGATTTTTCATTTTTAAACATATATTACTAAATATGGTACAATTCATATGGATTTAGTGTTAGATGTAGTTTATCTTTATTTAAATTATTTATTTCATCTTGTTGTTTAGAATATTTAGATTATTTAATTATTAGTAATTTCTTAAGGCCCTCACCCATTAGAGTTGCTTTTTAATTGGTTTATTAAAATTTTATTTTGATCTTAAAAAACTCATTTAAGTTTTAAATATACTTAAGTTATAAACTAATTAACTTTATTTTAAATCCAATTATACTTAACTAATAACTAACTAAAGTTAGTTATAAATTATCATTCAACTATCTCTTAAGGAGATGATTCTATAAGAAGATCAAAGTGATAAATAAAAGGGAGTAACATTGCACAGGTATTTTTGAAGGCTATGATTTGTTTCAAAGTTCATCATCATATTATTTTCTATGCAACATCTCTATGATAGAACACATTTTTCCAATAGACCAATAACACATTCTCTGACCGTTGAGTAACACACTTGATCAACATAGGTATATTTAAATTTATTATTTAATTTATAAATTAATTATCTAAAATTTATTAAGTTTAGTATCTTATTATAATTATAGATTTACATTCATATGTTTAGAATCTGAACTACTTGGCCCAAATAATGATGAATACTTCGTTGTGTGTAACATGTTATTAATCCATTCAGATTGTATTACTTACTATATCAGATACTTTTGTAGTAAAATATTATGTCTCAATAAAATATCATTTACCTTTGCTAAGGTGACTCTTTCTTAAAGACTTTCATTTCATATTTAATTTATTTTATTAGTTTTATTTTTGTTTGTATTTTAGATTATTTTGTGTTTGATTCATTTTTTTTATTTATTTACTTAAGTATTATCCTAATTGATAGTTAATTATTTATTTATCACTTATTAGTTTTAAGTGCTTTAGTTATACGTTTATTTCATTTAATTATCATTTATTACTTTACTTCTTGATCTAATTTGTTTTTCATTAATTATTTTTAGTTTAGAAGTGATTAGCTTTCTTTTGTTTAAAATAGGATTTTATTTCTATTTAGTGTTAGTCTAGTTGAGATATAGGCTTACTTTGTTTATTTAGTTTTATTTTATAGTATTTATTTCTTATTATTTAATTAAGTGTTCTTCATAGACTTGGTAGTATTTCTTAAGGTAATTGTTTGTTTAGTTATGTTAATTGTTGCTTCTCTTTCTTTCTTTGGTATTCATTGTCAATTGTTTTATTTGTCATTCAGTTCTTTTTATTTCTTTTATTTTGATTAAAATGTCACCATCAAAACACTGTTGATAATTTTATAAAGCAAATAAATATATTTAGAGGAACATAAATCTTTCTTTCAAGAGATTGTCCAATCAATTGGGTTTCTCTGTCGGATAGGTTATATTATGTTTTTGTAATATGTTGCCTTCATATTCAAGGTAATATTTGATTTATGAAACTATAATAAAGTGTTTCTAATATTTGATATGCTTATTATTTTCCATAATATATAAAAACCCCTTGCACATATTTTATATCTTTTAATACCTTTTACATCTTAACTATTAGACTGGTATGATTCCATCTTAACTTTCATGATAAGTGAAATGATTTATTAGTTGATGTTATAATTTTAATCGTCAACAGTATCCATGCCTTAATTTTTCAAGAAAATGAGAGAAATTTTGAATAAGATATGATGTTGTTAGATATACCTTTATTTCTTGGTCATAAGAATAGTTTATGTTTTAGAAGTTCCCCACTCCCTTATTACATATTAAATTGGTTTTTAGTAATAGGTGTGTGTCACCAATATGCAATTAGATTACCAAGAACCATAAAAATACAAATATGGAATTGTGTCCTCCATTTCCCTTAACCATAGGTGAAGATAAAATGATTAATATTTTCATAAAATAAAATATAGCTTGACCAATTCAAGGATTTTTTGTTGGGAAGATTGATACCAAAATGTATGATCTTGACAGTAAAGTGGATATGTTTATTAAATTCATAAGTTTGGAGAATAAACCTACACTATTTATATACCAAATTTAAAAATGATAATAATAACTTATTTGTAACATGATGGAGTGTTATATGCACTCATACAACTATAGGATCACTCCCTTACAACATCATCACAATAAGGACATTATTTCCCACATAATAATCAGACAGATAATATGTACAATAAATCTCTCATTATTGTATCTCAAGAATAAAAAATAATCCCTAGACTTTATCTCTTCCATTGGTCTAGGAGAATCATAAGGATAGCCTACCAAATAGGCTATTGAGTTGGTTTCACAAAAATTGCTTGGTTATTTTTTATCAATACAAATGTAGGGAATTATTTAAATAGTTGCACAACAAAATATTATTATTACACACATAAAAAACAATTCTAAGAACTATGAAAAAAATCCAAACCAAGATTAACTCTGTGAGTGAGTTTGAATGATGACTCTAACATCTTCCCTTAAGTTTAGAATAGGGAGTAAGAAAATATAAAGCAAAGAGATTGAATAGGTCCCAATAACTAGCCTTGATCATGCACCCATGTACAAATTCATAAGTAAAATACTAAGTGTCCCTGTGGTAACCAATCCAACTTACTATAATACATGGATGTCAAGTCACTATAACCTCTAAATCAAGTATGAACTAGTACTCTATATGAGTCTCACTCTCAACAAACATTGATCTCAAAACACTAGGAAAAAGAGGTACCAAGGATGAGATGTATCACCACAAGGTACCCAAACAGTAGTTGAACCATAGTGTGAGTGGAGAAGATAATATATGTTACAATCCATCCAAATAAATACGAATCAAAAAAATGTTGTAGTAGGTGTATTTGATGGAATAAATTCCATTAAACAAAAGTGCACTCAATCAACTACTTAAATAAGGAAAATATGGTGTGCCAAGGTCTAGCAAGGAGAAAAACACCTGAAGAAATATGGTTACACACCCCCCATTGTGCTTAAGCCGATGTAGTCACTCAAAAAAACATATTTTTATGAGTGGGTCAATCCTAGTACCAAATATTGAAATGTCAACATTGGGCTTCACTAGATTGGCTACTCTTCAAAAGGAGATGGAGATACACAACAAATATGAAGGAGATTATCAACATCAAAGATAAATAATACAAATCTCTCGAGAAAATATCTTTGGTGGTGATGGGATAATCAATAAAATAGTAATAAATTACTCAACATTGAGTATACACACATGAAGAAAAATGCCATGATTCTCAATGCGACTATAAATAAAGGTACTAGATTAAGAAAATTCACAATGCAATCAATGTATAGTAGATGACATCTATGAAATGAGATATGCAGGATAAAAAAAATATGTCTAACAAGGAGATTAAATAACCAAGGACCATCAAAATATAGGAAGAAAAATGTTTGGTTAAATAAGTTGAGTTGTGGAGGAAGCTTGCCTTTAGATTCCTCTAAAAGAATGCTATTGATGCTACCAAGAATGATAAAAAAGTTCACCCTAAATTAATATGAATGGTGGATGAATATCAATGTATATTAGTGGGTGAAAATTCCACATTAGAAGATTGAAAATTAACATCCAAAGAAGTGTTGGGAGAATCATTTTTTACCACTATAATCTCAGGTTTCTCAAGTGTAAGTGAAAGTGTAGAAGAGCTCATATGTAGCACACTATCTTCACAAAAAGTGGTTCAAATAAAATTATCCCAAAGAAACATTTGCATCATAACTAATGCCATGCCTAACAATCAATGAAATAGGTTATATAGGGCAAGCAATGTCATGTAGATACTTCCCAATGCCCACAAGTCTACTAGTGTGACCCATAGAATGAAGCATGTAGGAGTTAAATATAATTGTCTCTTCTCAAAAGAAATAGGCATATATGTAGATGGAACTAGAGTGATATGTGTAGAGTAAACAACAATAGTAGGACTAAAAGTATGATTTACAATAAGAGGATCAACATGAACAATGGATTACTCAGGATTTGGTAGATCACATTGTAAAAGTGCATTAAGTAGATGTGTACTAGATTCAATAACATTACATGATGAACTATGAACATGAGGATGAGTATCCATGATATCTGTCTGATGTTAGCTAATAATTAGTTTTTTTTGTAGAGAGCATATGATGGAATAGCTTCCATGAATTAGGGAGTGTAAAAAAGAATTTTGTTTCATTAATTTCCTATGTGTTTCCTAAAGTGCTAGGAAAGAATCCATAGGATCAATGGGTTGTTAAGTGTCTGGTATAATACTATCATTTTTCAAACAAGAATAAAAAAATAGGAGCAAAGATCATAGAATAAGAATGTGCATTAGTATGTTGAGGAGATTTAGATACCTCATCCAAGTGACCACCAATAAAACATCTACCAAATTATTAGTAGAAAGAGGTGGTACAATTTTTTCATCCTAGGAAATGAGTTCTCGATAATAAATAAAGGAGGACAAGAACCAACACAAGGAGTACATGACAAAGATTCCTCATTCATATCAATGTAAAGAATTACACCTTCACAAATGGGATAAGATAGTGGCGTAACATCAACAATGTCACAAATAAAAAAATCCTCACTACGAGGAGGAGAAAGAAGAGGAACATTTGGAAGTGTAGTGACCTTTCCAAATGATGCCGAAATAAAATTTGAGACTTCCTTAAGGTGACATGGCATGTTCAATGCGAGAATACAAACTATCTAAAATATAGAGGAAAATAAAATAAAGAGCCTCATTTTTCAAGGATGCAAGCCACACAATATCATCCTCATTTGTAAAGTATTGAAAGTCATCAAACACAACTCTCCATAATCCTTTTATCTTCAATTGCATCTAAATTTTGGTTTTCCATGTGGTGTAGTTGGAAAAATTGATGAGTTCAATCATACAAGACCACATACTTAGAGACACGAAATGGTAAAAAAATAGTCAAGTCAGAACAAAATTCAGCGTTAAAATAGACATTGGTTATCATTGAAAATGCGTACGAAATAAAAATACAATGCAAAGGTGGTCTAAAATTACAATACATACTAAAAAATGTAAGATATTGAGTTCAACTAAAAATAAATCTGTGAATACAGTAGTGAGATGAGTGTGATAAAAGAGCAAGAAAAAGTTTGTATTATTTGTGAGGAGGTCTAACCTATTTCCAGACTGGACATCACCTCTGGTCTTCAACAAATGAGATGGAAGAAAAAAAACCTTATTTTACAAAATGATATAAATAATAACAAAATGCTCTTAGTATTAAACAACAACCCTCTTACAAAATACCACTTTAAAAAAATCTCACTTAATAACAGTCCCCACCTCTATAAAGTTTTATGACTTTAGGGCTCGAACCCCTGACCTTCTAAATAAAGTTCTAGCAAAAATCATTAAAGCCAATTTGGCTACCAAGCCATTAAAAAATTTATTGAGGAAATTCTTAATTAGAGTTTTAATTTATGCAATTTAGTATTTAATTGATGATTTCTACAGACATTGCAAAAACTTGTACGGACAACATTCATGAAGCCAAAATAAATGTACGACTTGAGTATAGTCGAAGCACTAAATGTAAATATTTTCGTTGAACAATGGCTACCAGGCTGCTCTAATACCATGATGGAATGTTATATGTACGCATGCAAGCACATAATCACTTCAGCACACCATTATTACAACAAAGTCATTATTTCTTACACAATAATAAGACAAATAATATGTACAATACGTCTCTCATTATTATATATTAAGAAAAAAAATTAATTTTTATGTTTTCTCCCAGTCTAAGAGAAGTATAAAGAAAGCCTATTAAATAGACTATTTAGTTGATTTCACGATAATGTTTATAGTTTCCAACATAACATGAATGAAGAAGTAATTAAAAAAATTAAAGTCGTAAGTAAATGGAATAAGATTCAATAAGACACCACTTAAAAATGGATTGATTTAGGAGGAGAAGGATACATTGTAGGATTTTACACCAAAATTAATACTCGCATAAAATTAATACATCACACACAAGCTTATAGGACTACCAAGCCCAAATGGCACAGGTTCAAAATGTGTGGGTCTCCCTTCCTCTTTTATTGTTATTTTATGAAATTAAAGTATTAGTATATCATCAAATCTTTTGTCACAAGTCGATGTTAATATCTCCATTTTTAAAATCCATTCTATTGTCACATCTCCTACCATGGTATAACAAAATATTTTAGATTCTAATTTGTTCTCTACTAATTATTTTATTATCACACTAGTTGCAAATATTTCCCCTTGCCTAAAATTGTTTCATTTAGTGCAGACACTTTCCCCATTGCATTACCCATTTCTATTACTTGTTTCTTCTATTGCATTACTTATTTTCATTCCGTAATATTTTAACTAAGTAGTTCATCCTATTACACCTGATTTTCAAACAGGAGTGGCCTTAAGGTTTACCTTGCCCAACGTAAACATCCCCATACAATTTCCAATAGGCTCTTCCTAATCTATAAATAAAGCATCCATTTGGATGTAGAGGGTGAAGATAGAAGGAAGCCCGAGATAAAACTTACATATTGAAATAAATATGAACCTATATCTATTATAGAATAATTGATCAAGATCACTGATCATCAACTTGATAATATCGACAAGGAAGTTAAAGAAATATAATCTAAACCCTAGGCTGTAATCCTCCCATTTATGATTGAAAATGTTGAATCTACTTTGGGTGTTCTTATTGATTTGTTTGTACAGCTAAAAATGTTTGTAGGAATTAATCAAGAGTCACAATCCACATCACATAGCCAAATATTAGAGCTCATTCAATTGAGTGAGATAATTTTGACACTAAAGCATAAGTTAGCTAACAGAATTTGCTTCCCAATGTGCCACTTTTTAAGAGGATTTGTCTGAGGAGTATATAAAATGGGTAACTTAAATTAAGGCTAATGTGACACAATAAAATATAGTGTTGAAGCCATTCACTCATAAGATGGTTGCAATGTCCACTACCTCGGTTTTTTATCTAATGAAAAATTAGGATTGAAATTGATTGTCGAAGGTTGAATGCGATGGGGTACTAAAGTGTCCATGTCTTTCAAGAAGCAGGCCAAAGAAGTACAGTATATTGGAGATCAAAAATCACTGTAATTTATCATCGGGGCAATTAAGCAGGTTAAGAGGATGCATGTACTCTCAGATTTTATCAAAAATTCCTTCCAAGGTATTTGGAATGAGTTAGATATGACCCAGTCTCAGCTTAAACGCCATATTATTATCACCACAGTGTAAATAGACCAAGATTTTTCATTCTGCCAAACCACTTAAAATGAAGGGTCCGATTTTAACTTGAAGCTGAAATCTTGTATGATGTTTCTACAGGTGTGGTTGAGACCTCAAAGAATGGGTATGATTAGCTTTTTTGTAGTATTGATTTGTCCTTTAATCTTGTAGGGTAGTTAAAGTTAATTTCAATGAGGCTACGTCCCCCGACTAGATTATTATAAAAGACATTTACTATTAATATATTAAAAAATATCAAATTTTAAGACTATTAGTTCTAATGCTATGCTATAAATTTTGTTATATTATGAAAGGTTGAATTTGATAGGCTATTTGTTGTTTGAAAATATTTGATGCTTTGTGTGCTATCTTGCGAAGAAAGATTAGTTTGTGCTTTTCTATGCTAAATTAATTATTAGATGTTTATGTTTTAAGAGTCAGTTGTTTTAAGTAAGTGAATGTGCTATGCAATTCAGTGCCTTAAAAAATGGTCTTAAATTCATTTTTGATATTTTTTTAATGTCACATTAAAATCATTCTTTGGATTGTCTCACCGAGTTTTTACTAATCCTGCTACTCAATGGTTTGTGGATATTTCTATGGGTTACAATTGATTTCAGGATAAGTATGATGCTTTTGAAAAGTTTTTTGAAACTTTAAATTGAATTTTAAAATATTTTATTTTTAAAATATTTTATTTTTAAAATATAAAAGAATATAATTTTATTAGAAAAAAGAAATGCCTATTATGTATAAATAATAATCACTCCAATATATGTGTGCACACATGCATGTGAATAACTATATGTAAAATAATTAATTAAAAAATATTATTTAAATTAATTGAAGAACTTCAAATATTTCATAATGAACAATAAAAAAATAGTGTACTTGTCATTCTTAAATATACCTACATAAAAAACATCACCACGGGATACTCCATATTCATATTCATTCACATGCGTAAACATACTTTGAACAAATAGAGACAATACACTTATATTTACTCTATCAAGAAACTTCTCGTTGGTTTGAATTTGGAAGTTTGAACTTTAGATATGGTATATCTATTCATAAACTTTTTTTAAAAATATATGTCTATGTGTTATGATTATATGATATTCAAAACTTATTTGAATATTTATACAATGAAATTATATATGATCATAGAGAGAAATGCAAGCCAAATAAAATCTAAAACCCTAATTAAAAATAATAAAACAAATATTTCAAAAGTAAACAAATTTATTATTATTATTATTATTATTATTATTATTATTATTATTATTATTATTATTATTATTATTAAATTGTAATGTTCTTCATTCTGTCACGTATCTTGATGGTAATAAATCCAAATTAAATTATAATAAATTTCAATAAAATTCTTTGATGACTATTTCTTGAATTTAATGAAATTAAAAGATAAATAAAGACATACATTCCATTTCGTTAAATTCGTTCAATTAAATATAATTTACAGTGATAACATGGAATGTGTATGAAGACACCTAAAATTGAAAGCTATCGCCACACTTCTTCCTTCACTATTGGAGTTAGCATTCTTAAAATTATAAATTTTGTGGGAATGTAAATATATTTGTATTAAAAAACCTAGCTTAAAATTACTAGAGAGTATTACCATCGTAAAAAACCTTAGTAAACCTAGCCTAAAATAATAGTGATATTATAAATAAAACTTAAAAAATCTGTAATAAGCTATAATAAATTGATAATTAAATCTTATTAAAATTGTAAATCACACAAAACTTTAACAATTCTCATTTAATTGACAAAATTATAGATTAAAACTATAAAATAAAATGTCCCGGTCTTCAAATTTGATCGTCCAAACATATATACAAGAATAATTTGAAAAGCGAAAATTTATTTAAATATTCCAGATTAAAAATAACCCAAAAAAAAAATTGAAACTTTTCAAAACATTTCATAGTAGTAGTAACATAAAAATGAAATGTAATACTCTCAAAACAAAAAAACCCAGCGTGAAGTGAATAAAAAAGACCTAAGAGAATATTACCTATTCTACGTAGTTGAAAAATATGAAGAAACCGACAATATCTTCTAGTTAAAACGAGAGTGATGATATTTATATATATAAATAAAATATATTTGATCCAAAAAAATATGGTACACTTTTTCGAGGGCATTACCAAGAATGAGTTTACCTTAAAATGTACAAAAGGTTAAATAGTTTTCTTTCTGAATCTGTATTCACAACCCATGTTGTTTCACTTCATTCAAATTTGTGTTAAAATGGTTGTAATTAAACCTCTTTTTAAAAGTGTTTGGTTAAAATATTCATAAGGAGACATGTTTGAGCATGATTTTCACAGTGAAAGTTTTCCTTTATGGTATTTGCTGTACCATGCCTATGATTATTTATTATGAGTTTTTCATATAATAGTAATGTCTAAAATGAAGAATTTAAAGAAGCTACAAAGAAATGGAAGAAAACACCGCAACTAACTTAAATGAGAAAGTGAAAATTCAAGTTGGATTCCATCTTAAACCTTTTGTAGTTTTAGGTTCCAAGAAGAAAGCACATTGTCCATGAAAGAATTTATCAAAGACATGAAGATGGTAGGAGGTTGTTATGCATTAGTAACAAAGAAAGACGACAAAAATTTGTGTTGTAATGTTGCATTTTTCCTAAATGTGACATTTGATGAATACTTGTAGCCTATTTTATTCTCGTAGGCTATTTTGGGTGTTGTAAAGGATTTTTAGTATAGAATCACTATTCACCAAGTACTATTCATGGATCACTATTTATATGTCACTATTCATGGTGATGTGGCATAGTTTTGAGGTGAAATAGTGATGAGATGTCGTAGGGGATGTGGCTTGGCTAACATAAGTGATTATTAATTTTTGAAAATGGAGGAAAGAGAAGTGGGTGCAATTCTCCACATGACCACATGGGAGTAATAGTGAAAGCATGTGAGGGATAAATTGATTGAAGATCTCATCACTCCACTGACCCATGTGATTGAAGGAGTCTTTTGACTCATAAACTTGCATGTGGAAAAGTGGGGGACAAGGTTTATTGTTCCTGATTGAGGGTCACATGCAAAGGATTGAGGGCACATGAGATTTGATTAAAAACAAATCATGAAGATGCTTGGAACATGTCAAAGACAATTGGCACTATTGATGAATTGAGAAACCATTATAGGCATGGCACATTTCTTTGCTTATGCTTGAAGTTTCCTTCTCTCTCTCCCTTCAAAATTTCTATTTAAGGAGACCTCTCTCCCATTGTAATATATCTTTGAAATCCTAAACCCCTCTTATATTATAAGCTCAAACTTATGTTCAAATTCTTCCTCTCTTAAGGTCAAAATCCCTTAGAATATGTATAATCTTAAAGGGTAAAAACCCTCTCAAGATAACTAGTTTCAATGGTGAGATATACTCCCTAGTTGGTGTTGGTAATTCCATCCGTTAATTGTGTGTGGGATTCCCTTAGAGTTGTTGGATGTAATGGTGAGAGATCCACCCTAGTTGGTTGTATATAGATTCATAGTGCAATGTGTACAGTTGTGTTGTGTGTAAAGATTTTATGGCAATTGTGTTAAGCATTATAAGTGTGTATTGGAGATTATTTATATCTCTATATTCTTTGTTAGTGTGTTGTTTGTAGATTCATTATAAAATTTGTTATGTATAGATATTGCCTTCAACAATATCAGTTTTAATTCCTCTAGTTAAATATGTGTGAGGATTTTTGGTCTTGCATTCTATGAAAAGAATTGTTGTAGTAATTCCTTGTCATTTATTATTAGTATATGAGCATTTTTTCATTTATGTTTTGTACCTTGTTAAAGGAAAATATATGTGTGTTCTTGTTAAATCATTTGTGGGTTAATTTCATATTTTTGTCCATTAGTGTATGTGTTGTGAGTTGGCATTTTTTTATAATTTATGTGTTTTTAGCAAATATCCTAAAAAGGGATAATTTAGTGGTACCATAGCTTAGTGTCATAGAGTTCATATTTTATAATTTTTAAAGTGTTTTATTAAATATCCTTGTTCGAGATATTATTGTGGTATCATAGCTATGCATCCTTCTAGCATATGAGGATTTTTGTGTTGTAGATTTTTGTTGATAGAACTATAGAGAACATGGGGTGGATTTAGATTCCAAAGTTATTACCTATGGTATAAGAAATAGATCCTATACAAGAGGTGATGATGAGGATACAAAAATATGAGTGAGATGCTTCCAAAGTTATAAATTAGTATCATAAATCACTAGATGATTTCAAAAATGCATTTTCCATTGATAAGATCATGGAGTTAAGATCAATAGTGGATCCTAACTCAAACTGTCTTATAAACTACATAAGAAGGTCAAGGAAATAAGAGAAGGAGTTGGAAGCTTCAAAGCAGCTAGAATTGAAAAACAAATTTGTAAAATCAAGAAAAGCATTTGCAAACAAAGAAGAAGATAATCTGGTAGTGGT